>CM033459.1:14196628-14296174 GCA_019425755.1 Amaranthus cruentus
AAACGATCTATTGTATAGCACTAGTTGCAAAAAACTAACTATTTTAAGTTTTTTTCTGCCAAAAACTACCATAAAAGATCTAAACGTTTTCAAGATCCTACCTGATGTCGGAATCTGTTACTTGACTGTCAGTTGACCAGCACGTGTGGCAGGTGATTTACTTAAATCTCTGATTTATTTTATTTTAAAGCACGATTTTACTCTTTCTCTTCCCCTTTCCCCTAAATCATATGAGCCCTAATTTTTCTCTGTAGACCTTTTTAGCACTTTTTAGCATTTGAATGATTGTAGACCTTCCTGGGCAAAGTACTTTTCCCCGATCCACCCATTCCTACAATAGAAATAATGCATACTTGGTTCCTCTCACCCATTACTTTTTCTACCAATCTTTGTATGTCATCCTCGAAACTAATAACTATCTTCTCCTTATCATCCTCGTAGGGGTAAGTTCTTCGCATTTTCTTCCATGAGGTAGTAGTGTTTGGAGCTGACTTATAATTCAGCAGAACAAAGAGGTATGCTTTGAAATCTCAAACGAAAACAAGAAAGATTAAGAGAAGAGATCAGAGAATGGAGATTAGGGAGTAGATTATTGAAAGAAACCGATGCAAATTCCACTGAATCAGAGAACTTATAAGAGAAATTGGAAATTTGGACTAGATTAACGACATAAATAACAATCGAAGAACTTACCTGATGATTTGATTGGAGCTTTAATGCTGCATTGAGTTGTGATGGAGTGTTGATGGATGTAAGCAATGAACAATGAGAGCAATCGTCAAAGGAGAGTGGAGGGAGATGAAGAAAAAAGGAACTAAACGTTTTAGGGAAATAAAATGAAGTCACATGCAATTCAAGTGCAAAGTCAAACATAAACTTGACGGTCAACTAACTGATTCCGTCATCAGGTAGTCTTTTGAAAATGTCTATATCATTTAAGGTAGTTTTTTGCAAACAAAATTAGATTAGGTAGTTTTTTGGAACTAGTCCTATACAAAAATAAAGGTTACTAACTCGGAAGTGGCACCTGAAATAGCCTCCACTCTTCAATCCTTAAGTCAGATGGATGTTGAATATGTATATAAAAGTTTGAAGTTTGCTAAAAGCTGGGTAAAAACACGAGCTAATCGTGGTGGATTAGTAAGCAGATGAACTTTGTCTTCTGTAAATCCGTGCACTCTTATTCCCATTACTTAAATTTTATATTATTTTATTTTATCTTTATTTTTAATTAACTTCTTAGGGTATATTTAGTGGTCAATAAGAAGCAATTAGGAAAAGCCTCTTTAAGGGAGCATGAGGTGGGAGATTGAAACCCTCTTCTTCTTCCTCCTTTCTCCTTCATGTTTCTCCATTGAAGACCATTTTTAATATTTATAAGCTTTTAATTTGTTGTCTTTAATTTACTTTCTTGTTATTAGTTAATATTTCTTTATCAAATTTGTATTAGTTAATCTTTCCTTGTCAAAATTTAATTGTTTTTCCTAGAAATTTTCATTTAATTAAAAGTATTATTGTTCTTCATCTTTTTGTCTCTTGGATCTTTAATGTTTGTCTCATAGTTTAACTATTGTTTTTCTTGCAAATTTCATTATTATCATATTTTATCATGCTTAGTTTCATTCTACGTTTTTTATTTATTGTTTTTACCATGATTAGTGAGTACACCCACTTTCTAGGGTTAGGGTTTGAACCTAATAGTTGAGTATGATTTGATTCTTCGATATGTCTATGAAACTAAGGATTAAAGTGGTTAAATTGTGCTAATGAACCCTGAATTAAATGTACTTTATCGGACTAGTCAATAGAACTAGTGTGTGAGATTGGAATCGACTTTGCTTTAGGGTAAATTTTAGTTAAATTCTTATTAATTCGTTCAATAAAACTAGCGTGTGAGAATTGGATTAATAGGGTCTAAATCTAATAGTTAATCAATAGAGCAAGAGTTTGAGATTAACAAGATCATATTTAATCACACAATTTATCCAACTTTTCTTAGACGCTAATGAGAATTTAATCATACAAGACTTTAAAGGATTCCCCACACCCTAGATCTTTCATTATAGAGTTTCAATCACATTTTCTTATTGCATTTTTAACTTGTTAGATTACAACCAATCAAACACTTTTTTCTCTTCAAGCAATATTTTCAGTAGAGTTTAGTAAGTTTCTTGTCCTAGCTTCCTTGTGAGACTATACATACACCGTGCACTTGCGGTTAAAATAAATTTACTCATCAATAATTATCAATATTAGAAACTACTTTCATTATGTTGATGTAGGAAAAAATATAGAAGAAAAGCAATTTTAAAGTTATCTTTTTTCTCGTCAACTATTTAGATCTTAGTGAAAAGATCAGATCAATCCATTTCAAGGAGTATTAGTACTTATCTACATCCACGGGCCTATTTAGATCATAGCTATATTGTCAATTGACAGCATATAATATGGTAGAGTTGGCAATGTAAGGTATCTTTCATCTTCAAGACTAGAGATCAAGCCCTGCATAGTGTGCATTCTAAACCAAATTTTGATTTAATTTGATTTTAGGTTTGAAAAACTAAAGTAAGATTTAAGCAGAAACGTCCCTCCCTTTCACTCACTCTCTCCTCGTCCTTCCCTCACTCTTACCCCGATCTGTACTCCCTTTCAGTGACGAGGAAGATGATGAAGAAGAGATGAGAGATTCCCATGCTCCAATCAGTATGAAATTTCCGCCGACAAAGGACATTGAAAAAATCCCATTTTGGATAAATTTTGTGTTGGTTGTTGATTTGGTTTGTGAAGACTTGTACGCATCGATAGAGGATAGAGTGATTGAAGGCAGATGACATAATTGTTGATGGATGACGGTCATCATTCAACATGAGGGAGAGGTTCAGAGAGTATAAAAGAGTTGGAAAGTCTTAGTTTTGGTAGCTGCTTATGTCGCCTGTTGCCGCTTACTTTGTTATTTCATCATACCTTATTCTAAATTTCCAACCCGTTTATTAGTTATCGTCGCCTTTTTTATATTATTCGATACTTTTTATTTATTTTACAAGTTTTCCCTTTTCACTCAAAGCTTTATATTTTAGCTCTTTTTTCAACACAAACAATGCATCTTCAACATAAAGGCGACATAAATGGATTTCTGTAAGTATTATATACAAATCTAAAGTAGATTAATTAACGTGGTTGTGTTGGGAAAAATGGGCAAAACTTACAATATATGCGTATTTAATGAGTGAAAACGCACAAAATGTCTTAACTTAATGAAATGGACAAAATGTGTCAAATCAAGCCATTATATGGGGCTTTCAAAATATGAAAACTCAATTATAATGTACTTTGTCTGTTAAATAACAATTCAATTATTGACATCATTTGATTTTTTTTTATCTAACACTGTGTACATCAATTAATGTTACGGGAATAAATTTTTTGTTCATATCAAGTTACATACATGTGCTAAAAATTAAATCTCATCAACTAATTTGATGAGTAATATCAATGTTACATTATCTAACATTACATACCATAACTTCATCCTTAATGTAGTAATAAAATTTAATCATGTCTATGTCTTTTATTCTTTCCTTTAAGTAATTATCACATTGAGCATGTGATAGAAAGCTCACAAAACAAATTAAGATAGTTGAGAAGAATGCATGTATATGATGCAATTAAGAAACTAAAGTATCAGTTGGATAATAGCTAAATGCCATCCAATTCGAGCAAATGGAAGTAGCTTCAACCAAACCTCTCAGCTTCAGTTGAATGTGCCTGTTGCACATTGTTCCGATTTCTACCCCTGATCGAAATTCGACCGAATGAAAGGTCCCCTTTGGGCGAATGAAAGTTGTTCAGCCGCGACTTTACTTTTCTTCTCAAGCCTATCTTATGAGATATTAAGGGCATTTTAGACCCTTAGTTTTTAGGTTATAAATACTCCTTATATATATATAATAGTCATTCCTAATGCCTAGATCTTAGGACATCATTTTTATTGCTTTCTTCAAGTTCGTGTTTAAGACTAGGTTTAAGTTCCTTTAATTCTTAAACCCTATTTACAGTTCTTTGTTGCATTCAATCTTTTCATTCCAAGTTTCTACCTTTAAACATTTAGTTTCACGCTTTGTATTGGATTCTACCTTTTATTTCCATTGAAGTATTTTCTTTGGTTGTTCTCATTCCTCTTATTGCTTTCAAGTTTAGTTATTGCTTTGTTATTGCTTTTATTAGTGTTCTTATTTCTCCTATTGCTGTATGGAATAATTATTCGTTTCATTTCTTTGTTGCACTTATTGTTGCTTTCTTGTTTGTTGGCCTATTTGAGTTTTGATGATGACTTAACAATTATAAACGAGCAAAGTATTTTAGAGATTGTTTTGTAGGTAATATATCCGATTGTCATAATCGTCGATAGGACCTAAAGACTGGGTCAATGGTTGATCGTACAAGTCAAAGTCAAAGTCAACAAAGTCAAAGTCAGTAGAGAAGATCAATGTTGAAGTCAAGAGTAGATTTCATGTCTACTGTTCCAGATATTGATGAACTGATGAACGTTGCAGATAGAGACAGTACGGTGTTCCAAAAGAAACCGGTCAGAGAAGAAGTCAACGAAATTAATCAAGAAAATAATCTTAATTTTATTTTTCTTTTTTAGTCTGGTTGTACGGTTAAATAGCTATAGGATGCACAAGGAATAAGTCAAAGAATTAAAATAAATAACTCCTAATAAGTCTCCTAAAAATTAGGGATTTTAGCTATTTTTAGCTAAAGATAAAAATAGACTTGGAGTAACCACCAAGGTAGTTATTCTCCTCCTCACGTTTACTGCCTACATATCCCACATCTTTAGTTTATGGGATTATGGGTAAACTTGATCTAAAAAGGTATATAAACTCATTTTCTAACCGGCACAAATTGGAGTTCAACTTTGAGAGAAAAATATTTTCGAAAAAAATATTTGTGCCCAAATTTCGTGAGTTCAAAAATCAAGAAAAGGAGATCTTGAAAGTTCTTAAAGGCTTTTTAATTCTAAGATCAATTCCTTGTGCTATTCTATAGTTGTTCTTCCAAATTTAGATAAATCTTGTACGGGTTTATTTGAGAGAATTTGTAATTAGACTTGGGTAAGTCTAAAGGGGAAGTGAGAAAGAGAAGAGAGAAAAAGAAAGAGAATAGAGAAGAAGAATAAGAAAGAAACGAGAGAGAAGTAGAAGGAGAAAGATTTTTGTGTAATAAAGAATTCAATTACATAAAATAGAAAGAGAAATCCCTAGAGTGCGTGGTTCTTGTTCACGTTAAAATCTTTGTGTTTCTTTAAATTTTCTTTATTTTGTTTTGAGTATTTTCATTATACAAAATTCACAAGAAAAGGCAAAATACTCCATAGACAACCGTAACAATTCACCCCTCTTATTAGTTCATTGTCTCTACGAGTTTCTACAATTGGTATGAGCCCGTTCCTCATTTGATCAGGAAACCCTGAGAGCCGTATCTTGGTGTATTAGAGATGCTGAAAATGAACGAACGCATGGAAGAAGGGTACTCTACTCAGAGACCACCTATGTTTGATGGCAAATTCTATACATATTGGAAATACCGGGATGGAGATCTTCATCAAGCGAAAACTATCAAGTTTGGAGAGTCATGAAGTTGGAGACTTTGAGGTAACAACTACCAACTCCAATACTGGCTGTTCCCAAACCTATTACGAATCAGAAGGAAGATTTTAGAAAATGGAGATGAATGCTCTTGCTATCAAATTACTTCATTGTGGCTTGGTCCAAAGCGAACATAATCGCATAATGGGTTTGCAAAAGCAAAAAACAAATTTGGGATCTGCTGGAAGTTACCCATGAAGGAACGAGTGAAGTAAAGCGTTCCAAGATTGACTTGCTCATGTCCAAATATGAAAGATTTGTTATGGAACCGAAAGAAAGCATTCAAGAAATGTTTACTAGGTTCACGAACATCACAAACGAGCTTGTCTCTCTTGGAAGGCTAATTCCCTCGGTGAGCAGTGCGAAAGATTCTAGAAGCCTTCCTCAGGCGATCATTTGGAGAGCCAAGGTCCGACCATACAAGAATCCAAGGATTTTACAAAGTTCAATCTGGAAGAGCTGGCTGGTTCCCTTATGACTCATGAATTACATTTGGGAACAACGCGAGTTCGAAAACAAAGGTCAGCTTCGCGGCAAAGAAGCGAAGAATCGAAAGCAGATGAGGAAGAGCTGACCATGTTGGTTAGGAAATTCAAGAAGTTCTTGCAGGAACAATCGCTATAACAATCAAAGAAACAAAGAAAGAGGAACTTGAAATCAAAACCTATGAATGTCATAAATGTGGAAGTACCGAGCATTTCATCAGGAGTGCCCACTATGGAAGAATGAAAAGCTAAAGGGAAGGCAAGAGAAAGCAGGGAAGACAACCAACAAAGGAAACTTCAACAAAACCGATTTTCAAAGCCTGATAAATTGCATGGGAGAGTCAAAGCTAAACAAAACCAAACTCCAACGAAGAAGAAGTAAGTAATCTCGTCTCATGGCCGCATGAAGAAAACTCTAAAAGGAAAAGAGGTCAGTCTTCGATCCATTTTCATTATTTATTTAAATTGGATAAACATAGATTAATTAATATGATTTTTAGAATCTCACGAAAATTTAGAAAAACAAAGACCATGGCTCAAACAAAAAGACCTTAAAGCATGCAAAGACCAAATATCCTACCTTAACTCTTTAGGTCAGATGTGCAAACTCGATTCTTTGAATTACTTGATAATAATGTGATGTTAAAAGAATCCATAGAAAAGGTTAAAAGGAAAACATCATGTTAAACATTGAATTAAATCAACTTAAATATCAAGAAATGGAATTGAGTTATGAGTCTAATAAAGAAATTAAATGTGTCCTTCTTCAAATGAAATTAGACCTAGAATCCGCCTTAAAAGAAAATGATCGACTTAAGCTTGAATTAAATTCAAGAAATAAAGGGAAAATTAGAGAAGTTCCCAAATGGATTCTTAATGCTAAAACTAAAAGAACCGAAGGTTTAGGATACAATAAAAACGATAAGAAGAAAAAGGTCTACGTTGATCTCCCAAGTAAAAAGGTCTGTTCCTTTTGTGGCAAAACTGGGCACCTGAAACATCAATGTTTAAAAAGGGAACAGCACAACAAAACGAACCAAATTTATGTCGATAGGGTTTGGATAAAGAAATTTGATTCTTGTATAAACGACATGGAACCCAAGGATGGCTGGGTTCCACCCTCTAACAAATAAGTTCGTTTTACAGGTTCTAGTGAGGGGGAATAGCTCATGGTATCTCGACAGTGGCTGTTCCAAGCACATGACAGGCGATAGATCAAAATTTCTCTCACTGGAAGCCTATGATGGAGGAACTGTGACCTTTGGCGACAACATGAAAGGTGAAATTATTGCAAAAGGCAAGATAGGAAGGTCAAGTTCCCATGCAATAGATAATGTATTTTTGGTCGAGAATTTGAAACACAACCTTTTAAGTATTTCTCAATTTTGTGACAAAGGTAACTCTGTAAAATTTACTTCTGAAAAATGCATCATTTCTAGGAACGACACAGGAGACATCATTCTGGAAGGAACCAGAAAAGGGAACACCTACGTGGTGGACCTGCACACTGTTCCTAAAACCAGTTTAACTTGTCTGAGTGTTATAGAAGATGACCCTCTTCTTTGGCATAAACGATTAGGTCATGCTAGTTTTTCATTGCTTAATACTTTACGATCCAAAGACCTAGTAAGAGGACTACCGTCCCTTAAATTTCAAAAGAATGAAGTATGTGATCCTTGTGCCAAAGGAAAACATGTAAGGTCATCCTTCAAACCCAAAAATGTCGTGACCACCTCAAGACCACTTGAATTAATTCATATGGATCTTTGTGGACCAATGAGAATCCAAAGTCGCAGCGGTAAGCGATATGTTTTTGTTATAGTTGATGATTACAGTAGATTTACATGGACGTTATTCCTATCTAGCAAAGACGAGGCTTTTGATGAATTTATTGCATTCGCTACTAAAATTCAGAAATCTAGTAACAATCAACTAGTCCACATAAGATCGGATCATGGAAAAGAATTTGAAAATTCAAAGTTTATGGATTATTGCAACGAGCATGGTTTAAGTCATAATTTCTCCGCGCCTAGAACACCCCAACAAAATGGTGTTGTTGAACGTAAGAATAGAACCTTAGAAGAAATGGCTAGAACTATGTTAATTGCTAGTGGTCTACCTAGAAATTTTTGGGCCGAAGCCGTTAATACTGCATGTTATATATTAAACCGAGTTTTAATTAGACCAATCACTTCTAAGACCCCCTACGAATTATTTAAAGGAATTAAACCTAATATTTCATATTTTCGAATCTTTGGATGTCGATGTTTTGTGCATGTTAATGAAAAACGAAATTTAGGTAAATTTGATGAAAGAAGTGATGAAGCGGTATTTCTTGGCTATTCATCACATAGTAAAGCATATAGAGTTTATAATAAGAAAAACATGTGTGTTGAAGAATCTGTTCACATAATATTTGATGAAACTAACTTTATGACAAGTGAACAAGAAACAAGTGATTTTAAGATAGGTCTTGCTGATCTGGAAGATGATGAAAATATACAAAAGGAGCAAGATCTAATAGAACAACAACAAGGTCAGAATGCTGAACAAAATCAAGAACAGGAACCACGGCGTGAACGACCGGTTCCTAATCCAGAAATTCCTACAGAAGCTCAAGAAGAAATAATTGAAGCTGAACCAAATCAGAACCAAGTCAATGAGCCTGCTTCCACATCAGTCTCCACGAGAGACTTTGTTCCAAAGCCATGGAAACAACAAAAGTCACATCCACTAGACTTAATCATAAGCGACATGGGAAAAGGAATACAAACTAGGTCCCAAATGAGAAACTTCTGTGCACACTTTGCTTTTCTATCAACAATGGAACCCAAGAATCATGTAGAAGCTCTACAAGATTCGGATTGGGTGATAGCTATGCAAGATGAATTAAACGAGTTTGAAAGAAATAAAGTGTGGCACTTAGAAACAAACCCAGAACAAGAAAATTATAGGACTTAAATGGGTATTCAGGAACAAGCTGGATGAGCATGGCACGATCGTTAGAAACAAAGCAAGGTTGGTGGTAAAAGGATACAATCAACAGGAAGGTATTGACTACACCGAAACTTTTGCTCCCGTAGCTAGATTAGAAGCTATTAGAATTCTTATTTCATTTGGTTGGTGGTAAAAGGATATAATCAACAGGAAGTCTGCTTTATGAATTTTAAATTATATCAATTGGACGTAATTTGTGCTTTCTTAAATGGGTTTTCTAGTCGTAGTAGTATTTGTGGAATGCCACGGCTTTGAAAACCCAATTTCTCGGATCCGCTCTACAAGCGATAAGGCTCTTTATGGGCTAAACAGGGCACCTAGACAATGGTACGAGAGATTATCTAAGTTTTGATTGAAAATAAGTTCATACGTGGTAAAATTGATAAAACCTTATTCTTTAAGAATAAAGGTTCGGATATCTTAGTTGTTCAAATATATGTTGATGATATTATTTTTGGTGCTACAAATGAATCGTTATGTAAGGAATTTGCTGACCTAATGAGTAATGAGTTTGAAATGAGTATGATGGGAGAATTAAATTTCTTCCTTGGTTTGCAAATTAAACAAACTGCTAACGGTATTTTTATACATCAACAAAAATATATAAAAGAACTTCTAAAGAAATATGGACTAGATAATGCCAAGACAAACCATACACCCATGACCACTAACATAAGATTAGACGAAGACTCTAACGGAATTAGTGTTGACCAAACTATGTATAGAGGCATGATAGGATCTCTACTATACTTAACTGCTAGTAGACCTGATATATCCTTTAGTGTTGGTTTGTGTGCTAGATTTCAATCAAATCCTAAAGAATCACATCATACGGCTGTAAAAAAAATTCTAAGATATTTAAAAGGAACTGATGACTTGTCCCTATTTTATCCGAAAAGTGATGTCTATGACTTGAAAGGGTATAGTGATGCAGATTATGCAGGTGATCTTGTGAATAGAAAAAGTACATCTGGAATGGTACAGTTTCTTGGCTCTTGCTTAGTATCTTGGTGTTCCAAGAAACAGAACACAGTTGCCTTATCCACCGCAGAAGCTGAATATGTGGCAGCAGCAGCATGCTGTTCCCAAATGCTGTGGATTAAGCAACAGCTAAGAGACTTCGGTATTAAATTTGAATGTGTTCCTATTTATTGTGATAATACTAGTGCCATTTGTATATCTAAAGATCCAGTGCATCATTCTAGAGTTAAACATATTCATATTAGGCATCATTTTCTTAAGGACAATGTCGAGCATAAAAATATTATTGTTAAACATGTCAATACTAGTGATCAAGTTGCAGATATCATGACTAAACCGCTTCCAAGGGAACAATTTGAAAACATGAGGTTGGAGCTAGGTATGATCAAGCTTCACTAACGTTTAAATGCTAGTATTCCTCCTCAAAACATCTTGAAAAATTGGAAGGGTTCAATCAACCACAACAACCAAGATTGATTATTCAATCATTGCGAGATTTGGGTATGCTTCTATTTAAGTATATGTCTTAAACTTTATCTTGATTGCTTGCATGTGTGAACTAATTAGACCAAGTAGCATAAATTTATATATTTCTATTATCCATATATTAAAATTTATTTTTCAAAAATCACAAAAATATTTTTAATTTTTCACAAATTCCAGTATTTTCCTTATTTTAATTTATTTTCGGTAAGCCAACATATTTTATGAAATGGAAGACGGATCATCGAGGTGTTTCGGAAAGTAGTTATCTAAATCAATATATTCAACGAACTTACACTTAAACTTTTCGTTACCTCACTCGGTTTATACACTAAAACTACCTTTCATAACCGTCCCTTCACACACTTTATAACCCACTCCTCACGTCACATCCATCACAATTACCATAAATTACCAAAGTACAACTCCTTCTTTATCTCTCTAAAACCGTCAACCCATTTCTGTCTTCAACAATCCCTAACCCTCATCAATTTCACTCACCATCACCATGAAAACTCCCAAAGCTTCATCCACCAAGAACACCAAAGAAAACACGCCCAAATTCATACAACCGGAACCACTACAAGTCATTCACCCCTTATCCGACAACCCACAATCATCAACTCCCTCATCTCAACCCAAATCATCTAAGACCATGCATGTTGGCACAAAAAGGGCTTTGTCCACCAAAGGAAGCTCATCTTCGAAACTGGCGAAAAAGGCCAAGGTCGTGGATCCTGATTGTGCAGAGGAGGTTGCCAAAGAGATGTCCGTAGGATTTGGATTGGACAAATATTGGTATGATTCTACTCCCTTTCCTCAATTACACGCTATTCTGAGTAATCAAGGGTGGGAGGAGTTAATGAGTAATTTTTCTTGTCATCCAATTTACCCACATCTTATGAGAGAGTTTATTCAAAATTTTACAATCGACAATGGGGTTTGTTCTAGCATGATTAAAGACATTAAAATCGAGTTCAATAGCTTAATGTTGGGGGAATGGTTCGCAGTTCCAGTAGTAGGGTTTGACACATATTATGTTGGGTCAAAAATTGTCTTTTCTGGTATCACTGAGAGGACTGTTTTAAAATTTCTTGGTCAAGAAAACAAAAAGAGATTTAGTCACATGTCTCTGTCTCCACTACACAAGCTTCTTTACAACATTGCCCGTAGGTTTATTTTACCCCGCAATTCTAAACGGAGTGAAGTCAATCTACGTGATGCAACATTGATCTACTGCATGGCTAATCACATTAAAATTAATTTTCCGTCTTTGATGGTATCACATTTGTCCGAATGCATTGAGAAAGGACTTATGGTTGGATACGGAGGTTTGTTGACTTGCATTTTTAAGAAGTTTGGAGTCCCTTTGGATGGGCTAGAATTTCCTATGAGCGCCAATAATAAGATAAGTGAGAGGTGCCTTAATTGGTTCTAGAGCATGCCATTGAAGAAGTAGGAAAAAAGGAAAAAAAAAAAAGGGGGGAAAAAGGAAAAGAAAAGGAAGATCAGGTGGATGTTCCCTCTGCCACTACTGAGGCAGAAACTGATAGGGAACAGGAGGAGGCTGTGATTGAGGGGGAACAGGTTGAGAGAGAAGAAGAGATGGGACAGGAAGATGATGAGGACCTTCATGTGCCTCTAAAGAATATCAAGAAACCTTCCGTGCTCACACCAAAGAAGAGCAGGAGGTTAGATTCCAAAGGTTCCTCGAGCCAATATGATGATATTACTTCTCCAACCCCACCATCACCAAAACCATCTTCACCCAAACCAATGTCACCCATACCACCACCATTTACATCACCACCATCACCCACTGGTTTTGATAGGGATGCCACACCTTTTCCTCCAACCCCTATTGAGCTTATCCTTTCAAAATTTGTTTCCTTGCAGTCCCAACTCATTGCTTTTCAAAGTGAAGTTCGTGCCTCACTATCTACCATTGCTGAGCAACTCACCGACATGGAAACACGTCTTGGTGCGAAGCTTGACACTGTGGAGGTGCAGACTGAATTTATAGATGAGGAGACTGCTGCCTGATCCCTCCTGCTTCTGTTTTCAATTAAACAATTTTTTGTTGGCCACACCGTCTGTAATCACTAAACAATTTTTTTTGCTGTTTTTGTTGAATGTACCAGCTGGGGTACAAAACTTACTTTTCATGCTTATGCTACTAACCAATTTCTTTTAATCCTCCATATTATCTTTGCTTATTATCCCATAGTCTAATATGTTTGCATGCTTGCTTTCTTGATTTATGCTTGGACATTTATTTACTTAGTTTGCTGCTTACTATCTTAATTTGTCTAATGCTTGCCTTAGAGCTGTGATTTGATTTACACCCCTACTTTTTGATTGATGCCAAAAGGGGGAAGAGTGGCAAACAAACTTAATTGAATGCTTGTGAATGCCTGTTTTTGCTTCATCTTTGAAAATTTGATTCTCTGTTTTATGTTTCAACCTAAGACTTTAGTTTATGTTCTTAGTTTATAATGCTGACTTATATTATGTTATGTTTGGTTTATATGTATGGTTGGTTTATATGGATAAACTGATGTTGTTCTTTATGGTTCTTTATGATATATTAAATATCAGAATATCACTTTGTTTATCTTTGATTCCTACAACTCATAATGTTTGAATTACTTAGTTTGTTGTGTTTCTTCTTTTAATTTTATGGTTTTATTTCTTAATTTATAAGTTTTTAATCTTTATTTATGTTTATTTCACGTTTTGTTTTGTTTCAAGTTTTATTATAATATTGAAAAATTTGAAGTCATGCTTAATCACATGAATTTCGCCAAAAATATTTTAGAGTAATATGTTTGTTTTAGAATTTGGTAAGTTATTTATAACGATTTAATTTACTAAATATATTTGAACTTGTGATTGATCTCTAACATGTTCAAAGCTATTAGTTTTACTCTTTGTTTTAACAAAGTTTGTTTATAAGTTTGTCATCATCAAAAAGGGGGAATTTGTTGGCCGATTTGAGTTTTGATGATGACTTAACAATTATAAACGAGCAAAGTATTTTAGAGATTGTTTTGTAGGTAATATATTCGATTGTCATAATCGTCGATAGGACCTAAAGACTGGGTCAATGGTTGATCGTACAAGTCAAAGTCAAAGTCAACAAAGTCAAAGTCAGTAGAGAAGATCAATGTTGAAGTCAAGAGTAGATTTTATGTCTACTGTTCCAGATATTGATGAACTGATGAACGTTGCAGATAGAGACAGTACGGTGTTCCAAAAGAAACCGGTCAGAGAAGAAGTCAACGAAATTAATCAAGAAAATAATCTTAATTTTATTTTTCTTTTTTAGTCTGGTTGTACGGTTAAATAGCTATAGGATGCACAAGGAATAAGTCAAAGAATTAAAATAAATAACTCCTAATAAGTCTCCTAAAAATTAGGGATTTTAGCTATTTTTAGCTAAAGATAAAAATAGACTTGGAGTAACCACCAAGGTAGTTATTCTCCTCCTCACGTTTACTGCCTACATATCCCACATCTTTAGTTTATGGGATTATGGGTAAACTTGATCTAAAAAGGTATATAAACTCATTTTCTAACCGGCACAAATTGGAGTTCAACTTTGAGAGAAAAATATTTTCGAAAAAAATATTTGTGCCCAAATTTCGTGAGTTCAAAAATCAAGAAAAGGAGATCTTGAAAGTTCTTAAAGGCTTTTTAATTCTAAGATCAATTCCTTGTGCTATTCTATAGTTGTTCTTCCAAATTTAGATAAATCTTGTACGGGTTTATTTGAGAGAATTTGTAATTAGACTTGGGTAAGTCTAAAGGGGAAGTGAGAAAGAGAAGAGAGAAAAAGAAAGAGAATAGAGAAGAAGAATAAGAAAGAAACCGAGAGAAGAGAAGTAGAAGGAGAAAGATTTTTGTGTAATAAAGAGTTCAATTACATAAAAATAGAGAAGAGAAATCCCTAGAGGGTCGTGGTTCTTGTTCCCACGTTAAAATCTTTGTGTTTCTTTAAATTTTCTTTATTTTGTTTTGAGTATTTTCATTATACAAAATTCCGCAAGAAAAGGGCGAAAATACTCCATAGACAACCAGTAACAATTCACCCCCCCCTCTTGTTACAGTTCATTGTCTCTACGAGTTTCTACATTGTTTATTACATTTATACTTATCATGTTTGGGTTTATTGCTTCATTTGTCACTATTACTTTAGTTAGTTTAAATAGGTGTAATAATTTTCTTTAAGAGTTTGATTTGTGAAATCCTAGAAATAGTTATGTTCTTCATTGCATTAGATTAAGGTGAAGTTAACAGTGCTTAGTCATTGATATTCGATACAAATCTTGTCTTGCCAATCCTAGGGAGACATAGAGTTATGTTCTTCCTCTCATTATCTTTATTATCTAAACTAGTTATTGTTTGATTTCCCCTAACCTAGTTTACCTTTTGTCAAAACCACCTTCCTATAGTGGATCTAATATATCCCCATGTTTCTTCCCTTGATGTATATCACCTTTTAACTTTTCTTTGTTAGTTACATCATTAGTTTTAGACTTTATATACCCAACCTTATAAAGTTTTCTATATTAAGTGCTTGAGTTTAACTTGCCTTATCCTAAGGGTTCGAACCCCTACTCCCTCTATTGTGTAGTGTCTGGGGTGTTATAAATATTGTCTTATTAAGGTATCGTGATTAATACCCTTTATCAGATACCTTCATTAACCAACAATCAATATGGGCTCTATGTTTATCAGACTAATCCATACCTAATATCACATCAAAGTTATCTAAATGGATCTCAATCAACTCAACAAATAAGGGTACACCTATGAAGTCAAGAGATACGTCACACTATGCTTTAACAAAAGTAGCTCTATTACCTAAGAGTTGTCCAAACACTATTAAGAGACATAGAATAGAACTGGACAATCCAACCATACTAGCACAAGAAATCGCAATGAATGTATGAGAAGCTCCCAAATCAAAAAGTACAAATATTGGAACTGTATTGACCATGAACGGATTCAAACCACCTAAGGAGCCTCCTCAGCCTCAGTATGTTGTAATGCCATGAATCGACCTGTCGTTTGGTATACCATTAGTTGGAGCGGATGTAGCTGGCCTTGATGAATCTGTCTGAGTACCCTTAATTAGTTGTCCTCTACCCCAAAACATTGATGAACGACCCTAGCATCGATCTTAGCCAGCATTGGCCTGACTAGCTGCAGGTTTCTGTGAACGGTCTTGAGTTTTATCCTTAGCCTCCAACTCCCTAAGATATGTCCAACAATCAACCTTTTTATGGCCTTTGGTTCCACATTGAAAATACTCAATGTGTCGTCTTTTTATAGATGTGCTTTGACCTTGTCTTAAAGGTCGTGACCTCTAGCTACTCGAAGATGATTATAAATCTGGATGATGTCGTTTTCTCGAACCATGAACAACTTCTTTGCATTTTCCTCTACGCCTAAGTTGTGCATAAGTTCCTCCTTCTTCAAACAATAGTCTCTCAGCTGAAAATGCATCATTGTATGCATCGCACACAGTCGTATGAATTCGATCAACCATGTACTTTTTAACCTATAAGTTTAATTCGCGAAAAAAGTGTTGCGACCCAGACTCCTCACTTGTAGTCATGTCTTCTATTTGTGCTGCAAGCTCGATAAATCGTGAGTAAAACTAGTGCACTGTCCTGTTCTCTTGTCTCAAAGAAGTCACCACGCATCTCCCTCTAAAGTTCTATGTGAAAGAACTACTCTCGTATAGCAGCTATAAACTGACTCCAACCTATTGTAGTATGTGTAGTGTTTCTACTTGAAGTGTTATTAGAAGCTCTCATTGTAGCAGCCTTAACTACATACCAGTGTGTTAGCCACCACGTGTTAACATCTCTAGTTAAGTAATGAGCAACAAGGTTCACTTTCATCCCATTCGGAGTTTCTAATAATTCAAAAATCTTCTTTATTTATCGTATTCAATCATGGAGTTTGGAAGGTTGTCTCTTCCTGTTGTATCTTTTCCAAGCTAGTCTCTAAATTCCCCGAGTTTGTACTGTCACCACGTCTGGACATGGAATATCAATCTGAGGGGTAACAGGGATCGGAGTTGGTTGATGTGCTCATTTTTTAGCACAACTTTATTTTAGTGTCAAATCTTTTGTTTTCCAATCGTTAGTATGCACATTATGCGTGATTTCACCTTGTTCTTGCCTTTGGGTTATTTCGTAGTTGTTTTAGGTATTTTCGAATGCAACTCCCACAACTGATGCTATACTTACCCCAATATTTGTTACCCCTCAGAATGTTATTCCAAGTCTTGATGTGGTAACATTATAGACTCAGGGAATTCAGAGACTAGCTCCAAAAATATACGATAGGAAGGGACAACCTTCCAAACTCTATGGTTGGATATGAGAAATGGAGAAGATCATTGAATTATTAGAAACTCTGGATTGGATGAAAGTGAACCTTATTACTCATTACTTGACTGGAGATGCTGACACGTGATGGCTAACACACCGGGATGTAGTTAAGGCTACTACAGCTAGAGCTGCTACTACTTCAGGGAGCAACATTACATATACTACCGTATGTTGGAACCAGTTCATAATTGCTATACTAGACGAGTTCTTTTCCATACATATGCAAAGGGAGATGCGTAATCACTTTTCTTCCTTAAGACAGAATAATAGGACGGTGCACCAGTTTTATTCACGATTTATCGAGCTTGCGCCTTGGGTAGAGGACATCACTATAATTTAAGTGTTTAGGTCGCAACATTTCTTTTGTAGATTAGATTTAGAATTTCGAAAGTATATGGTTGGTCAAAGTCACACGACTGTGTTAGATACAATGATGCATGTTTAGTAAAGAGACTTTTATTTGAAGAAGGCGAAACTTATGCACAACCTTGGTGCATAGGTGACTGTAACGATGCTGCTATGGGTTTAAGAAAACATCATCATCTAGATTCCCAATAACATTCAAGTAGCCAGAGGTCACGACCGTCAAGAAGCACATCTACAGGAGAAAGACAGATTGAATGTTTTCACCGTGGAAAGAAAGGCCATAAAAGGTTGATGGTTAGACTTATCTTAGGGAGTTGGAGGCTGAGGGTAAAACCTAAGACCAATCGCACAAACATACCCATAATCAAGCCAGTATGCGCCAAGATCAACACCAGGATCACTCACAAACTTTTAAGGGTATATGACAACCGAGTCAAGGTGCTCAAATGGGTTCATCAAGGCTAGCTATATTCGCTCATGCTGACATTGCTCAGAAGACAGGTCAGTTGATAGCGCTACAACGTGACGAGGCTAAAGAGGCTCCTTAGGTGGTTTCGGGTACGTTCTTGGTTAGTTCAGTTATAATATTTGTACTTTTTTAATCGGGAGCTTCTCACTCATTCAATGTAATGTTTTGCAATAGTAGGGTTAGATTGTCTAGTCTTATGTCGATAACTAGTGAGTTTGCACAACTCTCAAGTGATAGAGTTACTTGTGTTAAAGCACATCGTGATTTTTCCCTTAACTTCTTTGGTGTACCGTGTACCCTTACTTCTTGATTTGATTAAGTTTCCTTTGGATAAGATGTGATATTGGGTATGTTTTGTTAGATAGACATAGAGCTTGTATTAAGCAAAGCATACCAAACCTTGGGGACATACTTATTATGAGTGAGTTCACTACTGTTTTCCAACAAGAGATATTTGGATTGCCAGCTAGGAGAGATGTAGACCTTAGCATAAATATTATTCCTAGAGCGAGCCTTATTTCTAAGGCCTGTTGCATGACTTTGACGGAGTAAGAGGAGTTGAATATTCTAGTACAAGAGTTTTTAGATAAGGATTATATTAGACCTAGTTTTTCTCCTTGAGGTGCACCAGTGTTTTTTGTAAGTAAGAAAGATCGATCTCTTAGACTATGTGTGGACTATAGAGAGTGAACCACGTAACCTTTAAGAATAAGTATCCACTTCCTAGGGTTGACGATCTTTTTGACCAGTTTTGGGGAGCCATAGTATTCTCAAAGATTGATTTGAGATCATGTTACCATCAGTTGAACATTGCCCTGGAGGACATTTCAAAGACTATATTTTGTATGCGATATGGCCATTATGAGTTCACAATTATGTCGTTTGGGTTAACGAACACTCCTGCCACATTCATAACTCATGGCTCTCATGAACAACATTTTTGATATCTTAGTTTATTCCAAAAATGTAGAGGACCACACTGAACATCTTAGGAACATATTCTAGACTTTACAAGACCATTAGGTTTACAGTAAGTTTGAGAACTGTATGTTTTGGTTAGAGAGCATTGTCTTTCAGGGGCACATTATCTCTCGAGATAGAGTTTCTATTGAACCATCAAATATTGAGGCAACATCATCTTGGACGACGCCCATAAATGCATTAGAGTTTCATAGTTTTCTAGGTTTGGTTGGATACTATCGACATTTGTCAAGGACTTCTTAAAGATTGCCTTTCATAATTTTTTTGTGATTACAATTAAGAGGAGGCCATTCAAACTCTGAAGTCTCGTCTTACATTTGCTCCAATTCTTGCACTACTCGATGGTGATTTTGGTTTTGAGTTATATACGGATGCGTCAATGCATGGTTTGGACTGTGTACTCATGTAGAATGGACGAGTTATTGCGTATGCTTCTATCGGATGCGCGACACAGAGCTTGCAGCTATTATATTTGCATTTAAGATTTTACTAGTGGAAAAAAAGCTATTGGCTACTAAACATTAGCTGCGGTTCCTAATAAACGCAGCAGATAATAGAAGAAAAATAAGGCGAAAAAAAAATAGCACATAGGCTGCGGTCATTGACAAAACCGCAACCAATAATCAAAATAAAAAATTTAACCCTCAAAGGCTGTGGTTTTGGCAATCACCGCAGCCAATAACATTAAAAAAAATTTTTTGTGAAACACGCCTCTTCAATTTCTTTTAACCCTAATTCTTTCTTCAATACTTTATATTCCGCCGCTTCTTTCTTCTTTCTTCTTCCATACTTTAAAGAAAGTCTTTCTTCTTTCTTCAATACTTCCTTGAATAATTACACATTAATGATTACTAAGGTTATACTTCATCAATTTTTCATTTCAAACTTCATCAATTTGTTGCAGATTCGATGATATGATAATTTGTTGCAAATTCGATGTATTAGGGTTGTGTTGATCTTCATTCTCAATTTGTTGCAGATTCGGGAATATGTGTGGGTAAGTTTAATTTTCATGTTGTTGAATTTATTAGCGTTTATGTAAAAGATAGTTTAATTAAAAAAAATTCTTTGTTGTTTTTCTTTATTTGCAGATTCGTTTTCTTCTTGCAAATAATTCAAGACACTCTCAGATCTGTTGCAAATAATTCAAGACACTCTGATCTTTTCTTCAGTATTTGTTTTATTGTTCTTAATTCAATGTAAATTAATGTTTATTAATTTTTTATTAATTTTTTATTCTTCAATGATCTTAATTCAATGTTTATTTATAATGTGTATTTTGTTCAATGTTCAATGTTCAATGTTCAATATGTATTCAGATCGGTTTCTTCAGTATTTTTTATTAATTTTTTGTTATTCAATGTTCTTAATTCAATGTTTATTAATGTGTATTTTGTTCAATGTTCAATGTTCAATGTTTTTCAGTACTTAGATCTATTGTTTTTCTTTATTTTTTTGCTGATAATGTGTATTTTGTTCAATGTATAAAACGAAATAAAAAAAAATTAGCCCTCAAAGGCTGCGGTTTTGGCAGTGACCCCAGCCAATAATCAGCTTTTTTTTGTTGTAGAAATGGTCTATAGGCTGCGGTTTTTAGGACCGCAGCCAATAATATTTTGTCATCTGCTGCTATTACTAATGATGCGAGTCAAAACCACAGCCTATATTGGCAAAAAAACCGCAGCCAATAGCTTTTTTTCCACTAGTGTTTGGCGACATTATTTGTTTGGAACGATCATTAAGGTTTTATCAAATCATAAGAGTTTAAAGTATATCTTTACTTAACGTAAGCTGAACATGAAAAGAAGTGTTGGTTAGAGTTATTAATGACTACAATATCGAGATACAATTCCATGAAGGGAAGGCGAATGCTAATGCAGATGTCTTATATTAAAGAGTGTTGTATACTATATGAGCCTCTTTGCCTAGGGTTTATTTGAGAGACGTTCCACAATTTAGACATCGACTTAGTTCAACCTGGTACTGTATTAGCGGTGATGCAGGTTCAGTCGCACTTATTCAAGGAAATCAAACAACGTCAGACAGAGGACACAACGCTTGTATTAAGGGCTTCATTGATTATCGATACAACAAAATAACATCTTAGTATACATGAGTATGGTAGTTTGAGGTTTGATGGCCGATGGTGTATTCTAGATAATTTAGACTTGCGATATCATATACTTCGCTCATAGCTCAACTTCTTCTATCCATCTGGGTGGGGATAAGCTATATAATAATTTTAGGCGATCGTTTTAGTGGCCATGTATGAAGCGTGATGTTGCTGAGTTTGTTAGCAGATGTTTAACCCGTCAGAAGCTCAAAGCTGATCATCATAGACCACAAGGATTGCTTCATCCATTACCTATTCTTGAGTTGAAAGGAAAGTCGATTTTTATGGACTTTGTATGTGGATTGCCTATAACACCTAAGGGCAAGAGCTTGATTTTGGTTATTGTTAATCAAGTGACAAAGTCGACCCACTTTATTTAGATGAAGGACACGTGGAGCAAGCACCAACTCGTTACCAACTCGTTATGACTTATAGACGAGATTTGCTCAAACAACATGGAGTTCCTAAAGGCATTGTTTTTTTTCATGATGCTAGGTTTCTATTTAACTTATGGTTGAGGTTACAAGATTCCATAGTTACAAACTTAAGGATGAGTACAACATTTCATTCAGTGACTGATGTCAGACTAAGTGCACTATTCAAACATCAACGGACATGTTGAGTGCTTGCGTGCTTGACTTTATAGGTTCTTGTGACGACTAGATTTAATTGAGCTTTTGTATAATACTAGTTATCATGCCAGTATCCAGATGACTCCATTAACACCTTATAAGGTCGTAAATGTCATAGTCCATTGTGTTGGGAACATACAACTGAGGTTGTGATATTAGGGCCACCATTAATTCAGGGGATTATCGAGCAAGTGCGTATTATATGCTAGAGGATGGAAACTGCACAAGAAAGACAAAAGAGTTAGGCCAAGTCTAATGTTTAGGGGACATGCAATAGGAGAAATTTTGTTAGTATTAGAGTCTCAAATCGCGTATGACACATCGACCTAGTTGCTGTGAGAAACTAATATTATTATCTAGTTTAGGAGACGAATATGTAGAGGAACCCTTTTTTAATCATAGTTGATGTTGGTGACTAGCGCCCGACAACGAAGCTATGAGTGAGTGGATAGTTCCTCTCTTTCAATAAAGACTAGCCATTTTGATTTTCTATTATGGACATTAACGTTAATACTTGAATATTTGACATGAAAATTATATCCATGACATTGATTTATTATGTGGAGTGATACGTAAATTACTATGGGTCTTTTCTCCTCGATATTATATTGTAAGCAGGAGACAATTGGATATCTGCTATTCTTTTAGGCGAGTTGCCATTAAGGTATTAGGTAGCCTCATCCGAGAGAGACATAGGCCGTAAAGTTATGAAAATTCTCTGAACTAGATACTTAGTGTGCACAAATATCTAAAAATTTATTTTTAAAAATTATGTGTTATTCTCTTCTCCTTTTTTGTACCAAAAGAGCTTGTGGCTCAATGGATAAAGCATCTACATGTATAATAGAAGGTTTAAGGTTCGATCCCTACAGGGCACAAGTATCAATTGGGAGATTTATTGACTGCGCATCTCTCTTTACTTGTGTAACTTTACTTTAGTATTGAATTTCATTAATGATTGATGAATTATTTTGTCTTGAGACAAAGAATAAAAGTTTAGCATTTGAGATTTATTTTGTTGGGTTATAGGCGCCCTTGAGAGAAGTTCAGAGAGAAGTTAGGAGTTGCACCTATCTCCGCACATATACGGGAGAACAAGTTGAGATGGTTCGGACATTTGCAGAGAAAGACACATGACGCCCTAGTAAAGAAGGATCGAATGCATCATAGTGGAGGGCAAGAGAAGTCGGGGAAGACCTAAGAGAACGTGGGAGGAACATATTAAAAGCGACATGCGTTATCTTAAACTTTCTTAAGACCTGACCAAGGATAGGGGCAGTTGGAGGCGCCTTATCCACGTCCTAGATTACTAAATTCGTCCCTTTTAGCCTTCGCTTCTTAGTGTTCATTACCTATAACAATCGCTTCTTAGTCTTTGTGTAAGTTTCAGGTTTCTCTCGCTTGGAAGACCTTTCTCGAGTCGGGGGACTCTTTGACCGCACTCTCCTTTATGGGTATGAACTGTCGTCGTTCTTCCCTCCTCAGACCCTAATCATAGTTTTCTATGAGCGGAGATACACTGGGTATGATTATAATGATGATGATAATGTTGTAGGTACATTTGAGTTTATTTAGATTTAAGTTTATGCAGTTGTTTAATAAATTTTGAGTTTTATTTTTATTATGTATTTTGGAGATATAATGAAGTGATTTTTGGATTATGTTTAGTAGCACCTTCACTTAAATAGGTACCACCCTATGAACGTTTGTTGATTCAAGAGTAAGAAACTTAAATTCTAGATTAAAAAACTTAGGTAGCAAGTATGATCTTTTAAGTATCAAGAATATCAAAGATATAATTTTCATGTCAACATTCAACTATCAATAATCAATCAATAAAGTATACTAATGGAGAAACGACCTGAGACACGTGTCACATTGTCATGAAAAATTATCTCGCCTTTTCTCTATCATGGACATGGAAACTTTTGATATTTAACTTGATATTTAAGGAAAAAATTAAATCATTAAAACATACTCCCTCCGTTCCTTTTTGTTTTTCCACCTTACTAAAACGGGTAGTTCCATAAGTTTTTCCACTTTAGAATACTTTCCATTTTTGGAAGGTTTTCATCCCACTTTTACCCCTTAAAACCTCACTTTTCTTACTTCACACTACTATTTAATTATTTTCTCTCTTATACTTCCAATACAATCATTACATTACACTATTATTTGATTATTTTTTCTCTCATACTTCCAATACAATCATTACTTCCCACTACTATATAATTAAAATAATACCCACTACCACCAAAGATTCCATTTTTCTTAATCTTGGTGAAAAACCCAAATAGGAACATCAAAAAGGAACGGAGGGAGTATAATATTTGTTGATTGACTATAACTATATGCGATAATCTATTGAAAATTGAAATATTATATTTCCGTATATAAAAAAAAAACATATGCATGAATATCTTTTTGACTATTTTTCAACTAAATCCTCCTATTTATGTTGAAGACTTTTCAATTTTATTTGTATCAATAATTATTATGAGTATATGTTTTTTTTGAATATATTATGAGTATATGTTTTAATATTGTTATTTCATAAATTATTTATTTACTTTGATAATGACAATAATAACGAATACAAAGATTTAATAATTATGTTTATGTTGTAAATTAATTATTTTTATAAAATAATATCATATTCATATCAGTAAATATTTATGGTATCCGTGTTTTACACGAGAATCTATCCAATTAACTATATAGCACATAATATAAAATCAGATTGATTAGTCCCTTTTTAAAAAGAAAAATTTGTTCAAAATAATTCCAACTATCACCCGTTGGCTAAAAATAATCCCAACTATCAATTATTTTTTAATAATCCCAACTATTCTCATAATTTGTTGAAAACATATCACCTTCCTTTTAACCGGCTGCAACTAGGGGTGTGCAAAATGAAACCGGAACAGGGTTAGACCGGACCGGACCAGTTGCATCCGGTCCGGTCTCCGGGTCTTATATATTCGACATTCCGTGTTTCCGGTCCGATGTAAACCCGGAAAAATCCGGGTTGGACCGGATGCACATGCATAAAAGTGATTTTGAAAGTGAATAATATTTACGATTGTTATGTATATACTTATTTAAAGGGCTTTAAATATTTTCTTTTCAACACAAAATAATTTTTTAATTTAAATATTTTAATTTTATAATAATTAATTTGCTAAATTATTTTTAAATCTTCCAATTTTTAATTTATTTTTGGCATAAAAAATTATTTCCGGTCTAACCTATCCAAACCCCGACCGGACCGAATGGAATCCGGGTTAGACCGGGACCGGATGGAACCGGTCCGGTCTCCGGTCTTAGCATATTCGAGATTCCGGTCTTCCGGTCCGGGTTTGAACCGGTGAACACTCCTAGCCGCAAACAGGTAACTTTTTCACTTTTTTTTTTTGATTAATAGATGAAGGGGAAGGGTTAATTTTGAACAGTTTAGTAAAAAAAAAGAAAAAAAGCGGAAAACTTACGTGTTCTAGCCGGTAACAAGGGGGTGAGTATGTTTTCAACAAATTATGAGAATAATTGGGATTATTAAAAAAAATTGATAGTTGGAATTATGTTTGGCCAATGGGTGATACTTTGGATTATTTTGAGCAAATTTTCCTTTTAAAAATGAGGCACTATCCACTCGCATGTAGCGCCATTGTCGGGTGCCAATCACTAACATCTGGTAAGAACTTAAGATAACTAAAAACTTCCTCTACGAATTCATGTAATGAACCAGATAGTATATCAATTAATAATGGTAACTGAGTCGATATACATTATGTCATATAATACTTTGATTAGATTAATAATACTTTGATTAGTAATAACCAAAGTTGTTAAAATCGAGATTCTACTTGGAATCATCGAAAGAGGTGGAATCGAATCGTAGGATCGTAAGATTCTACAATAAACTTAAATTTGTAATCTGTAATAGTTATTTATCTCAAAAGTTTAAGTTTATGAATTAAACTTTCTTTGACTATATATTTAAGAATGAAACAAAAAATTATTTAATAATTAGTTTAAATCTTCATACCAATGAAGTACTTTATTTTTTAATAATATGATGATGGATCGTTAAATCATTAGAAAAAATAATTATAATTAAGAATAGATTATATAATAATTAGATTAAATCTTCTTACAAATGAATAGCACATTTATTTTTTGATCATAAAATCGTAAAATCGTAGATCAGAATCGCGATTTGGATAACAATGGTAACAACCCTCATTATCTCCTATAGTCCTAAACATATCATCCCACATGAATCATCACGTTAATGCCTATTAAAAGGAAATCATCGCTTAAAGCCATAATAAGAAATAAATAAATATAATATAATAACATGACGTGAATGTTTAAGCAGATCTTAACGATTCCTGTATATATATTACAATAATTAAGCAACACCAAGGACAATTGGTAAAGAAAAGAAAAAAATAAATAAAATGAAAAAAAAAAAAGGAAGATTCAAAGAATTACCTTTCTTTGGCCATGAATGACGTCAAGGGGATCGAGTAGCCAGAGTAGGTTTGTCATCGTTTATGACCGACAAAAAAAAAACAAAAAAAAGGGACAAAAATGGATTGAAATTGGATATTAATTATCAAACGAATTGAGCAGTTTAGAAGAGTATGAAAAGGGACAGAGACAATTTCTGTGATTCAAAAAAAATATGTGTAGGCAAAATACCAGTTAAAGAAATAAGGGATACCTATATTAGTAATAATTAGGGTAAGAGGTAATTTCTCTTATTTAATTTATGAAGAAATATAATGAACTGATAAACAAACACTGCATAAGCCCAAAATATTTTATTAGTTGACTAAAACTTGTCTGCGACGGTCGTGGTTGTACGACTGTATTAGTATGGGTTTGGTAGCCCATTATCATAAAATACAAAATTAAAAAAGACTTCTTCCTCACTAATATCACTTAAGCTTTTTACACAAAATCAATGGCTTTCTTCACCTAAAAAATTTGCAATCACCCTGAGTCTATGATGTCCTCTTCTCCATAACCCACTCATGCCACCAATTCGAGCACGACCATCATAGTAGTCCCCAATAAAATTTTAATCTCATGTATTGTAGTTTGTTGGTGTAAATGGTCTAGAATACAGTTGTCTTGTTCCCAAGTTTAGTGTTGATTGTATTTAAAATTTTGTACTCAATATTTTCAATTACTGATGTTAGCAAATTGAAGATTTGATGCAAAAATTGCACAACTATAGAAATTAATACATTTGTAAAAGTTACTCAATATACTTCAAACCTTAAAATGTCAATTTTCAAACCTTAAATGGTTAATTTCTAGCCTTATATTGACAACTTCAAGGCATAAAAGATCAATTTTTAAGATTTAAAAAGCCTATTCTAAGCATGCATTTAATATGTATTACAAACCGTCAAATGCCAAATCTAAGCCTTAAATGGCCAATTTCAAGCCTTAACAAGACAACCAAGCTCGAATACTAACTTAAATAATACAAGGTCTATTCCAAGTCTCAAACTGATAATTCCAAAACTTAAAAATCATATTCAAAGACGTATCATGCTTGATCAAAGAGAGAAAACAACATTAGTATAAAGCATTTCAATGCTAAACTTGCTTACTAAAATAATATACGACATTTTTCAAGCCTTAAAGTAGGGACTATAAGCAATAAACTAAAAATTTTAAGCTTTAAAATTAACAATTTAACTGTTGAAGTAAGCTAAAAATGCCCATTCGCTTACAAATATAGTGAAGCCTTTGGAAAAGGAATGTCAAGGCTTGGAGTAGGAGTTTTAAGCCTTAAAATGGGCATTTCAAGTCTTCAAACGAGTGTTTAAAAGCTTAGAATTGATATATTTTAAAAAATTAAACAATATAATTGGACTGGGCTGGTCGCAGGTGCGAGGCCATTGAATTCAAGATTTGTTGTTATTAGTTTTCATTATAAAAAAGGGAAATTCCACATGGTAGTATTCAGTTTTAATGAAATGCTAGTCGTAGCACTTTTTAAAGAAAATTCCACATGGTAGCATCCAGTTTATGCACTATCTAATTGCCGTAGTATTTTTCGTTAAGTTCTTGTTAAAATCCGTTTAATTTATCATTTTGTAAGTTTTTTCAACATGGTAGCATCCAGTTTTTGTTTAATTTACCATTTTAATGTTCAATTAATTAACGCCCGTAAATGTTTAATAATTTTATGTAAAATTATAGTTGTTAAATAATTTTATGGAAAAATAATTTTAACGTTTAATTTATCATTTAAATATTTAATTTACCGGTCGAAACAAGTACTCTTTCGAATAAATACTTGTTTTGATCGGATTTTCGAAAAAGGTTATCCCATAAGCAAAATGGCGAATAAGTACTTGTTTCGACCGGAATTTCGAAAGAGTTACCCCATAAGGTTAAATGCAATGTCCGTTTTTTGAAAAAAATCGTTATGATAGGTAAAAATGACGTCAAATATCTTTTATATTTATTTTGTTAATTTATGTGTTTTAAATTTAAATTATTTAAAAATACGAGGACTAGTGAGATATTGCCACATAAACAACTTAAACTCTCAAATTGGTCAAGCCCTCAAACTTAACGGTCAACTAACGTATTCCGTGAAGTGGTAGTCATTTGCAAATAAATATATCAGATGAGGTAGTTTTTTGCATATAGACTTATAGATTAGGTAGTATTTATAATTTATCCATAAAATTGTTAAACATTTATCGGCGTTAATAAATTAAACGGTGAATCAAACATTAGTATGGTGAATTGAAAGTTAAATTGGGTAATTAAACAAAAACTGGATGCTACCATGTGGAGAAAACTTACAAAGTAATGAATTAAATGGAATTTAACAAGTACTTAATGGAAAATGCTACGGCAATTAGATAGTGCACAAACTGGATGCTTCAATGTGGTAGCTACCACTGACATTTCATTAAAACTGGATGCTACCATGTGAAATTTCCCTAAAAAACCACCTTGTCTTGTATGAGACTGTCTCACCACAAGCTGGGTATATATTAGCCCATTTGCTTATTCACTTTATGATCGTAAGTGATCGTTTTAAGGTTATAAGTAATCACTCTAAAACAATAAAAATTAATTATTTTAAAATTACAAGTCACCACTTGAACATTATAAGTTATCGTTTTAAGGTTATAAGTAGTACTCTAACACTATAAGAAAAAAATATTTTAAAAATATAAATGATCACTTTAAGAAAGAAGGTGTGTATTGGGCCAACCCAATAGAGATAGTCTTACTGTGAGACCGTTTCATTTTAAAAATTAGTGAAAAACAATGCTACTCAATCTTATTTAAACCCTTTTGAACTCTTATAAATTTTTTGAAGCCCAGTCAATTATCAATTATAAAGTGATATATTCTCTTTTATCCATATGAAATAATTCATATGTGAATAATAATTTTTTTGCAATTAAAAATGTAGTAGGAATGAAACTTTTACATGTTTTTTGTTGGCAGGCACTCAATATTTGAGGGGACTCACTTCTTCCTCATTGTTCCAAGTAGGGGTGAAAGTTATTCGGATAAAAATCGCAAATCAAACCAATCCAAGACAAATAAGAAATATGATTTGGGTTTTTATAAATTGGTTTGGTTTTGGACTGAAATTTTCAAAACCGAAATATTTGGTTTGGATTAGGTTTGAGCATACTAAAAACCAAAAACTGCAATTCTTAACCGAATTAAAATATAGAAGCTCATTTTTTACAATGAACTAAACTACTCGTTGAGTGAATGTGCAACTTGACGTGCAAATAGAAAATTAATTGGCAATACTAACAAAAACGACGTAAGCAATCTTATAACAATAATAAACCTTAATTTTATTTTGTCATTTCCATTATTGCTTTATAATTTTAGTAATCTAATTCGATTTGCAATTTAAATTTGTTTTTAGTTGAAAAATATGACTCTAATTGGTCTGAAAAAAGTTTAAATCAAATTAATTTGGTTTGGTTCAATTTGGATTGCGGCCCAATTTGGTTCGGTTTGAATTGAAAAATCAAAAACCGAAATAAATTTGGTTTGATTTGGTTTTATGAATTAACCAAACCACAAACCGAACTTTCATCCCTAGTTCCAAGTTCAATGTTTCTTCATGTTGTTTGTTCCCAAAACACCAAACCACCAAGTAAACATCTTGATTATTTTATGATCAAGCTCCGTAATTTTTCTTCAATTACTCAAATATCATTTAGTTGTGACCTCCGTCCATCATCATACAATCTACTGATTCATAGCACTTTATGCCAAGTACCACTTTGAAAATGTATTTTACAATCACATTATATCAAGTGTCACATTCACAATGCAATTTTCATGAAATATGAGAGTTATAAATTAATAATTAATGTTAGGTCATTGTTTTGGAACCCATTCTTTCATTTTTCCTAATGCAATGCAAATTATCAATGAATAGTTTTATTTAAAGTGCTTGTTATCTTTATAAAATAGTTAATAAGGACATAATTCCACAAATTCACATTATAACATAAATATGAATATTTTAATATTAATAATAATGTCTATTTAGTTTTATAAGTGAATCTAACCGATAAATTAATGTAAGACTAGTTGATATTAGTTAATTATTTTTAAGCCCTCTTTTTATATTCCCTAATGCATTGCATAGTAAAAGTAGGAGTTTACTCGAGAAGGTGAAAAGTTTGACAAATAAAGTCAGAATAGGATTACATTTGAAGTAACTCCTTCAATCTTATCTTATCTTATCTTATAAATTCACAACAAAATAGTCATCAAAGATAACCTTGGTGTTTACTACAATTACACAAATAAAATACACATGTAACAACATTATTTGATACAATTGAAGATTTTTCAACTACTAATACTTTCAATGGTTATCAAGAGCACATGAGTTTACTAATTTCAGTATTTCTTTCTGAGATCTAATTCTAGCCTCCAATCCAAGAGAGAATATCTAATCATAATATTTATTCAAGTGTATCATTGTGATAACATCATTAACACCTTATGATTTGTTCTATATTATGATTACATTTAGTATGAACTAGTGAAGAAGGTCGTGCAATGCACAATTTTATTAGAATCGTCATGTCTAAAAATATAATATTAAAAAATAAAGTCAGAGATATTATGCAATACAAACACTCAATCTTGACAGTTATTTGTATATGTTAAAGCAAGTAACAATATTCATGACTTTGACGTTAACTTTAATCACTTAATCGAACATGCTTTGTCTTGCACTTTAGAAAAGGTCGATAAAGATGTGTCGAGTTGCGTGGGTTTAAGGTTTGGAACGTTTGATGAGGTGTTGCTTGATCAAAGCAACAAAGTTTGATGTGTCAGAAGCCCCGCTCGACCAATTGGAGGCCGCTCGACCGGTCGAGCGGGAGATGGGAGGTCGAGCAGAAGATCAGAAAGCAGGCATAGATTATTCTGGAAGCTCGCTCGACCAAGCAAAAGGGTGGCTCGACCGAGCGAGCACTCGAGCGGTTCACATTGGATGATGTTTCTGATTTATTCCGTATGTTTATGACATTGAAGTATAGTTTATTCTTGTTTAATGCTATGTTTAATGGTCATACTTAGTGTGGTGTTTATTGCTTTGTTAATTATTATAGTTTTTAGGGAGTTACATGTGGTTTATGGTGATTTAAGAGGGAATTCTAAGAGTGATGAATTCCTAGTCTATAAATAGGATTCATCACTCATAGAAACAATCACCACAAACACACATTTGTTGAGAGGGCTTTAGCATTGTACAAACTTGAGAGTGTTCTATAATTGCTGTCATGGTAATATTTAATTATGTTATTTATTTAATCAGATTCTTATTTAATAACGCCACCTGGATACCTCATTTGCCATTGACTGACCTTGACCTACATTCCTAATCGGTTTCATTTAGACTCTTCAACTACCTTACCCCACTCCTAAGTAACTACCCCTTTAACTGCCACATAACTTCCCACTACCATCCACTCACTCCATGATATCCCTCTCCATCAGAAATAACTTCTCCTAACACTTTTCTGACTGATTCTAAAAACCACATATTATACTGTTGGCCCATTTTGGTTTTGACGATAACATAAACTTTTATAAACAAACATATTACGTTATGAGATTGTTGTGTTAGGTTATATATCCGGTCTTCAAAAGGTCGTTGATGAAACCATTGGAAGTTGACAAAGACATTGCTACTTTACGTTTCAAAGATAAAGTCAAATTCGGAGAATGTTCAAATCAGAGACAGTGCAGTGTTCCCAGGTCAACGTCAGAGAATTAGTCAACGAATTTATTAAGAAAAATAATTTTTAGTTTTCTTTTTATTTTTGTTGTACGGATGAATAAGTCAAGGAAGCACAAGGAATTAACCGGAAATTAGTTTAATTAACTCCTAAAAAAACTCCTCCTAAAAAGACTCCTTAAAATTAGGTTCTTGGCTATTTTTAGCTAGAAGACAAAGAGAAACTTGGAGTAACCTCCAAGTACTCTTAACGGATAATGTCCACCGATCCCACATCATTAAAACATGGGTTTATGGGTTTAAGAGTTCTCATGATTATCTATATATAATATTTTGCAAACCGGCACAATTTGGTGATCAATAGAGAGAAAAATATTTTTCTGAAAATATTTGTGCCCAAAATTTCGTGAGTTTTCTAAGTCAAGAAAAGGAGATCTTGAATGTTTTTAATTGCTCATTAATTCCAAGATCAAATCCTTGTGCAATTCTTGTTTTGTTCATCCATTTTAGATAAATTTTGTACGGGTTTATTTGAGAGAATTTGTAATTAGACTTGGGTAAGTCTAAAGGGGAATTGAGAATAGAGAAGAGAGAAAGAGAAAGAGAATAGAGAAAGAGAATAGAGAAAGGGAACGAGAAGGAGAAACCGAGAGAAGAGAAAGAGAAGGAGAAGAGAATAGAGAAAGAGAAGGAGAAATTATTTTGTGTAATAGAGAATTGATTTACATAAAATAATAGAGAAGAGAAATCCCTAGAGGGTCGTGGTTCTTTTTCCCACGTTAAATCTTGGTGTTTCTTCTTAGTTTTCTGTATTTTGTCTTGAGTATTTTTCATTATTCAAATTCCGCAAGAAAATAGGGCAAAAATACTCTAAGGGCAACAAGTAACAATTCACCCCCCCTCTTGTTACAGTTCATTGTCTCTACGTGTTTCTACAATTGGTATCAGAGCCCTGTTCCTCATTTGATCAGGAAACCCTGAGAGCCGTATCTTGGTGTATTAGAGATGGCAAGGTAGGCATATTAAAAGGAGATCAAGTGACAGCCCGACAATGCCTCATCAATACTCTAAAACAAGAAGCCATCGCCGAAGTTCCTTCCAAACGACGGAGGCAAGAACCCTCCATCATGAGTGTCTACACTGATGACACCAATACTCCTGCAAAACCTCAACTAACAGAACAATATGAGGAAGTGGACGTGTTCGAGGGAAAGAAAATCAAAGTTGGCAAGAATCTCCCTGAAGTAGAGAGACGCGATGTCTTAGCTATCATAGCTGAGTTCCGCGACATCTTTGCTTATTCTGTCGAGGAGATGCCTGGCCTACCCTCCGATATCATGTGTCACAAGCTTGACATAAAGGCTGGCTACAAACCGGTGAAACAAAAGCTGCGACATCAAGGGAAGGAGAGAATAGAAGCTGCGAAAGAAGAGGTGGAAAAGTTATTGAAAGCCGGTTTCATCCGAGAATGAAAATATTCTAATTGGCTATCTAACGTTGTCCTTGTGAAAAACCCAAATGGAAAATGGCGGATGTGTGTTGATTTCACGGATCTCAACAAGGCATGCCCCAAAGATGATTATCCTCTCCCCAAGATAGATAGGTTGGTAGACTTGACAGCAGGCCACGCGCTATTGAGCTTCATGGATGCTAATGCGGGTTACCATCAAATCCCATTAGCTCCGGAGGATCAGCCTCATACGGCCTTAATCACGAACGCAGGAGTATATTGTTACAATGTCATGCCCTTTGGCTTAAAGAATGCTGGAGCCACCTACCAGAGAATGGTAAACAAAGTCTTCCGAAATCAAATAGGGCGGAACTTGGAAGTATACTTGGATGACATGATCACCAAAAGCAAACGAGCCATAGACCATGCCGCGGATTTGAAAGAAACTTTCCTCACCCTTCGTAACCATCAAATGCGACTCAACCCTTAGAAGTGCGTATTTGGGGTTACTGGGGGTAAGTGCCTTGGCTTCCTGGTAGACGAAAAAGGCATAGAGGCCAGCCCGGAAAAAATTAAGGTAGTAATGGGCATGAAATCTCCCACTTCGGGAAAGAAGTCCAAAGACTAACTGGGTGTATCGCTGCTCTTGGTAGATTCATGTCCAAATCAACAGACAAATGCTCTCCATTTTTCAAAACTCTCAAGCAAGCTAGATTTGAATGGACGAAAGAAGTCGAGGAATCCTTCAATCAATTAAAGGAATACTTGGCCTCCCTTCCCAAATTAGTATCTCCTCTTGACGGAGAAACCTTAGTGTTGTACGTTTCAATCTCCGAATACTCCCTTTCAGGGGTATTAATTGCGGAAAGAGAAAAGAAACAACTTCCCGTCTACTATATCAGCCATGCATACCGCGGATCAGAAGAAAACTACACTGAGGTAGAAAAAGTTCTATTTGCAGTGGTGATGGCTAGTAGCTAACTGAAACCATACTTTCAATCACACCAGATAATAGTGAGATCCAATCAACCCTTGAAGAAGGTACTAGAAGGAAAAAATCAATCAAGTCGCGTCTCTGACTGGGCAAATCAATTAGCGGATTTTGGGATCGAGTATGAGCCACGGACAGCAATAAAAGCCCAAGCCTTAGCAGATTTCATCGCTAAAACTGCAATTCCGACTACCTCTGAACCCAATAAGGAGTGGAAGCTGTGTGTAGATGGTTCCTCCACTAAATCTTCCAGTGGAGCGGGACTTCTCATTATATCATCTGTCGGGGTTCGCATGGAGAGGGCTGTTAGATTTGAGTTCGTGGCTTCAAACAATGAGGCGGAATATGAAGCACTTCTCTTGGGGCTCAAAATATGCTATGAAGCCGGGGCTAAAAAACTATCCACATTCTCTGACTCTCAATTAATAGTGGGATAAGTTAATGAAGAATTTGAGGCAAAGGATGAAAGCATGAATATGTATTTGCTACAAGTCAAAGAACTCGTCGAAAAATTTGAGAAGTTCACCTTGTCTCACATTCCACGATCTGAGAATACACAAGCTGATTCCCTAGCAAGACTCGCCAGTTCGGCTGAAACTGCCGCGGCTAGAGATATTGTGTGGGAAGTCCTTCCGAATCCCAGTATCAATTTCATGGTATATCCTATAGACAGATCGGAATCATGGATGGACCAATACGTACAATATCTGCAGCATAATACCCTGCTTTAGGATGAAAATCAAGCCAACATCCTTCAGAAGAAAGCCAAATTGTTTGAACTCCACGACGGGACATTATACAAAAAGTCCTACACTCACCCTCTGTTGAAATGTGTCACTCCAGAAGAAGGGAATTGCATCATCCGCGAGATACATGAGGGAGGTTGCGGTATCCATCAAGGAGTTCGAACCGTGGTCAACAAGATTCTTAAAAGTGGTTACTATTGGCCTTCCCTACGAGGAGACACTGAAAAAATCATCCGACATAGTACCAGATGCTAGTATTTCTCCAAGATCGACAGGAAGCCTTCTAACTATCTGTCCAGCATTCAGGCAGTATTACCTTTTGACAAGTGGGGAATAGACCTCCTGGGACCCTTCCCACCAGCCAAAGGACAGAGAAAATTTATCATCGTAGCCATTGAGTATTTCACAAAATATGTTGAGGCAGAAGCACTGAGTTCTATCACATATAAGCAAGTATGTCAATTCATATGGCGTAACATCATCACCATGTACGAAATTCCGAGGGTCTTGATTACTGACAATGGTAGACAGTTCATTAGCAAGAACACGGTGGAATATTGCAACAAGTTCAACATTTAAATCAGGTTCAGTTTCGTATCTAGGCCCAAAACCAATGGGCAAGTGGAATCTGCAAACAAAGAAATTCTCAATGGTATCAAAAAGAAGATAGAAGGTGCGAAAGGCACGTGGGATGAAGAACTACCCGGTATTCTTTGGGCTAGCCGAACAACAGTTAAAGAAGCAACAGGCCACACTCCCTTCTCTTTGGTGTTCGGTTCAGAAGCAGTATTACCAGTAGAAATAGATATTCCCTTGACTAGAGTCACATTCTACGATCATGCTGAAAATGCCGCGGCAAAAAAGGAAAACTTAGACCTACTCCCAAAGACAAGAGGAAATGCATTGTTAAGGTCCATAGCTTAGAAACAACGAATGATTCGTCAATTCAACCGTCATGTCAAGACAAGAGTGCTTAAAGAAAGAGATTTTGTGCTCCGCAAAGTTGAAGCCACAGGAAAAATCGTCGAAAAAGGCAAACTCGGGGCTAACTGGGATGGACCCTTCAAAATAATCCGCACCATCGTACTCGGCACTTTTGAACTAGAAGATATGGAAGGAAAAAAACTCCAACGTCCGTGGAATGGAGATCATTTGAAAAAGTTCTTCATTTAACAATATATGCAAGGGGCTACTATCACCACTATTCGTATCACTATCATCCGTATCATCATTATCCGCACTATCGCATATTTTTAATATTTTCAGTATTTTCCGCAAACTCAGTATTTTCAGTATTTCAGTATTTTCAGTATTGTAAGACGTTACTTTGTTTAATGTAATCCACGTTTTCATTTAATATAATCACTTACATTATATTATTTCCGATCATTCAGTCTAAGCATCAAACGTACTTGATGTTTCAATACTAATAGTTTGCCAGACGTACTTGGCAACCAATCTAGTTTTGCATATCTTCTTAAATTCAACTCTTATTAATCCGTAAAGTTGATAAGTCGGACCCAGAAAAGAGAGTCCCTTATCTAAAAATTTCTAAGTGTTCGATATCATTAATCCGTAAAGTTGATAAGTCGGACCCAGAAAAGAGAGTCCCTTATCTAAAAAATTCTAACTGTTCTATCTCATTAATCCGCAAAGTTGAACTATATACGGTAAAGCGGCAAATGATATTTACAATTCGTAGTATCGTCAAATATTCTAAGTAACATTGAGCAATACATTTTCGCAAGTCGCGTAGCCGATGATTCAGGCCCTGATTAAAGGATCATTTATAACCAAACAAGAATTAAAATAGGAGCAACATTCACAGCAATATACGTTATATAATAGCATCCAAAAATGGCGATTTCGCGAATAATCGCCAAAACCATAGTTGCATCAAAGTTATTTACATTAAGTCAAATGTTATCTAAAAATTCAACTTAGAATTACATCAACTATTATTTAAAAAATCATCAGCTTCAGCAGCGACTTCGACATTTTTGCGGTTGTTCGTCTTGCGGGTTTGGAGAGAAATCTATGAATTCTTCAATGTTGAATGGCTCGACCCGAATCCCCGACAAGTTCTTGTGTAAGCTTTGAAGACTCTTCCCCTCATCAATCAACAGGTCAGACACTTGTAAGCTCAAATTCTCCAGCTGAGAAACCGCCATATTTCTCGGAGGCTCGGGCACCGGGGAAGGAGATAATGTCAACTTCTCCAAGTCTAAGCACAAGGCTTCTTGCTCCGCCTTTTCGCTAACCTTCTTTAGCCAATCCTCCCGTTCTTGGGCATCCCATTACGGGTCAATTAGCACCGCAGATTCCTTTTCAATTTGGTCATGAAGGTTAGCCACCGCTTCATCCCTTTTCTCCTGAGCCATTTGATTGAGGGTATCAAAATCTACCCCCATGGCTGCGGCTGCTAGGCCAAACATTTCCATATTTATTATGTCGCTAGCCCCCATTATCTCTTGTGTAAGCTTGTCCAGAAAGGTCGCGGCGTCAGGTTCGTCCGAAGTAAGCCAATCCCGCGCAGTCCTGGCGCGCCTTTGAGACCGAAGCTTGTAGATTTTGGCAGCATCCAATAGCTGGTTGAACTTGGCGATGTCTTCTTCGACCTGCTTCAGAAGCAATTGATTTTGGCTATTAAACTTATTGTAAGCATCGACCAAATCGCTAACCCCATAGCCTAAGGTCGCGGAATGACCGGTTACCTTGCCAAGGTTAGCAATCGAGCTCTCCAATTACTTCAAAGCCGCCTCTCTCCATTCTTCAATTTTGAGCAGGCGAGACTTCAGCTCATCACATTTGGCGAACTTTTCCTTCATGCCTGGAAGCTCGCCCAGCTCCTCCTTCAGCTTTAGTAGCTCCTCATTCTGCTCATCACACTGAGCAGTCAGAGCCTCAATTGTCTCCCTATCAATGGCACTTTGTCGATATGCGTTCAGCTCATACGACAACCGCAACAACGTCTGAAAAGAAAAACACTTAGAAAACATACAAGTTTATAAGGAAACAGTCAAAACATGCGAAACGAAAATTACCTCAGCTGCCGACGATTGCAACTGTCGAACCCTATCTAGGGGAGACACTGAATCAAGATGATCCACGTCTATTTGGCTCACCAGTTGAGCCGAGGTTCGGTTAAACCTGGTCACCATCCCCTTATAGCCTAACTCGGAGAAGAGCGTGCTAGGGTTGAAGGGCACGACTTCCTGACGGTTGTATGGAACTTCCTTTAGCGGTTCGGCCACCGGAGCAGACTCACCGATCTTCTCCTTACCTTTGCTGACGCATTGTTTTTTGAGGGGAACAGCAACCTCTCCCTCGACAGGCTTGATCACCAATGGAACAACCGTCTTCATTGGGGCTGCGGCAGCGTCTTTAGCAGCACGTTCTGCTGAAGAGGAGCCCCTCTTCCTCTTCTTCTCTCCCTTTTCTTCAACAACTTTTCCATCTTTTTTCTTGGAGGGATATACCCTCTTAGATTCATCCGGAATATGAAACTTCTTCCGATCCTCAAGAAGTTTCAGTGCTTCCGCTTCAGAAGGAACCGCATCCAAGCCCTTGGTAGTAGTTACAGAATTCTGAAAATAAGTCGCGTCAGTGTAACGTTCTACAGGGGTTTTTGCTGTAATAAAGAATCTACCTTGGGAGGTGAAGGTAATGACCTTTCAGCCGACCTCTTGTTAGGGCCCTGAGCAAACCGCATCATTGAAAACTTCTTCATTAAATCAGGATACTTCCTTTTTAAATTCTCCTTTGTAATCCCTACAAGTGAAGACGCGACATCAGAACACATGTATACAAATTGACTAAGGTCAACAAGAGCAACTCTCACTCTTATCGATTGATAAGCTGATTTGGAAGGCGGAATGAAGGTCCTCTTTCGTTAGCTCAACTAGGGAAGGTATCCAGTTGAATTGGACGTGAGATGGCTTCCTATCAAGCTTCACATGCATCTTGGCGTATTCAATGATTACTGTGTCAGTTACCGAGCACTGCGGTATCTCATTGTTGAAACCCGAAAGATTGGGTTTTATGTTGAAAGAAGTCTTTATGTTCCACCCTTGGGAACAATAAAGATAGGCGAACTTGGTCCTGTAATTTCTAAGTCGTGGACTATCTTGAGTCCACGACGGTGTATAAATGTGATCCATCCGCAGCCGTATACTTGTGAATTACACAACCGTGCCCAAAATATGTACCTAAAGGTTGTGAGGGTAGGGGGAACACCTAGGACTTTGCACAGAATTAAAAAGGCAACTATGCAACCCCATGCATTCGGGTACAACTCCGGTACCGACACATTCAAAAAGCCTAACACCTCTCTACAAAATGGGTGTAGGGGAAACCTAAGTCCCTGCTCAAATGCAGGAATATATACTGCTACACAATGTGGCGGGGAAACCTTACGGTATCATAGTTCCCCGGTGTTAATAAATTATAATTGTCCGGGATGCCGAACTTCGTCGAAATCTTATCACTGTTCTTCTCCAACTCCCCTTTGGTTACCAAGTCGATAAAATAATTTATAGGACCACCATCTTCTATGTAGAAAGGAGGGGGTGGTCGCACCGCACTTTCTCTGCTTGAAGATTCGCTTAATCCTTCCATTTTTTCCGTATCTACAATCAATAACCCTTCTAGATCAGGATTTATTCTTGGCAAGTAGTTGGGCAAAAAAGCGACGCTCACTTCCCAAGGCACGGGTTGGTGTTTGTCCGATATATAAATAGGGGATACTGATGACTCCCCGGTCTTTATCGACTCATAGTGAGGGGTAGTCTGTATGTCACTACTGTCTTCCGAATCATGCTGATACGCGTCTATTTTCACTACTTGGGTACATACAACTAAAGGGGGAAATCTTGGGTTCACAGTGTTAATCTCAAAGTTAGCCGCGAAATTATTGTCAGCCATAGTCAAAATAAATTAGCAATTGGTATTTTTCAAATATTAAAGTTAGGTTCATAAATTTATTCAAGTCCTGATGAACAAATTCAAGTCCTGATGAACAAATTCAAGTTTATGTTGAACAAATTCATGATTATCAAGAACAGTTTGAAGATATTCAAATAATTTGAAGAACAGTTTGAATAACTTTGGAGATCTTGAAGATTTTTGTCAGAAGTTTGAAGATTTGTCAGAAACTTTGAAGATCTTGGAGATTTTTTTGAAGATTATCAGAGCTTATCTCTCTAATTTTCTCTCACTAAAATATAAATTAAGAAATGCAAATGAAGTTAGGTGAGAGGAACAGTTCCAAGTTTTCCTATTTATGGCCACAATAAATGCTCAACCACCCTTCTTGAAATAACAACTTCCGTGAAGTAGATAAGTCGGATCCCATATTGGATACAAGACAGGAAAAATATACTAAGTATGGGGCTGAGGTACACCTTAGTGCTGATACTCCTCACCATTATCTATGCCGTAGGGTCGATAAGTTGGACCCCCTATGGAGCTTGGGAAAGTAAGAACTTATCTAAGTATAAAGGGCCAAATGAGGGCTATTATGTCCGTAAGATCGATAAGTCAGACTCCTTATTATGCTCCAAATAGAAAGCATTCCAAGTATCAGAGCGTATCTTAGGATGTCCGTAGGGTCGATGAGTCGGACCCTTAATGAGGACCTGCCTATGCGAAAATATTCCAATTACTGGAAATTAGATCCTGCCGCCACATAGATAAGTGGGACCCTCAAGAGTGTCCAAGATGGTCAAAAAGATTCTAAGTTTCAAAAAGATGCCATTTACCTGTCCGACTCATGGATATGGCAACAATTGGGAGATGCTAGTGCCCCAGCAGTTGCCGCAAGATCGATAAGTCGGACCCCCATATTTGGGTCGAACTTAATAATTTGTCAAAGTATGGAAAAGGCCAACCATTCCTGTCCTTCTCATCGATATGACGCCATCAACCTTCCTTTCAAGGACATGCTACGATTATGCTTAGTCGTGGTATGTGGTGTCACGACATCAAGACAGTTCAAAGTGACACCGATAAGTCGTTTCCCTCCTTGGGTGCTAATGTTCAGAAAAACTCTGTATTACATAATCATCAAAGTCGCGACATTGAGACGGCTCCGGAAATTGATGATGAAGACATCCTTAACGATTGCCGTAGAGTAGATAAGTCGGACGCCATAGGGCAACCTAATTCGCAAAAAAGATTCCAAGTTGCCATGTGTTACGCGACATAAGATGTCACGACTATTACCAGAATTCGCTGATTCGCTCCCCCTTCGAGACGCAACATGTTCAATAAGGTCGCAAGGAAATTTATGTTGAAGATCCCTTCATATGTCCGTGAACTCGATAAGTCGGACCCCTAGAAGGGGTGGCCACATCCCAATTTTTTTTAAGTCTTTGTGCATTCCAAAACTTCCACCCTCCTCATGTCGCGGAACCTTGGATCGTGGATGTCACGAACTAGATAAGTCGGACCCCTTATAGAGGATCCTTCAGCAAAAATTTCCTAAGTTATCAAACCTTGGAGCACTATTCAAATCTATGCCGCGACTCTTGTATCAGCCATTCCGCGGAATGTCACAAGAACCTGGGGCTTGGGGCTTGTTTAAATTCCTCACTATGCTTGGTTAGATGTCTGATCCTTTTCGCATAAAGCAAGATGTTTCAGATCGTTGGGGCTCACTTTCAACATCATCCTTCATGCGTGGGGCTAAATGTCATGGTAATATTTAATTATGTTATTTATTTAATCAGATTCATATTTAATAACGCCTCCTGGATACCTCATTTGCCATTGACTGACCTTGACTTACAATCCTAATCGGTTTCATTCAGACTCTTCAACTACCTCACCCCACTCCTAAGTGACTACCCCTTCAACTGCCACATAACTTCCCACTACCATCCACTCACTCCATGATGTCCCTCTCCATCAGAAATAACTTCTCCTAACACTTTAAGTAGAGGTTTTCTGACTGATTTTAAAAAACACATATTATACCGAAACTCTGTCAAAATCATTACTCACTTTTACATACAGTTATCTCCCACATCACCACCGTGAACCCCCGCATTTTATCCTCACCATCCTCATAATCTCCTAGCGATCTTCTGCTGTTCATTCACTTTCCTACTTCTCCGATCTGACTTGAGCGTCGGAGGGGTCTTCCGGGAGATCACCCCCGGGCAAGGCTAACTTGTCTTGTGCAGGACAGTAGGTGAAGAGACGAAACCCTTCCACTACACACCACGGCGATTGAGCTTCCACTACATCTTCTTCTCAGGTTTTCCCAAAATCAATTGTCGATTCAAGTTTCTAATCCGAAACAATTGCTTTAGTATTTTGAGATCTTGAGAGATTGTTCTCAAGATAGGAAGAGTTTATTATACTTGTATTGTTGAATCATTTATAATAAACAACATTTGAGGGGGAGGTATCCAAGATACCTCATAAACACTTGCGTTTTTTTGCTCTATGTTTTCTTTGTATTTTTCATTGTTGAACCTTCGTAGTGTCGTTGTAATTTTGAAAATTGTCAATAATATATTACGTAATATATTATATTCTCTAATTTACTTGATTTAGTTATAAATAAGTGCTAGTAAATATATTTTAATAGTGAAGATATTAGTCAAAATCAAATGTCATGTCGTTTTTCGTTTGCCAATAAATGAGTTTCATTGGCAAATATTCTATAATTATGATACTTGAAATTTTCAAAACATTTTAGTATAATGTATAATTTGTTAATGATTAATTGATAATTATCAAATATCTTTGAGAAGAGGTAAAATATTTTATACAAGGACTTGGGTAAATTTTGTCAGACGTGCTACATGCTGTGAACCCAAATAATCTATAAAAACAAACAAAAGTAAACCCCAACCATGTATAGCGTAAGTATAATCCTAGTTCTTAATTAATTGGTTTGAAAGGGGTTGAAAAATAATTAATTTATTTTTAATCAAGTTAAAGAGGAGCCATGGAGATAGAGAATTTTTTGTAATCAATGCTAGTTATTTATTCTAAAATTAAAGATAGAAAAACAATTGAAGAGAAACGTGTTCGGTTCTTTGCGATTGTTAACATATGATTAGTGATTGTCGATTTAGCGTAGTTTTAAAAATTAATAAGTTTTAAGTATTTTATTTAAAAGTTTTCTAATTTTATGTATTTTTAAAATTTTTCGTGACTCTATCGTTATTTTTGCTCCGGGCTTTTAAATTGTCGAAGACAACCCTCTTAGTTGGAACACATAGTTTTAAAATACTTTCATTCTCAAACTCAATTGTTATAGTTTTCTTTAATGCCATGTTTGGGAACAATGATTTTATTTGGAAAGATAAAATTAACTTAAATTTATTGTTTGGCAACGCAAAAATTTTCTAATTTAAATTTAAATCAAATTTCACCATTATTTTTAAAATAATTAAAGTTGAGAATTTGAGGATAACTACCCAAATCTTGTCCTTCTCAAATTCTTCATTTATGATTGGATAATTAAAATCTATAATTTGAAATAAAATACTTATTCTCAAACACTACATAAAGTCATTTGAAAGTATTGTAGTCCATACTGCCGCTATTTGTGTTAGTGTTTACCAAGCATAATTTCTCATTACTTGTTCAAATTTATTTAACACAAACACACAATGTCATAAAGTACACAGCAGAATTAAACACACTAACTCTGACAATTATTCAAAAATCAAATCTTGTTAATACAAAAAAGGAATTACAGCTTTCCTGTTTCTAGGATAGTCTTCTTTAAACTTTTCTAAATACCACTTATGATTACCCATAGCTCTAGGCACTAAATTAGAACAAGTATACAACAAAAACCCAACCCCAGCCCAAGACCAAGTCATTATAGCCCAGCCCGACCACTCAATAATCTCACCCAAATAATTCGGACAACTGATCAACTCAAAAAGCCCACCTCTTGGAATCTTATACCCACCACCTTGGGCCTTCAAGCCCAACAAAACCAAATCGGATTTCACATTTACCATCATACCTAATCCAAAAACAACTAATCCAACCAAAAACCGCCACCAAAACCACTCATCGGCTTCATAATCCCCGTAATGCGAAACCCATCTAATCTGCACATATGAGTTCAACAAGTTAAACGTGAAAGCTATGAGAGAAACCGAGATCGGGAAACTGCCATTAGAATTCCGGCGAAGGCGAAAGATAGGATAAATTATGGTGCGGTGGATGTAATGAAGGAGGAACACCGAAAGAAGAGAGAAAGACCTGAGGGAAGACACGTGGCGGCCAAATGGGTAGATCAGGAGAGAGAAAAAAACGGTTGGGCTTTCCATGAGAAACCATGAAACCCATGAAGGGATAGTGGGCCCCCACCCGGATCGGATATGACGGCCATATGGGGCTTGGATGAAATTGCAGCCTAGAAAAGTTGGGAAGGAGATAAAGTTAAGGAATAATAAGCAGAAATTGTAGAAGGAACGATCGGGAAAAGATGAAGAAGACAGCATTTTTGTGGGTTAAATGATGATAGTCGGAATTGTGGGTTGAATCGGTATGTAATAGATGTGTTTCGTTGTTATCTAAAAAAAGAAGGCAAGTTGTACTAATATTATATTCCCTCCTATACTCTCATTTAAATTATTACTACTCTCTCCTTTAAATTATACTTCCTCCGTTTCATAATACTCGCTATATTTTTTATTTTGGGAAATTTCATATTACTTGCAATATTTTCTTTTTTAGTAAAACACCACTTATTTAAAGTTATACCTACTCCTATTTTTATTCTACTCTATATCTAATTGCTCCTATTTTTCTTTTTCTTTGTTCAACAAATAATATTAAAAAATTCCAAAAAACCAACTTTTCATCTATTGCTCATCATTGCACAACAACTTCTTAATTTTCGTGTCCATGCAATGGTAGCAAGTAAATCAGAACAGAGGAAGTATAAAAGAGAAATGAGATTAGATTTAATAAAGTAGTAATAAATAAAAATAGATAATAATCTGAGTCCCCTTCTCTCTTGAGGTAGGACTTTTCTCTCTCTCTTTGGTTTTTCTGCCTTTGAGACTTTGGTTCCCAGTGATTGTTAGGGTTCTTCCCTTACTATCATGGTTGACACTCTAGTCGAGCAGTGCTCTAAGTTGAGTAAAGATAGTTCAGAAGAGGAGGTCGTCGATCTTGAATTGGGTTTTGATGATAATCAAGATGAGAAATTGGCGTTACAATTGGTCGGAAGAATTCTCACTGACAAACCGTTGAATTTTGATGCAGTTATGATGCATGTATGAAGTCTTAAACACAGAGTAATTATCCGTTTGATGGGTGTGAATCTTTTTATTTTTCAATTTTTCCATTGGAGAGATAGAGAGAAAGTCTTAAATGGAAGACCCTGGTCTTTTGAGAACCGGTTATTGGTGCTGCAAAAAGTTGAAAAGGATGTGCAACCATCGGCTATGGCGCTGAATTACTCACGTTTCTGGATACGATTGTATAATATCCCTTTTGGTTATCGATCTGATGATCGTGTGAAATTGATTGCCAAACACTCTAGGACAATTCATGGAGTTTGAAGAAGACTTCTTGGATATCAATCCTTTTCGTAGGGTTCGTATTATGATGGATATCTCTAAACCCTTGAAAAGATTTGAGACGATTCGTGTAAAAGGCGATGTTAGAATCAAGATCAATCTTAAATATGAAAGATTACCACATTTTTGTTTTTTATGTGGTATGTTGAATCACACTGAGAAGGATTGCGCGAATGTTGCGAAAGAGGATAAAGAGTTGGGTTGTGGTTTGGGATTGGAAATTAGGGCTTCTCCTTGCAAAGGTCTCTTAAGAATTAAAGAAGAGGTAAATGCTTTGAAATTAAAGAAGTGTTTGTTTACTTTGAAGCCTGCTGTTGATTTATCTACGGAGGAGTCTGGACAGGTGCAATCTTCTGTCCAAGTTGATACAGGCGTTGGTAATGATAGGAGAGGTATTTTTGATTGTTCTAACAAATTGACTGATATTGATAGTTTGAATAATTTTTCTGCTTTTGTTTCGTCAATTAACAAGAATGGAACGGATGTTTTTTGTGATATTGGTATTCCTGATGTGAAGGACCATGTTCATGGTGACAGTAGTACTTTGCCCTTTATAATGATGTGTCTTGTCCATCTAAGTCTTCAGATAGCGTGATTGACTTTGGTTTGAGCTGCCCTACTTTTAATATTGGTATGCATAATAATGTTAATAGGAAGAAAGTTAGAATCAGGAAAAGAGGTGCCCCTAGTATCCCTAACCACAATTCGAATATTGGTAATGCCTGTTCTGTTAGCTTGCAGGCTGTGAGTATTCATTCTATTATGAAGAAAAAACTTTGGGATTCTGATGTGATTATGGAATAATGTGATGGGGTTATGAAACATTCATGTGTTGGCATTGGTGTGGTCATAATTGATAATGAGTGTTCTGTTAATAGAGTAGCGGGTGTTGGCGATGCTCAACCACGCGAACAATCATGAGGATTTTTAGTTGGAACCGTCGCGGGATTAATAACCCCGAGACAGTTCAAGTTCTCTGCACTTGGTGTTGGAGAGAGCGTCCTGATTTTGTTTTTGTTTTTGTTATTGAATCCATGATTGATAAAAGTAGGCTTGAAGTTGTTCGTAATAAATGTGGTTTTCGCTATGTGGTCTGTGTTAGTAGTAATGGTAACTCTGGTGGATTAGGGTTATGGTGGCGTGACTATGAAGTGAATCTGATTTCATTTTCGGATCGACATATTTCTATTGTGGTGGATGATGTTGTTCGTGAATGTAAATGGATTGCTCATGGCTTATATGGATGGCCGGATAGGGCTAGTAAACACCAAACTTGGGATTTAATGCGACGATTGGCTTCTGGAAGTTCTTTTCCTTCTATTTTTTTTTTGGAGATTTTAATGAAGTTCTTTGTGGTATGAAAAAGGAAGGCGGGGTTCCTGGAAGTGATAAGGATATGTCGGAGTTTCGTAGGTGTATTGATGATTGCAATATTATTGATCTGGGAATCAGGGGTAGTTGTTTTACTTAGAGTAGGGGTGATTCGCCGGGTAATTTTATTCGTGAGAGACTCGATCGTTTCTTGGCTAGTCCCCATTGGTTAGATCTTTTTCCCCTAGCTGATGTTCGTCATCTTCCCATTTATAAATCGGACCATGCTCCGATTTTTCTTAATTCCGATTTTAAGACTAAAGAAGATTATAATGATCGCATCTTCAGATTTGAATCTTTTTGGTTGTCTAATGAGAATTGTAAGAAGGTTGTCTCCGATGCATGGGAAGATTCGATTGGTAGCTCTATTGAATTCAGAATTGAGAATTGTGCGAATGTGTTACAAGAATGGGCATGTAAGACTTTTGGGGACGTTAAGAATATGATAAAGCTAATTGAAAGAAAATTAGCCAAAGCGAACTCCAGATGCTAATTCGATTGCTGCTTGTAATGCGTTGATGTCTGATCTTGATGAACTTCATAGAGTTGAGAAGGCATATTGGCATATGAGATCTCATGTTAATGAGCTTCGTGATGGAGATAAAAATACAAAATATTTTCATCACAAAGCTAACTCTCGGCGCAAGAGAAATACGATTCGTGGTTTAGAGGATTCGAATGGGAGGTGGCTTACTTCTAGTTCTGACATTGAAAGGCTTATACCTAACTATTTTGATCACATTTTTGCTACTAGCTCTCCTTTTGGTATTCCTGAGGCACTGGAAGGAATTATTCCTATGGCGACAGAAAGCATGAATCGGGTCCTTGATGAAGAACCTATAGGGGAGGAAATTCGTATTGCGCTGTTCAAATGCATCCTACAAAGGCCCCAGGTATGGACGGTTTTCACGCTATATTTTTTCAGAAGTTTGTTATAGGTGATGAGATTTTTTGTAAGCAATGGTGGCAGGGATTCATTGATCTTGCAAATATTAATAAAACTTGTGTGTCTTTGATTCCTAAATGTGCTGATCCCCGAACGATGACTAGCTTTAGACCTATTACCACATATAACAAAGATGAAATAGATGAGGTTCGTGAGCAATGGACAAAGTACTTTAGATCGAACTTTTTGTTAAACTAAATGTAATTTTAATTTATACAAGCAACATATAGTAGTTTACTACTTTTCGATCATATATATATATTATGTAATCATATATATAAGTGTAGTAGTGGATGTTATGTAAAATAATATTTTCTAATCAATGTACGTATTATTCAATCGTATATTATATATTATAGCCTCGAATGACTTCTATAGATATATAATATTAATAATCCCTTGCTATATAGATATATAGGCTATATATTTATTTTTAATTAGAAAAAATCATTTGTATTTAAGGTTTAAAAATGGGATACAAATAAGAGGTTATTTGTATCGTTTGTTTGAAAGAAACGATACAAATAATGGCTATTTGTATCTTATGTTTCAAACAGGCGATACAAATCGTTTGTTTCAAACAAGCCATACAAATAACCTGTTATTTGTATCACTTGTTTCAAACAGACAATACAAATAACCCTTATTTGTATCTTTGATTTTCAAACGATACAAATAATGTGTTATTTGTAACCCACTTGTTAGTAACTCCCAATATAAGATACAAATATACTTAAAAATGAGATACAATTAAGGATTTTTTTACTAGTGAGTAGAAAAAAAGAATTCTTACTACGAATGAGAAAGAGATGATAACTTAGAGTATAAAAATATTTGATCAAAGGATAAGTAACAGTATGATTTACATTGGCTACACAGACTAATTTGTATTGTTGATCGGAACAACCCTAATAGGTTGAAGAAATTAGAACGAAAGATAAAGCGCACACTAGTGAGGTATGAGCGAATTTGAAATGAATTCAACATAATCGGTAAGATCAAAATAGAATCAAGAAATTTTTTTTGGAGGAAGAAACAAATGTAGAAGGAAGGGGAGATTTCTCTCCTATAGAATTAAAACGATATATCATATCTATATATCAAATCCAACAAATAGTAGGATGATGAAAACAGTAATTTTAACATTTTTTACGGTTTTTTGCGGAGAATTATAATCTTCCCATTGAAATTAAAGCTTTGATCATATAGCAATCAAAGAACATTGGCCTTAACTATTTAGTACAATCAAAATTCTAACTCAATTGAATGATTTTAATTTTCTTAAAATAAACTCTAGAAAATATAAGTATTTTATGTCTATCAATTTCTTTCTTCTTTTTTTTCACCATTACTATATTCATCATCCCAATATTTTTTGAATTTTGTGAATATAGATCTGGTATATCGCTTCTATTCTGAGGTGAAAAAATCCCTCATTCCCGCTACATTGTTGTGAAATCTACATGTTTTGAGTTTAGATATGTGAGATCATCACTACTTTTCAAGCCCAACAAGCATACCAGATAGTCTAACTCTTTGCCAACATTACTATCAGTTTTTTATGGTAAAGTTTCATTGCGCACTTTTGTTTGTCAATTAAAATTTATCTCCTACATCAAGAATTGTCTTTAATTCATTCTAATCAAACCCTTCTGTCATTTTGAATTCACATAATATTCTCCTATATGCCAATAGTGCACGCTTTATCTTCCGTTCCAATTTCTTCAACTTATTCGGGTTATTCCAATGATCGACATAAGTGAATCTTGTACCAAATCCAATCCATACCGTTTAGCATCCTAATCCAGAAACATAAGTTCTTTATTATCATCATTCCCTCATTATTTGTAATAATCACCCAAAATAATACTACAACGAGTGTAGCGTAAGCTGGGGTCGAACCACAAGGAACAAGGGCTGTTAGACTACAGAGTTGGTGTGGGAAAGGTTGATGGTTGGTAGGTAAGAGGATGGGTGAACTAAACTGGATGAAAACAAACAATGAAAGAAAGCTGGCTTAGCTAGGTCCACCTAGGTAGGTCTATTGAAAATAGAGATAGGCTAGGTCGAAGGAGATCGAACGTAAGGTCAATCGAGACACTCTAGATGGCATGGGAAGTTGATGACCTATAGTCAATACTTAACGACCCATAATCGCCCTATGTCTCGCAAGGGAGTGAGTGGACAAGATATGCATCAATATCAATCAATCAAACCAACATCAACCTCAATCATCTTCCTAAACATTAAACACAAGACCAAAACCCTAGGATTTCTCCAACCCAAAACCCTAAAAAGACTACTCTAGCATATTAAAAGCAAAAGCAAGAAGAGAGAAAAGCAACAAAACTATTCTAGAAAGCATAAATGAAATGAAAGACATGAAAGCAAGAAAGAAGCATAAAGGAATTGAAGATAAAAACATTAAATCTACACTACAAAAGCAATAAATGAAAGCATTAAAGAAAGCATTAAAGAAAGGAAAGCATTAAATAAAGAGAACTTACATAAATGAGAGTGTAGAAATGAAGAACAAAACATAAAGGAAAGCATAAAACTAATCTAGGGCAAAATGAAGAAGAAAAGCATTAAATGTTGATGAACAAGAATGGGAGGGTTACTCCCAATCAAGTCATGCGGGATTATATTCTAAAAGTGCCTTTATATAGGCTACAAAAGATGGGGTAAAAGCCCTAAAGGATCCTACGTGGCAAAGCTTCAAGAGAAAACATTTACGCTGATTTTTCCACCCATTCGGTCAATCTAGGGCTCCATTCGCCGGTGCTCATTCGCCCAATCTAGCATTCTGGTTTCCGAAAGTTTCAGCCAAAATGTTGAATTTGAATAGCATTCAGCCGAATGGGCTATACCATTCGCCGAATGGCCTCAATTCGCCCGACCGGGTCGCTCGCAATTTGGGTCGAGCCTGTTCTGAAGTTTTAATGTCCATTCGCCGTGGGCTTGCATTCGTCCGAATGTGAGCTTTTGGCCCATATTGTTCTTCTTCCAACTTCAAATGAACATCTAATGACTTCCTGACTTATGAGGGCTTTGGGTACGACTTGAAATGACCGGAATGCCTCAAACGCTGCGGTCTCATCTTCATTGAAGGCCGAAATCTCGACGCAATCTAAAACACCTTGAAAACTCCTCGAAAATACCTAAAACACTTAAAAGCACATGGAGACAAGATCGAGGTGAAATCATGCGTAAGATGTGTAAAACCATATAAAACGCAGACTGACACTAAAATGAGGGATAAATGTGCTCTAAAACGAGCACATCAACTCCCCAGTTAAACCTTGCTAGTCCCAGCAAAGAGACTAGGTAGGATAAACATGAAAGCACATGGGCACCCCAAAACAACTAACTATAAAACAAAACAAACTAAACTAGAAAGCAATAAAACCTAAAACTCACGTCGAGAATCACGATCGCATCTTAGCACGCATGCACAAGCCCCTTTAAACCTCAAGGTCTCCCAAAGAGGACGAAGTTAGGTCTCGGAGGGTTTTTCGAGGAGACCCACAAATCCAATGCAATGCAAATGCAAGGGCTTAAAACTATATGCAACTAAAACTATAACGCAAAATCTAACATGATGCAATGAAGGTGAGCTGAAATCAAAGCAACGCTAAGTCCGGTACAAGCAAAACTCTTCCCTAGCCATAGGCGCAAGTACAATGGTCTCAAAGAGCCTAATACCAAGAGAATGACCAATTCCACAAACTGAGATCACTAGGGTAAGCTACATCACGTGCTATTCTACCCACTACCTAGAGAGGTCACAAGTCTACGCTCTCCCAGTTATTTCTCAAAAGATGTGAGAAATATTCAATGACGCCATGTGTTTGATTTCGTCGTGTTTCCTCATAATCTTCCCACTAAAGATGAGTCGAATCAAACACCTAATAGGGGAGAATCATGGGATTGTGTCATATCTAACTCCAAAGACAAGACAAACTAATCGACCAAGTCGCAATGTGTTAGCACAAAGGGTTGTAACGCTGGCTTAGGGTTAAGGTGGGATACATTTGGGATGTGGAGCTAAGTAGAGGATAGCAAGTGACCCAAAACAAAACACCCACAAACATCCTCATGACAAACCGATGAAAACTATATCCAACAATCATCAAAACCCAATAACGTGAAGCTTAATGATCTCCATCCTCAAACACTATCAAAACATGTAAAATCTCATAAACACAAGTGTTTCCAAGCTCATCTCTCGATAATATAACCACCTTCTCACCTCACATGAATGGTATGTGTATAAGAACTCAATGAAAAACAAGAGAGAGGTCTCCTCAAAACATAGAATGTGTATGAATAATAACAATGAAAGCACTAGAGGAAATAGGAGAGAGATAGTATGATGGAAATGAAATGAGTGGAGTCATGAAAACCAACAACTAACTACACAACCAAGAACCCACAAATCATCCAAACACACAAGAAACCCCACCATCACTAAGCTATCCTCTTAGGTAAGAAGAGGGAACAATTTGGCTCATGTGGAGGCTAAACAATGTGGCTACAAAAGAATGGGAAAAGGCAAAAACTTGGCTTAACCTAAAGTCAATTTCGTTCAAGGTAGGCTATTTGGCTATGTAGTTAAATTCTAGCTAACGTGTTATCATCCCCGTTCTCAAGAAAAGTATCACTATACTGGAGAAGAACCGACACAATACTTAGATCCCCTAACTAGCACACAAAATGAATGGAGCTCGCAAGGAGTCCAAGAAGGCTCAATACTCACAGGCTAGTCGAAATGCGCCTCTAAAGGTAGTCATCCAAGCCACCAACCAAGCAAACCCCTATTCCCCCAAGCTAGCGAAAATAGGTCGACTCTAGGTCCCAAAACATGCATGTGGCTAAGGAAATATGAGTTTGATAAGGTAAGACCACGTAAGTACACACTGTATAAGCATGCCAGCCACAACTCAACCATCTTATTGAAAACTTAACATGAACATGGTATATATACACTATGTATGAATGCAAGATGAATATGCGAAAAATATACAAAATAACAAATGCAATGAACTAAACTATAGCTATATGAAACTAAATGCACACACAAATGGGTAGAGCGACAATGGGGTTGACCATCCCACCCCCAAGCTAAGGCTTTGCTAGCCTCTAGCAAAGAAGGAGAGAAGAAAGATGACACATTAAAAACCATGGTCAACAAGATTTCGCAACACCCAACACAAACACAACATCCCGCCTCCTCAAAGAAATGGAGGCATGAAGCACGAAGCTAGAGCAATTGCCTCCCCCAAGCTAGGGTGAAGCTATAGTCTTCATGTTTGGCTCATACGCTCTATTGAGCCTTCTTTCTCTTACTCACCCTTGCGGGACCGTTAGCATTGACCCTCTCAAAATCATCAAATAAAACACAAGCAAACTTGTGGAGGGTCAATTCTAATGGTCGTTTGGGTCTGCGAATACTAACAAACAACACTACAAACCAAACGTGAGCAATGACTAGCAAAAATGCAATGCAATGAATGCAAAACAACAAAAAAAAGAAACAAAAACAATATCTACAGTTGGGTTGCCTCCCAACAAGCGCTTCTTTTAGGTCTTTAGCTAGACCCGACTCACTACGGGGTAGCGAGTCAAACTCCGTAGGAGTTTATCATATTCACTCCCCACAACAGCAGAAGTTGGGGGGTGAAAGAGGGAGAGAAGAAAGAAAGGGGGAAACACAACAAAAATCGACTTTCCATAACATGATGAAAAGTCGGGACAAAAATCGACTTTACATCGTGAATGGGCAAGTCTACCTCTAGGTCATCGATTCCACTAACTAGATGATCGTGCACATATGTGAGGGGTGCATCATATTGAGGTGCGCAAGGAACCTCATCATGAACCTCATCGGTGAGTGGTGCATCGACACAAGGACATTGATCATCTAGAGGAGAAAGGGAGCTAATGATAGGTGAGGGAGTCAGGTCATGGTAGTGGACTCTAGTCTAGCCTCAAAGACCTTCTATAACATTAACGCCCATATTCTCTCCAACTCGTCCCTACTTTAACCAAAGGGTCACTAGAAGGGAAAGTCTGGAATCTCAAGGAGCTGGAGACAAGGGTACTCTTTCCTATAGAAATGTTTCGCATCCGCTTAAAGAAGTGCAAACAAATCACGTGGGTTTGGTCAAGAAACATGTTATCGGATACTCATCTACGAAGTTCCCTAGTCTCTATTCAAACCTCCGTAAAGATGATGACAAATTTGCCACATTTTAACATTATACATGCGAGGAAGAAAGTCTCATACCTAAGAAAGAAGCTCCAAAAAGGTTCATGCTCGAGTTGATAAATGTGGCAATCCATGAATACAAAACAAAAATAACAAAACAAAACTATTCACAAAACACACCAAAACTAAAATCTAACAAACGCCTTTGTCCCCCAAGAACGCCATTTTGATAACGGTTTTAACGCCGCTTTACGCCTAAGAACCTTGGTTAATCAAACACATTTATAATCACCCAAAATAATACTACAACGAAGTGTAGCGGTAAGTCTGGGTCGAACCACAAGGAACAAGGGATGTTAGACTAAAGAGTTGGTGGGAAAGGTTGATGGTTGGTAGGTAAGAGGATGGGTGAACTAAACCGGATGAAAACAAACAATGAAAGAAAGCTGGCTTAGGCTAGGTCCACCCTAGGTAGGTCTATTGAAAATAGAGATAGGCTAGGTCGAAGGAGATCGAACAAGGTCAATCGAGACACTCTAGATGGCATGGGGAAGTTGATGACCTATAGTCAATACTAACACCCATAATCGCCTCTATGTCTCGCAAGGGAGTGGCGTGACAAGATATGCATCAATATCAATCAATCAAACCAACATCAACCTCAATCATCTTCCTAAACATTAAACACAAGACCAAAACCCTAGGATTTCTCCAACCCAAAACCCTCCAAGACTACTCTAGCATATTCAACGCAAAAGCCCGAAGAGAGAAAAGCAAAAAAAAGAAAGCAAAAAAAAAAAAAAGATAAAGGAATTAAAAACATTAAATCTACACTACAAAAGCAATAAATGAAAGCATTAAAGAAAGCATTAAAGAAAGGAAAGCATTAAATAAAGAGATTAAAAAGAGAATATAAAATGAAGAAAAAAATAAAAAGAAAGCATAAAACTAATCTAGGGCAAAAATGAAGAAGAAAAGCATTAAATGTTGATGAACAAGAATGGGAGGGTTACTCCCAATCAAGTCATGGGGATTATATTCAGAAAAGTGCCTTTATATAGGCTACAAAAGATGGGGGTAAAAGCCCTAAAGGATCCTACGTGGCAAAGCTTCGAAGAGAAAACATTTCGCTGATTTTTCCAGCCCATTCGGTCGAATCTAGGTCCATTCAAAGATGAAGGGTTCTCCATTCGCCCGAATCCAGCACATTCGGGTTTTAAAGTTTCGAAGCCAAAATGTTGAATTTGAATAGCATTCGCCGAATGGGCTATACCATTCGCCGAATGGCTCAATTCGCCGATCGTGGTCGCTTCGCCAATTTGTGGGCGGAGCCTTGTTCTTGAAGTTTTAATGTCCATTCGCCCGAAGTGGGCTTGCATTCGGTCGAATGTGAGCTTTTTGGCCCATATTGTTCTTCTTCCAACTTCAAATGAACATCGAATGACTTCCGGACTTTGCGAGGGCTTTGGGTACGACTTGAAATGACCGGGAATGCCTCGAAACGCGTGTCTCATCTTCGATTGAAGCGTCGAAATCTCGTACGCAACGAAAACACCTTGAAAACTCCTCGAAAATACCTAAAAACACTTAAAAGCACATGGAGACAAGATCGAGGTGAAATCATGCGTAAGATGTGTAAAAACCGATATAAAACGCGAGACTTGACACTAAAATGAGGTGATAAATGTGCTCTAAAAACGAGCACATCAGTATCCATTTTCTAGATTTATCTGTATTGTTGATCGGAACAACCCTACTAGATTGCAAAAAATAGAAACGAAAGATAAAGCACACAATAGTGAGATATGAGCGAGTTTGAAATGAATTCAACATAATCGGTATAATCAAAGTGGATTCAAAAAATATTTTTTGTGGGAAAGATAAAATTTTAACTCACAAAAAAATTGGACAAATGAAATTCGCAAAAGAAAACGGATGTAAGAATGTGTTGGCAAAGAGTTAGGCCATGCGGTATGCTTGTTGGATTGGAAAAACGGTGAAATTCTCCAATATCTCAAATACAAGAGGGAATATTTCGAAACAAATGTAGAATGAATAGGGAAATTTCTCACCTTAGAACTAAACAGATATATCACATCTATATCCCAAGTCCAACAAATAATAGGACGATGAAAACAGCAATGGTGACATAAAAAAAGTAAAATATCATAGTGCAAATAGAGTAATTTTAACACTTTTTAGGATTTTTTACGGAAATTTATAATCTTACAATTGAATTTGAAGCTTTTATCATATAGCAATCAAGGAACATTGGCCTTACCAATTTAGTACAATAAAAATTCTAATTCAATTGAACGATTTTAATTTTCTCAAAGTAAACTCTAGAAAATGTAAGAATTTTATGTCTACCAATAATATTTTTGTTTCTTCTTTTGTCACCATTACTATCTTCATCTTCCTAATATTTTGGAATTTTGTGAATATAGATATAGTATATCGCTTTATTAAAAAGGTGAAAACATACTCCTTCTCGTTATATTTTTCGTGAAATCTTCATGTTTCGAGTCGAGATATGTGAGATTATCACCGCTTTTTAAACTCAGCAAGCATACTACATGACCTAACTTTATGCCAACATATCCTTGCATAAGTTTTCTTTGGTGGAGTTTGACTGAGCACTTTTTGTTTGTCAGTTAAAATTTATGCCCTTCATCAAGAAATGTCGTTAATCCATTCTGATCAAACTCATCTGTCAGTGGAAATTCACATAGAATTCTCCTATATGCCACTAGTACACGCTCTATTTTCAGTTCCAATTTCTTCAACTTATTCGGGTTATTCCAATCAACAACATAGGTGAATCCATATACCAATTCTTAACCGTACTGTCCTAATGCAGAAATGTAAGCTCTTAGTTATCATCCCTTCCTCATTTATTTGTAGTACGAATTCAGTCAATATCCTTTCTCTAGATTTTCGAACATGTCTCGCATAAAATCATATGACAACCCTGATGCAGAAATGAACCTCATCGGCATCACGGCTAAAAAGAGATGATATTCTCGACCTTTCGTATGAGTATCAACGGGAGACGTATGAAACGTAGAAAAAAAAATTAAAAAATTTCATACTACGAATAAGGAAGAGATGATAGCTTACAGAAACTAAGTTTCTGGATCAAAGGATACTTAACGGTATGATTTAAATTGGATACATGGATCATTTGTATTCTTGATCGGAACAACCCTAATAGGTTGAAGAAATTGGAACTGAAGATAAAGCACACAGTAGTGAAATATGAGCGAGTTTGAAATGAATTCAACATAATCGGTATCATTATAGTGGATTCAAGAAATATTTTTGGTAGGAGATGTAAAATTTTACCTCACAAAAAGTGGACAATTGAAATTCGCAAAAGAAAACTGATATAAAGATATATTGGCAAGTAGTTAGGCCATGCGGTATGCTCGTTGGATTGGAAAAACGGTGAGAATGTCCTATACCTCAAATACAAGAGGGGAGATTTTGAAACAAATGTAGAAAGAAGGGGGGAAATTTCTAACCTTATAACTAAAAAGATGTATCACATATGTCCCAAGTCCAACAAATAGTAGGAAGATGAAAACAACAATAGTGACATAAAAAATGTAAATTATCATAATACGATTGTAATAATTTTAACATTTTTAGGGTTTTTTAGCGGAAAATTATAATCTTCTAATTGAATTAAAAGCTTTGATCATATAGCAAATAAGGAATATTGGCCTTAACTATTTAGTACAATCAAAATTCTAACTCAACTAAATAACTTTAATTCTCTCAAAATAAAATGTAGAACATGTAAGTATTTTATGTTTATCAATAATACTCTTGTTTCTTCTTTAGTCACCATTACTATCTTCATCATCAAATTTTTGGGAATTTTGTGAATATAGATCTAGTATATCTCCTTAATAAAAATGTGAAAAAGTCCCTCCTTCATATTTTTCGTGAAATCTTCATGTTTCGAGTCTAGATATGTGAGATCATCACCGTTTTTCAAACCTAGCAAGCATACCACAAGGCCTAACTTTTTGTCAACATATCCTTGTATAAGTTTTCTTTGGTGGAGTTTGACTGTGGTCTTTTTGTTTGTCAGTTAAAATTTAAGCTCATCATCAAAAAATGTCTTTAATCCATTCTGATCAAACTCATCTGTCATTGTTGAATTCTCCTGTATGCCACTAGTACACACAATCTATCTTCCGTTCCAATTTCTTCAACTTATTCGAGTTATTCCGATCAACGACATAAGTGAATTCATATACCAAATCCAAAGCATATTGTTTAACATCATAATGTAGAAACTTAAGCTTTTATTTATCCTCCATCCCTCATTTATTTGTAATAAGAATTCTGTCAATATCCTTTTTCTAGATTTTCGAACGTGTCTCGCAGATAATCATATGATAACATTATCGCTTTCAGCAATATTCTTGGTCAGAATGCATTTGAAGTTGCATTTGAGTTCTAGATTTTGAAATGTCTTTTGTAGATAATCATATGATAACACCATCTTGTTCAGAAATCTTGTTGAACAAGGTGCATTCCAAGTTGCATGCAATAAGTGATTGCGCGATCGATGAACACATTCGCTACCCACAAATACATAAACTAATAATGATACTATTCAGAATAATAATAGAATTCAAAGCCAAAAAACAGTTTTTAGGTAATTTTCAGGTTGCGAATTTGTTCACTAATCGCGAAGTCACTAATCACGAGTTTTGTTAGTGGTCGAGATTTTGTTGTTCGGTCTTTTTAAAACTTGTCGCCTTTGCGTCTTACTTTAAATCTTATTGAACACAAAGTGCGGCAATGAAGATATATAATTTGTTCGTATAATACTTCTTGTAATTCGTGCGTCAACAAAGATTTTAATGCAACTTCAAATGAACCTACTCGACTAGATTGCTAAACAGAGATGATATTCCCGACTTATCGTATGAGTATCAACGGGAGACGTTTGAAACGTAGAAAATAAAATTTAAAAATTTCATACTACGAATGTGGAAGAGATGATAGCTTAGAGAAACTAAGTTTTTGGATCAAAGGATAGTTAACGGTATGATTTAGATTGACTACATGGATATATCTGTATTTTTTATCAGAACAGAAGATAAAGCACACAGTAGTGAGATATGAGCGAGTTTGAAATGAATTCAACATAATCGATATGATCATAATGGATTCAAGAAATATTTTCGGTGGGAGAGATAAAATTTTAACTCACATAAAAGTGGACAATTGAAATTCATAATGGAAAACTTATTGTAAGGATATGTTGGCAATGAGTTAGGCCATGCAGTATGATTGTTGGGTTGGAAAAACGGTGAGAATCTCCTATATCACCAATACAAGAGGAAAGATTTCGAAACAAATGTAAAAGGAAGGGGGATAATTCTCACCTTAGAACTAAAACGATATATCACACCTATATACCAAGTCCAACAAATAGTATGATGATGAAAACAGCAACGGCAACAAAAAACGTAAAATATCGTAATACAAAGAGAGTAATTTAAACATTTTTTAAGGTTTTTTTGCTGAAAATTATAATCTTCCAATTGAATTTAAAGCTTTGATCATATAGCAATCAAGGTACATTGGCCTCAACTATTTAGTGCAATCAAAATCCTATCTCAATTGAATGATTTTACTTTTCTCAAAATTAACTCTAGAAAATGTAAATATTTCATGTCTATCAATAATATTCTTGTTTCTTCTTTTGTCACCATTACTCTCTTCATCATCCCAATATTTTGGAATTTTGTGAATATAAATATAGTATATCGCCTTGTTAAAAATGTGAAAACATCCATCCTTTTCGCTTTATTTTTCGTGAAATCTTCATGTTTCGAGTCGAGATATGTGAGATTATCACCGCTTTTCAAATCCAGCAACCATACCACATGGCCTAATTTTTTGCCAACATATCCTTGCATAAGTTTTCTTTGGTAGAGTTTGACTGTGCTCTTTTTGTTCGTTAGTTAAAATTTATGCCCTTCATCAAGAAATGTCTGTAATCCATTTTGATGAAACCCATCTGTCATTGTATACACATATCCTTGCATAAGTTTTCTTTGGTAGAATTCTCTTATATGCCACTAGTACACGCTCTATCATCTGTTCCAATTTCTTCAACTTATTCGGGTTATTCCAATCAACGACATAAGTGAATTCGTATACCAAATCTAAACCACATTGTTTAACATCCTAATCCAGAAACGTATGTTCTTAGTTATCATCCATCCCTCATTTATTTGTAGTAAGAATTTTGTCAATATTCTTTTTCTAGATTTTCGAACATGTCTCGCAGATAATCATGTGATAACTTCATCGCTTTCAGCACTAGTAAAAATGCATTTGAAGTTGCATAAGAGTTCTAGATTTTGAAACGTCTTTTGTAGATAATCATACGATGATACCATCCTGTTCAGAAATCTTGTTGATCAAGGTGCATTCCAAGTTGCGGGCAATCAGTGATTTTGCGATTGATGAACACATTCGCTACCCACAAATACTTGTTTTGTTAGTGGTCGCGATTTTGTTGTTCGGCCTTTTTAAAACTTGCCGCCTTTGCGTTTTACTTTAAATCTTATTGAACGCAAACAACAACAATGAATATATAGAATCTTTTCAAATCATGCTTCTTGTAATCCTGCATCAACAAAGACCCTAATGCAATTTCAAATGAATCTAATCAGCAAGATTGCTAAAAAGAGATGATATTCCGAACTTATCGTATGAGTATCAACGGGAGACGTCTGAAACGTAGAAAAAAATTTTTAAAAATTTCATACTACGAATGAGGAAAGATGATAGCTTAGAAAAACTAATTTTCTGGATCAAAGGATACTTAACGGTATGATTTAAATCGGCTACATGGATTTATTTGTATTGTTGATCGGAACAACCCTAATAGGTTGAAGAAATCGGAATGGAAGATAAAGCACACAATAGTGAGATACGAGCAAGTTTGGAATGAGTTCAACATAATCGGTATGATCAACATGGATTCAAGAAGTATTTTTGGTGGAAGAGATAAAATTTGAACTAACAAAAAAATGTGGACAATTGAATTTCACGAAATAAAATTGATGTAATGATATGTTAGCAAGAAGCTAGGTCATGTTGTTTGCTTGCTGAGTTGGAAAAACAATGAGGATCTTACAAATCTCAACTACAAGAGTGAAAATTTCGAAATAAATGTAGGAGGGAAGGGGAGATTTCTCAACTCGTAACTAAAAATGATATATCACATCTATATCCAAGTCCAACAAATAGTAGGATGAGGAAGACAACAGTAGTAACAAAAAAAGAAAAATATGCTAATAAGAATGGAGTAATTTTAACATTTTTTTAGGGATTTTATATGAAAATTATAATCTTCCAATTGAATTTAAAACTTTAATCATATAGCAACCAAAGAACATTGGCCTTAACTAATTAGTGCAATCAAAATTCTAACTCAAGTTGAATGATTTTAATTTTCTTAACATAAACTTCAGAAAATGTAAGTGTTTTATGTTTATCAATAATATTCTTGTTTTTTCTAGTCAACATTACAATCTTCATCGTTCCAATATTTTGAAGCTTTTTGAATATAGATCTAATATATCGGCTTATTAAAAAGGTGAAAAAATCCCTCCTTCTCGCTATATTTTCGTGAAATCTTTATGTTTCGAGTCGGGACATATGAGATCTTCATCGTTTTTCAAACCCAACAGGAATACCACATGGTCTAACTCTTTGCTAACATATCCTTGAATCAGTTTTCTTTGGTGAAGTTTGATTGTGCACTTTCTGTTTATCAGTTAAAATTTATCTCCTTCAATAAGAAATGTCTTAAATCTATTCTGATCAAACTCATCTGTCATATTGAATTTCAAACAATACCGTTTAGTATCCTAATCCAAAAACGTAAGCTCTCAGTTATTATTCCTCCCTTATTTATTTATAGTAAGAATTCTTTCAGCAATCTTCCTGGTCAGAGTGAATTTATAATAATAATAATTATTATAATACGCAATTGTAGGAGCCAACGACCCAAATGGAGTTGAATTAGCCAACGAGTTTGAATTAGGAGTAACCCACTAAAATTATACAAATAATCAATTGGTGGTATTGATGATACGAAGGAGAGAGTTAATCGTGGTTTGAAAAATGTAGTTGATGGTGATGGATGAAGAGCATAAAAATTAAAATTTATAATGAACTATAATATAGAAGTAATTTTTGGGGAATTTATGAGAGTCAGAAGTATTAAAAAGAAGTTCTAGATGGAATTTGTTTTGTAACAAAAGTTGAGGTGAAAGAACAATCTAATAAGAGAAAGATTGACTGTGATTGTGAAGATCAAATTTGAGCTTGGCTTCAAAATTTTGTGGACAAAGAAGAAGGAGTAAAAAAAGGTGATTGGGATTAAGGAGTAGAAGGAGAAGGGGTTTTAAATTTAACCTTCAACGGAGTTTTGGATTTAAAAATAAAAACAAACTTTTCAAAAGAAATTCAAAAAGAAAGCTACCATCCGTTAGTCTGCAAATTATGTCTTGATATTATTACTCACCATTATAATTGAGATTTGCTTTGAAGATGGCTCTTTATCTTGGTTTTTGTTTAATGTAATTTTATTTTTTATTTTTAAATTCTATTTTATTTTTGAGTTGTTTTTTATTATGCAATTTTATTTTTTTAACTGTATACACATTCTATTTAGTAAGAACTATAATTATACATTTTTACATTTTAAAATTTTTAAAGAGGGGGCCATTTTTTTCAATTCAGGACGTAGATTTTAATTTCCAATGTGTATATACACTATGATTAGAAAACATCCATCAAGCATTGAAAAACTAGATTTTCACACTATTTAAGCAACATTTAACAAGTATACCAAAAACAATCATCATAATGCTAGATTGTTTCCTCAAATGAATTAACAAAACTCAACCACAAATTAACGAACCTGATCGTTTCCTCGGAATGAATAGATACAATAGCATCGATCATTATACTCCCTGAACCACTAATAAGGCACCCTTCAAGGCAAAATAATCACCTCCTATACAAGTGTTAAACACAAATTTTACAAGATGAGATTCGTAGGAAAAAAAATAACCAAATGCAAAATCAATACTTATCTTAACTGGGTAGAGAAATTCTATAGAAACATAAGAATAAAGGGAAAAATTAAGCACAGAGCAAACACATGGGAAAAGAGTTGGAGGCAAGAAAATGCACATATCAAGATTCATTCTCACTAACTCACAAATTCAATTGAACATAAAATATAATAGTATTAAATCAATAAACGAGTAGTATTGGATAAGTAATTCATTAACATGTCATTAGATAAGGAAAGCAATTGGATAGTCCAGGGAGGCGCATTTTCCTGAATTGTTAAGTCGGGTCCATGCACAGCAGCTGATAAGTGCAATTATTTGCACTAATCGCTTACATTTTTATGCTCCATTGCGGTGCTTAGAGGCGATTTAGGGTCATTTCGTGTGGTTTCACTCCATTTCGGTGTTCCATGGTCAATGTATGGGAAAATGGGGAAATTATGCGATCTTGAGTTGTTTTTGTGCGTTTTCGGTGCTAATCGTGTCTACAGGGATCAAGGGTCAAGTCAAGTTATCCATTGAATCATGCCACAACCAAAAGAACAAGTTTTCAAAAGCAAAATGTTCTAGTAGCCAAAAGCCGAGTCGACTGAGGTACCCCCATAAGCCTCGACAACTCGGCTGTCAAAGAAAAGAAGCAACAGACATTCCAGCAGCTTTCGCCGAGTCGGTGATTGGTGTAAAAAAGGTGTCGCCGAGTCGGCGGTAATCGAAGCAGAAACAAGTGTTTTCCAGAAGCTGCAGCCGACTCGGCGGTAGGGTAAAATTTAGTGTCGCCGACTCGGCGAAATAGGCTAACAAGTTAATTAATTTTCCAGAAACCCAAGCCGACTCGGCTTTAGGTGTTCTCCTTGGGGCAGCCAACTCGGCATTATCCTGGTTTACCTTTTTGGGCGTATTTTCTCCGGGCTTTCTTTGGACTTAGGGTTAATTACCCTCATTAGTATAAATAGAACCCTTAATCCTGATTAGGGTTCTCTTCTTCCTCCTTCCTACTTTCACTTAGTTTTTCTCTTAGTCTTTCAATTAATCATAGCTTTTAATTACTCTAATATTGATTTATTTTGCAAGAACTTTAATCTATCCTTTGAGAATTACTCATCCTTCAAGTTTGTAAGTGTTCTTAGTCTTTTAATTTTCCTTGTTTTTGAATTATTGTACTAGTTTAAGCTTTCTTTGGTGAACATTGAATCTTAGTTATTTTAATCTTTCTCTAATAAAAAGTTTAGTTTGTTTTTCTCCATTATTGTCCTTGAATTTATTGTTATTGTTATTAAGTAATTCATTATTGCTCATTCTAGTTTATCATCTTACTCATTGTCATTCATGTCTAGCATTAATTTTGAATTGGTATTAATTGCATTCACCATGTCTAGTGAGTAGATCCATTTTCTAGGGTTAGGACTTGAACCTATTGGTTGAGCATGAATTGATTCTTGGATGTGTCAGTGATTAAATTGTGCCAATTAACCCTAAATTAAATATGCTTTGTCGGACTAGTCAATAGAACTAGCGTGTGAGATTGGGATCGACTTTGCTTTAGGGTAAATTTTAGTTAAATTCTTATTAATTCGTTCAATAAAACTAACGTGTGAGAATTGAATTAGTAGGGTCTAAATCTAATAGTTAATCAACAGAGCGAGAGTTTGAGATTAACAAGATCATATTTAATCACATAATTAATCCGACATTTCATAGACACTAATGTGAATTGGATCATGCAAGACTTTAGGGGATCCCCGACACCCTAGATGCTTTCATCATATAGTTAAATCCCATTTTAATTATTGCATTCGTAGTCATTAGTCACAAACAATCAATATTTTTCTATCCCCTTAGCAATCTAATCAAAAAAATCGTAGAGTCCATTGTCCCAAGCTTCCTTGTATTCGACTCGCAACTACACATACGCCGTGCGCTTGCGGTTAAATAAATTTGCACATCAAGTTTTTGGCGCCGTTGCCGGGGAAGCGACGGAAAATTGATTTGTTGGTTCTTATTGAGTATATTGCTTTTTTTGTTTACCCCCTCCCCAGATCTTACACTTGCTTTGGTTTCTTTGTTGAATGACCAGGAGATCCCGATCCCTTGAACATTTTGACCACGAGATCGAAGCTACAGCTCGCCGACTTAACGCCCTTAGAAGGCGAGCTAGAGAAGAGGAGGTAAGACAGGTAAGACAGGTGAGACAAGTAAACATGGCCGCCCAAAACAATGAGAATAATAATGCTAACAATAATTTTGGCCGCATGGGTGCGCTTTCGCTCACCCTAAGTTCTATTCCTTGTATTGTTACGCCGAATTTCGGTGTGGATAACTTCGAACTGAAATCTCATCTCATCCAGATGATTGAACGGAATCAGTTTGGAGGACACCCTTCAGAAAGTCCCCACGATCATGTTTCTGACTTTGTGGAGAGGTGTGATACTATCACCCAAAACGATTTAAGTGAAGATGTTGTACGGCTAAGGCTTTTCCCTTTCAGTTTGAGAGATAAGGCCAAAGCCTGGCTAAAGTCTGAACCCGCAGGTATTTATCGGACCTGGGAGGGGTTGGCTAATGCATTTCTGGCCAAGTTCTATCCTCCTAGGAAGACATCACAGATACGCATCCAGCTGCAAACATTTAAGCAGCTACCGTTTGAGTCCTTTCACGAGGCCTGGGAGAGGTTTAAAGACCTCCTGTTGAGTTGCCCTCATCATCAGATCCCAGATTGGTTGCTTGCCCAATCCTTTTATGTAGGATTGCATGATGAGCACAAGTCCTCGGTTAATGCTGCATGTAATGGGGACATGGATTCTAAGTCACCCGAAGAGGTCTTGAGATTGTTTGAGACCATGGCCAAGAACAGTTTTTCTTGGGGAAGTGAGAGGGAACGTGCATCCCAAAAGGATGGCACCGATAGTGAGGTAATCAAGGCCCTCACAAAGCAGATGGCCGCTCTATCCGCACAGATGGCCAAGGAAAGTATGGTAAGTGGTACTTCTAGCTCTCCAATTAATAATGTTTCTAACTGCGATACATGTGGAGCTCCCGGTCATTGTTCAAGTGCATGCCCCCAAGTTTACGAGGAGGTAAATGCCTTGTATGGTAGACCGGTGAACGACTCGTTCTCTAACACTTACAATGCATGTACTAAAAATCATCCGTACTTTTCATACAAGAGTACCATTGTGCTGAACCCCCCTCCATACCAAGCACCACACAATCCACCGGGGTTCAACCAAAGACCGAAACCTCCACACCATCCACCTCCACAACACCATCATCCACCACCATTGAACATGGAATCAAAGATCGCGGAGCTCCGTAATATGATGCAGGCACACATACAGACGAGTAGTGCGCATATGAAGATTCTTGAGACTCAGGTTACCCAATTGTCTCAACAGCAGAATATGCATGCTTATAATCAGTTTCCTAGCCAGTCTGAACACAAGGGCAAGGAGCCCAGCTAGATGAATGCTGTGACAACCAGGAGTGTTAAGCAATTGGTTGATCCTCCCTTAAAAGAGGTGACACCAACAGGTAGTATTTCTGTTAGCCCTGATACTAATGTTGATATTGTTGTTGAGTCTGATACTAATGCTGATGATGTAAATATGAGTCTGTTGTGATTAATGCTGATAATGCCAAGTCTAAGTCTAGAGAGTCACGGACCTTCTAATTAAGCATGTGCCTTTTCCTTAGAAATTGGCGCAAGCTAAGTTAGAGAAGAAATATGGGAAATTCTTAAAGCTTTTAAAAGATGTGTCTATAGAATTTCCTTTCTTAGATGCAATTTCTGAGATTCCTGCGTTTCCCAAATTTCTTAAGTCCATTATGTCCCAGAGTAAGAAGCTTGATGATGTTATTCAGGTGACCTAGGTGCTAGTGTCAGTTTGATGCCCTATTCCATGTAGGCATGTTAATGAGTTGTCCCGCACCAGGATGACCTTGCAGCTCGCTGATCGCCGCATTGTCTATCCTAAGGGCATTTTGTATGATGTTGACCTGAGAGTAGGAAAGCTGACCGTACCTTGTGACTTTGTCATCATGGACATACCCGAGGATGCTAAGACTCCCATCATTCTTGGTAGACCTTGTCTAGCTACGGCTAGTACCTTGATTGATGTAGCTAAGGGTAAGTTAGTGATGAGCGTAGGAGAAGATAGGGTTGAGTTTGCTATTCATGATGCATTGAAGTCCGTAATCCCCAGTGAGTCTATATGTCAGCTTAAGTTTGCAGATGATGTGTTTGATGATCCTGATACAACCCAAGAGATAGATGCTCTACAATCCTTTCTTGAAGGAGCTGGGGGCGGTCCCGCAGAGAGAATGGGCTGGGATGACTCTTTAGAGGGTCAAGCTGATGATCATGAGTGTGTTTTGTCTAGTGATGTTTTACAGGTTGCTGAGTTTGAGCAGGAGAAGAAGAATGTAAGGGAGTGTTCCACACCTCCTCAGGTAGAAATGAAACCCCTTCCCCCTCATTTAGAGTATGCTTTTCTTGGGGACGGTTCTACCTACCCTATTATTGTTAGTAGTGGCCTCGATGGTAATGATCTGGACCGATTGGTCACTTTGGTTAGGAAATATCGAAAAGCCATTGGGTACACGATTGATGATATTAAGGGTATTAGTCCGTCCATTGTTACTCACCGTATCAATGTGGATCCTGATGTTACTCCTTCTATAAAGGGACAGAGGCGACTCAATCCCAATATGAATGAGGTTGCTAAGAAAGAGGTGCTGAAATTGTTAAATGCTGGGATCATCTACCCTATCTCTGATAAGTGCGTATCCCCAGTACAGGTTGTTCCTAAAAAGGGAGGTGTGACTGTTATTGAAAATAAGAAAAATGAGTTGATCCCGACCCGAACAGTCACAGGGTGGCGTATATGCATTGATTATAGGAAGTTGAATAAAGCCACCCAAAAAGACCATTACCCCATCCCCTTCATAGACCAAATATTGGAACGGTTGGCTAAACACTCCCACTTTTGTTATTTTGATGGATACTCTGGATTTTTCCAGATCCCTATTCATCCAAATGATAGGGAGAGGACCACATTCACATGTCCTTATGGTACCTTTGATATCGAAGGATGCCATTTGGGTTATGTAATGCTCCTGCCACCTTCCAGCGCTGCATGATGAGCATATTTTCTGAGTATATTGAGCACTGCATGGAGGTCTTTATGGACGACTTCTCCGTATATGGTGACTCTTTCGATGATTACTTAGCCAATCTGGAGAAAGTGCTTGCTAGATGCGAGGAAGTCAACCTGGTCCTCAACTGGGAGAAGTGTCATTTCATAGTACATCAGGGTATTGTCTTAGGTCACCTGGTGTCTAGTCGAGGTATTGTGGTCGACAAGGGGTTAGGAATTATTATGGGTTGAAGTGAGATCATTCTTTTTTTTTTGAGAGTTAAGGAGACTAAGATAGGAAGCCTCTTTCTTTTTGGGGAGCCATAAGTAGAGCCGGTGTTCATTTTTAAAGGGGTAATGATGAAACTGATGGTGCTATCCCAGTTCATCATTGGAGTATGTTAGTTAGCTGTGCATTCTATCTTTTGTGCTTTGATATGTTTTTATCCAAGGTTACTGAAGACCCTATTGCTACCCATATTCTCTTTATGCTTCATTTGTATACATTCTTAGCTCCATGTTCATATTGTGTCATTTTTTTCCTTTTCTTTACATTTCATTCTTTGGAAAAAGGGAAACATGCTTCAAAAGAGATAAGCCCGCTAGGTTGAAAACCCGAAAGGGTGACCTAAGCAAAAGAGCGGAATGAGTGGGTGAGCAATGTGAGATTTGAAAAAACTAAAAGAGTAGCTAGGACGAAAACCAGAAATGAGTTCCTAGGCAAAATGGAGAAAAAGAGAGAACTTGCATTATAACATTCTATCTCATTTGTACTTGGATTTGGAGACCGTGTTTTAGCCTTGTTTTAATTTGTTAACCTTGATTTTCTCGAGGACTAGCAAAGGTTAAACATGGAGTGGTTTGATAAGTGCAATTATTTGCACTAATCGCTTACATTTTTATGCTCCAATGCGGTGTTTAGAGGCGATTTAGGGTTATTTCGTGTGGTTTCACTCCATTTCGGTGTTCCATGGTCAAAGTATGGGAAAATGGGTGAATTATGCGATCTTGAGTTGTTTTTGTGGGTTTTCGGGGCTAATCGTGTCTAAAGGGATCAAGGGTCAAGTCAAGTTATCCATTGAATCATGCCACAACCAAAAGAACAAGTTTTCAAAAGCAAGATGTTCCAGTAGCCAAAAGTCGAGTCGGCTTAGGTACCCCCATAAGGCTCAACGACTCGGCTGTGAAAGAAAGGAAGCAACAGACATTCCAGCAACTTTCACCGAGTCAGCGATTGGTATGAAAAAGGTATCGCGAGTCGGCAGTAATCGAAGCAGAAACAAGTGGTTTTTCCAGAAGCTGCAGTTGATTCAGCGATAGAGTAAAATTTGGTGTCGCCGACTCGGCGAAGTAGGCTAACAAGTTTATTAATTTTCCAGAAACCCAAGCCGACTCGGCTTTGGGTGTTCTCCTTGGGGCAGTCGACTCGGCGTTATCCCGATTTACCTTTTTGGGCGTATTTTCTCCGGGCTTTCTTTGGGCTTAGGGTTAATTACCCTCATTAAAATAAATAGAACCCTTAATCCTGATTAGGGTTCTCTTCTTCCTCCTTCCTACTTTCACTTAGTTTTTCTCTAGGTCTTTCAATTAATCTAGCTTTTAATTACTCTAGTATTGATTTATTTTGCAAGAACTTTAATCTAGCCTTTGAGAATTACTCATCTTTCAAGTTTGTAAGTGTTCTTAGTCTTTTAATTTTCCTTGTTTTTGAAATATTTTACTAGTTTAAGTTTTCTTTGGTGAACATTGAATCTTAGTTATTTTAATCTTTCTCTGATAAAAAGTTTAGTTTGTTTTTCTCTATTATTTTTCTTGAATTTATTGTTATTGTTATTAAGTAATTCATTATTGCTCATTCTTGTTTATCATCTTACTCATTGTCATTCATGTCTAGCATTAATTTTGAATTGGTATTAATTGCATTCACCATGTCTAGTGAGTAGATCCATTTTCTAGGGTTAGGGCTTGAACCTGTTAGTTGAGCATAAATTGATTCTTGGATGTGTCTATGAAACTATGGATTAAAGTGATTAAATTGTGCCAATTAACCCTAAATTAAATATGCTTTGTCGGATTAGTCAATAGAACTAGCGTGTGAGATTGGGATAGACTTTGCTTTAGGGTAAATTTTAGTTGAATTCTTATTAATTCGTTCAATAAAACTAACGTGTGAGAATTGAATTAGTAGGGTCTAAATCTAATAGTTAATCAACAGAGCGAGAGTTTGAGATTAACAAGATCATATTTAATCACATAATTAATCCGACATTTCATAGACACTAATCAATATTTTTTTATCCCCTTAGTAATCTAATCAATTAAAATCGTAAAGTCCATTGTCCCAAGCTTCCTTGTGTTCGACCCGCAACTACACGTACGTCGTGCGCTTGTGGTTAAATAAATTTGCACATCAGCAGCACAGAGGATAAGAATTCTACCGCCTAGTAATCTGGATTGAGTCTGAGACGGTAAACTCTCAACTAGTTTGATCGATCGTGATTGTTTACGACTAGGGCCAAGAATTGGGGATTTACCCAATGTAAAGCCCGAAGGGCTAGAGATTGCGAGCTTTACCGATACAAAAAAAATCATGTTATTGAGTGCATGTTGTTCCTAATAACAAGGATAATGATTAAAATCTCTCAACAACCACCAAAAATTGACAAAAAAAAAGTGATATAAAGATGATGTGCCAACAATGACTGTGATGTAAAGCCAACTAAATAAAATCTTTAGAACAAATAACCTCAATTATGAGATCACAATGAAGCAATTGGAGTGCAAATTGGAGCAGAAATATTTCATTTCAGACTTAAACAATAGTCTTGATAAAATTATAAGAAACAAAACCCTTGAAAATAAGTAAAATTCAAGTGGGATTTTAAACCCAATCGCAAACAATATTTCTCTTAATGATTTCAATCAATCTCATTTCATCATAGTTGTTCATTATGGTTTACATTCATTAAGACATTTCGTTGAACACTTGGTGGGCGAAACGGAATCTAAAAACTACGATATTTATTTAGCAGCAAAAGAAATAAAACCTAACACTAAGTTTGCCAAACCAAAATCAGAGCAATGGAAAATAAAGCAAAGCAAAGCAAATACATCAACAATCATGAAAGATTATTGAACATTCTTCGAAACAATATGAGTGTTAGGGTATGTGAGTATGTGACTCATAATCTCACATGTGTTTGGTTGATGTTGTGTGGATTATATTATGCTTGGATAAATGGGCAAGCAAGGTATTTGTGTTTGGTACAAGTCTGAATGTTTCATTGACTGTTCGAGGAGTATGGATCGACCGTACCTGCTGGATGCTCGACTCGAGCAGAATTGGCTCGACATTGCTGCTATTGGACGCTCGAACAGTCGAGCAGATTGGCTCAACCCAGCCTTCCAGTCGAGCAAATACTCTGGAGAGATCCGCATGATTCTGTTTTTTGGGCCTTTGTTGCACGTGCTTTTCTTGATTGTATATCTTATCTCTATCCTTATAAATACCCAATGTTAACATTATAAGTTCATCTAGTGATTTACCTTGTAATCAAGAGGGAAACACAAGTGAGATTGAATTAATAGAGAGGAAGCCAAATTAGTTAGGGTTCTTGAGTAAATTGGGGATTTTCGATTTACTCTTGTAATCTCTATAGTTTTTCATCTCCATTGTTAGAATTGATTATTGAGTGTAATCAAGAACTAATCAATACAATTGTCTTCATCCATTGGGTGGTTTTATAGTCTAATATCAAATTGATATTAGAATTCTTCCACCTTCCAATTCTTAGTGTGTTTATGTTTCTTTACATTATAAGTTCATTCTTTGTATTTAGAATCTTCATTGGTAGAGCATTTGTTCTAACAATGAGAAAAATGACATTCATTACAATTATGAAAAAAAGAGTAAGACACCTTGTTACAAACCACTAATTTACAAACCAAAGAACAAAAACTCATCATTCACCCAAGATTCCCAAAAAAATCATTACAGTTTCAACTATAAAGAAAGTTGAGAACTGAGAACTGAATTAGTGACTTATTCTGTCAATTGGCATGTATTGATTTACACTACATCATACAATTAAGGACTTGGAAAGAAGTTGAGAACTGCATCAGTAACATCAATTTTCATAATCTGCTAATTTTGAATAACCTTTGGATCCTGAAGAAGCAAATTCAAAGGGGTTTTTAGACTGTTCGTGATGGAGGATATCAAGATGTTGTTACAGTTTGGCAATACATTGAAATAATTTCTTCATTATAAAATACTTCAGAGAAAATCAGCAGCACAAGAATAAATCATCAACACACAAGCAATTCAGCAAGAATAAGCATGAAATAAAAAAATAAATAAAAATAAATAAATAAAAAAAAAACAATAGAAAAGCGAAATCATTAGCCATTGGTGTTGCTTTTATATTTCTCATTTCTTTTTGTGCGTTTTTTAGCCTAAATGTTAAGAAATAGTTAATAAATTCACAAGCATTTCAAGTAAAAAAAACAAAATCCCAATCACTTTAAGCCACAAAAATCCAATCCAATCTCTAAAATGATGTGGTCTGTGATACCATAAATACTACTGATCTTGGATGATCAGTGAAAGAAATAAAAATTAAGGAGAATTCGGGAGAAAAGATCAATAGAAAACAAGATAGGAGAAGAGTAATTGACTTTTATTTTCATTATTTTTGAAACAATAGAATCTATTCTATATATACACAATGTAATTTATCAACTAACAACTCAGCTAACTAACTAATTGACATGTGCCCAGCACAAGCATTCACGTCCCTAACTATTGACTATAACATACTCTCCCCCTTAATAAAGACATGTCTTCAAGTCTGGTGAAGCATGAAGTGAGAATACTTGGGTTTAAACTGTGGTATATTTTCCCAAGTTGCTTCATGAACCTCAAACCCTTCCCATTGAACCAAGTATTGGCCCAGAGGTTGATCGTTGTGCTTGATCATTCTTCTATCTAGAATAGCAAGGGGCTTTGTGATCTTGGAGTCATGATGCTCATTGAACCAAGGAGGTAAGTGGGTTACTACAGGCAGTTGACCATGAAACCTTTTGAGCTGGGAAACATGAAAGACATTGTGAATTTTGGCATCTTGAGGGAAGGCTAACTTGTATCCGACCTTCCCAATCAATAACCTGGAATGGACCCAAATATCGAGGAGAAAGCTTGTGGTTTGACCGTTGTTGAACTGAGTGTTGTCTACAAGGCTGAAGTTTGAGCCATGCCCAGTCATGTAAGTGAAATTACCAGTCAGATCTTCTTTTATCAGCTTGATTCTTCATTCTGACTTGTGCGCTTGTGAGGTGAAATTTGAAAAACTGGATCATAGATTCCCTCCGATGTAAGCTTCTATCCAATACATCATTTCTTGAATCACCTGCAAGGTTTGGTAAATGTGTAGGAAGAGCTTGATTGTATACTACCTTATATGGGGTTAATTGTATTATTGAATGGAAGTGAGTATTATACCACATACACCATTCCTTAATATTGTCACCACACATGCACCTCAAATATATTTCTAAGCACCTATCCACTACCTCTGTCTGACCATCAGTTTGAGGATGGTATGATGACGACAATAAGAAGTCTATGCCATGTAAGGTAAATAATCCCTTCCAAAAGTTGCTCAAGAATATAGGATCTCTGTCACTAACAATGCTTCTAGGCCATCCATGCAATTTAAAAACATTGTCTAGATATACTTGAGCCACTTGAATAGCAGTAAAAGGGTGTGCAAGTGCCATAAAGTGAGCATATTTGCTCAATCTGTCTACTACAACAAGGATGACATCTTTGCCCATGGATTTTGGAAGTCCTGTTATGAAGTCCATGCTAATATCAACCCAAACCTCTTCAGGAATCGGCAAAGGTTGCAGTAAGCCTGGGCTAGCTGCACAATCATATTTGGAAGCTTGACATATGGAACATTCTTTAATAAACCTCCTTACATGTTTGTGAAGTCCCTTCCAATGAAAAAGTTGTTTACTCCTCTTCAATGTTAGATCTCTGCCAGCATGCCCACTCTCTAGAGAAGAGTGTTGCCAACGCATCAGTTTAAGCCTCAATTGCTCATCTTACCCAATGGCTATCTTCCCTTTTTTTCTTAATAACCCATCTTTCAATGAAAACCCTTTAAATTGAGTTAGATCCTGAAGTTCTTCCACAATAGTAATTCGGTTGTTATCTAGATGGTAACTATTTTTGAACAAAGAGGTAATGTTAGTATCTACCATAGAAAATATTCATGCAAAGAATTTTAGATCTAGAGACCCTTGAAAGTGCATCTGCTGCTAGGTTGTCTTTTCCACTTCTACATTGGATGTCATAGTCAAAACCCATAAGCTTTGAGAGCCAAAATTGCTGGAAAGGAGTGGATACCTTTTGTTCCAAGATCCATTTAAGACTTTTTTTTTGTATGTTCTGATCAAGAAGTGATTCCCAAGCAAGTATTGCTCTCACTTTTGAACAGCATACACAATGGCTAGAAGTTCCTTCTCATACACAGAAAGTCTCTGCCATTTTGGCCCTATAGCCCTGCTAATGTATGCTAAAGGCCTCCCTTCTTGCATTACGACAACCCCAACACCACAACTGGAAGCATTTGTTTCAACCACAAATTGTTTACTAAAATCAGGGACTCCTAGAATGGTTGCAGTAACCAACGCTTTTTTTAATGTTTCAAAAGCAAATCGAGCCTTCTCAGTCCAGGCATAAGCTCCCCTTTTTAGTAGATCATGTAATGGTCTGCATATAACAACATATTAGGGAATGAATCTTCTGTAATAGGTAGTTAAACCTAAGAAGCTTCTAAGCACTTTAATGTTTTGAGGAATTGGCCATTTGGCCACAGCTGCAATTTTCCTTGGATCAGTTTCTACACCTGAAGCAGAGATGAAATGACCCAAATATTCCACTTTAGTCTGTACAAAAGCACACTTACTCTCCTTGTTAAACATATGATGTTGCCTCATTAGATCAAATACTAAAGCAAGTGGTAAAAATTGTTATCAATTGAATCACTGTAAATTAAAATATTATCAAAAAATATGAGCACACACTTCCTTAGCAAGGGTTTAAAAACCTGATTCATCCACATTTGGAAACATGCAAGAGCATTTGTAAGTCCAAAAGGCATTACAAGAAATTCATAGTGTCTTGAATGAGTTTTGAAGGCTGTTTTGTAGACATCTTCTAGGTGTACTCTAAGTTGATGATAACCAGCCCTTAAATCAAGTTTAGTGAAAACTGTGGCCTCAGCTAGCTCATCAATTAGTTCTTCCACTACTGGAATGGGAAACTTATCTTTAATAGTGCGCTTGTTGAGGGCCTTGTAGTCCACACAAAGCCTCCAAGTGCCATCTTTTTTCCTTACCAACATTACTGAGGATGCCAAGGGGCTGCATCTATCATGAATAATGCCTCTGTCTAGCATTTGATTGGATATCTATGAGGCCTAATGTTCACTGGTGAAGCATCTGAAAGTAGAGGAATTCTGTGGTCAAACACTCTTCTTAAAGGAGGTAAATCAGTAGGGTCATTAAAAATGTCTTTGTATTTGTCTTTTATATGCTGCAACTGTCTTGCCTCAGATTGAGTCAGCTTTGATTGTTCACAGGAATAATCACTTGTAGTATCAACCTCTCTTACTTGAATCATGCACAATTGAGAGGCATGGGTGCGAAGCTTACAATTGGGTCTATGGTGCAGCACCTTTAATTTGCTAGGAGGAATCCCTTTTAAAAAGAAATTTTTTTGTGTTGATTGTGAACTGCATAAGCAATTTATCACAATCCCAATTGATCTGCCCCAATGTCCGTAGCCATGGAATGCCCAAAACCATATCACAGCCTCCCAAGGAGATGAGTAACACCTCTGTTTCAAAAACATGTTTATTCATTGCCCACTGAAACTTCTTGAATTTATATTGACAAGGAATGTGATTTCCATCTAGAACAGCAATAGACTGGGGAGATATTAGTTCCATCTTACATCCTAATTTCTTGGTTACATCAAAATCCAAGAAATTATGTGTGCTACCAGAATCAATTAGGATGTGAACTAAGTGTGATTAGACTAAGCCTTGGACCTTCATGGTACTAAAACTCTGATTTCCGGTTAGAGCATTAACAGAAATGTGGACTTTTGATTCTTCTCCTAAATTAACATCTCTGCATTTCTTCTGTGTCACTAAGAGTTTCTTCATATTGAAGCTTCCGCTCCATCATAATTGGAGATCTCCGCCGTAAAGAGTTGGGATTCTTTGAACTTGCACTTATGAGTCTTATCAAACTTTTCATCACAGTAATAGCATAAACCCTTAGCAATTTTTTGTGCCCTAATATCAGTTGGGATATGGGGTATGGGTTTTTGTGGGTATCTTGAAGAAAATTTTGATTGTGGATTAGGCAACAGAGGGGGTTTTTATGAGTTGACATGGTAATTATTGTGTGAAGTTTTAGGGTAGGCTGAATTTTGATTAGGTTTTTGGGTAGGTTATTGTGCACAAGCCTTCAATTGAGATTCTTGAAGTCTTGCATATCTAATAGCTTTAGTCATGTTTTGAGGATTAAAGGCTCTGACAAAGGGCTTTACATTTTCTTTCAAACCAGCCACAAAACTCTCAAGAACATATGGGGTTGAAAGCACATGTTGGTTCTACAGTAATACTGATCTTGCATTCTCAAACTGATCAATATAATTTTATAAAGAATTAGTTTGAACCAATTTATGAAAGTGTTCAACAGCATATTCCCCCTCATCATCTCTAAACCTTGCAGCCACATCCATTATGAAATCATCCCACTCAACAATCATTTCTTTCCTTACTGCCTAGTAACTAGTGACCCATTTCTGAGCCTTATCAGTCATGTATAAGGAAGCTAACTTTACTTTTGATTCATCAGCTATGTTGCACAAATTAAAATATCTACTGCATTTCTTGATCCACATTCTAGGATTAGTTCCATCGAAAGAAGGACATTACAACTTTGGAATCATACCTTGGGGTTTAATGGAATTAGCCGCGTTGTTACCAATTCTTGGAGTTTCTTGGGATTCAGAATTCTTAATCCCACGCACCATCTGCATCAGCAATTGCATATTGTTGTTTTGTTCCTTAAGTTTCTTCTCAAGAAGCTTGAATTGTTCTTCAATGGCTGTCATTTTTCGAGTTTCAGGGGCCAGGATGGATGTTTGTGTGCATTTTTGAAAGAAAGCAAGGATGCGAAGAAAAAGAAGAAAGGGCAGCAGGTGGCTCTGATACCAATGATGTGGTCTGTGATACCACAATTACTATTGATCTTGGATGATCAGTGAAAGAAAACAGAATTAAGAAGAATTAGGGAGAAAAGAATAGAACACAAGATAGGAAAAGAGTAACTGACTTGTATTTTCATTGTTTTTAAAATAATAGAATCTATTCTATATATACACAATGTCATCTATCAACTAACAACTCAGCTAACTAACTAATTGACATGTGCCCAGCACAAGCATACACGTGCCTAACTATTGCCTATAACATAAAATTAACACACAAGATAAAATCTTTTTTGGAAAGTTGATTTATCTGTAGAACTTAAATCTATTCTGTCTGAAATCATCATATAACCACAATTAAGAAAAAAAATCTATTATGTATGAAATCTTCATATAACTACAATAGAAATGCTAACTTACGAGTGAAAAAGATTAGATAAAATACCTGATGTGCTCGAAAGTTAGGGTTATGACTGATGTGCTCGAAATTAAAGGTTGTGCTCGAAATTGAAGGTTTGACAAATTTGGATTTGGCTCAAAAATTTTCAATAGTACCAGACAATGCACTCGAAAATCTTGATTCTTGGCTTGTGTCTGATGCTCCCATTTCGAATAAAGGAGAAGGAAGATGTATATTGGGTAGCCGCAAGAATTATTAGGGAAAAGAAAAGAGGGAGTTCTGGTTTATTAGCTGCACAAAGTTTAGTGCAAAGAAAAGAGGGAGTCAGGGAGAACAAAGGGTATATTAGGGGTTTAAAATTTTTATTTCATTTTCAAGTTTATTAAGTGGGAAAAACAACCACCTAAGTTTTGGGTTTTTAGATGCTTTTTTCTTGCTTTATCTCGACGTTTTTGGTTATTGAAAATAAATTGTTAAAATACTCGATATTTTTTTAAACAGTTATTTAAGTGTCTAAAATTAAGTGTCAACAAATTTCTTATTTTGTTGTTGTGTTTTACTTGTTCAACTAGTTAAAAGGTCACTAAAGACAAAACTAAATTCCCATCCAAGTTTGGATTTTTAAATATTAATCTAATGTTGGGATTTATTTAATTAATTTATAAATTAATTTAATATAATTAATTTAATCAGTTTTTTTTTTTGGAGATAAATCTGTGAGATTAATATTAATCAAGCTCGGCCAAGGCTAAAAGCTCTTGGGGAAAAGGTTCCATACATATTTTTTCACTATCCAAACCCGAATCCCATCTAGTCATCTTATGAGCTAAAGTGTTCCCATTACGAGATACAAAGCTAACACAAAAACCATCCAACATAGAAATAAAATGAAAGATTCTTTCATACAAAAGATGAATGTAGGAGCTTCCTGTTGTCTTCTGATCAATAGCCCTCACCACATTCATTGAGTCACCTTCGAGATAAACCATACGGTATCCAAGACAAACGGCTACTTCCAATCCAAAAAGTGCAGCAGCAGCGTTATATATATCAGCAGACCAATTTGCTTTTGAGCACCGAACACCCGTTACCAGTAGCTTGCCCCTCTTATCACGAAAAACAACCCCTAACCCTCTTTTACACCCTTGAGGAACAAAAGCATCAAAATTTATTTTAATCCAATTATCAAGAGGAGGTTGCCAAGATTGAAATTTTAAAAGAGGATCATACAATCTCACATGGGTCTTCAAAGTATAAGAGTTAAAGTCTTGCACCAGCTTGTGAAGGGAGGTATTGAGAGCTATAGGATCACAAGTTTCAGTGGTGTATAGCTCTTTGTTTCTTTGACACCATGCAGCCCACAAGGAGCTGCAACAGGAAAGAAAAGCTTCATGCGTACAGTGCTCATAAATCCAAGCTAGGAATTCACGCACAGATGATCTTGGAGCATCTTGAAGCACACTAACCACCTGTGAATAGGACCACAGTGCTCCATTTTTTGGGCAGTCACTAATGGCGTGAAGAATTGATTCCGGAGCAGCGTTGCAACGATCGCAGAAAGGAGAGGGTACACAATACCGATTGTACAAAACTTTTTTTGCAGCTAAAGATGCCTTGCAGGCTCTCCTTAAAAAGTGGCGAAGTTTTGGTGGAGCTTATAAGTTCCAAATTCTAGCCCATTGTTTTCTCTCATCAGCCGCATCAGGAGATACTTCAGACCTTTGATTCCCCATTAAGCCGAGCCAATAACCACTTTTAACTGAGTATTCACCATCCTTTGTGAGCCACCAAAAAAGTTTGTCACGACCCCAACAGGACAACCAAGGTATGGACATGATAGCTGAAACAGAATCTTCATCAAAAAATTGGCTTAGAGAATCAAAATCCCATTCCCCCTTCTCAAAGTTTATAAAATCAGCCACCCGCATCTCTGGTTGAGCTACTGTGATAGAGCGAGGAGACTCAATCTTGCCACCAAAGGGAACCCAAATATCATGGGAAGCGTCTACCAAAGAACCATTACCAATTCTCCAACCAAGGCCTTCAAGTAAAACAGACTTTGCACCCCAAATGCTTCGCCATGTGTAACTAGGAGAGTAACCCCTACGAGCCTTTAAAATACTCGAGTTTTGAAGTATCGAGCTTTGAAAACCGCTGTCAGTAACGGATTTTCTTCTGTCATAAGTCTCCACGATTGTTTCGCTAACAACGCAGCATTGAACGTCTTCCAATCCCTAAACCCCATACCACCTTTGCACTTTGGCAAGCTCAAGTTTTTCCAGCTGTGCCAATGAATTCTGCGACGTTCATCATTTGAGCCCCACCAAAATCTCGTAAACATAGCTTAAATCTCATCCACTAGGCCATCAGGAAGACGGAAAATGCTCATCATGTAGATGGGTATGGCTTGAATGATTGCTTTAATGAGAATTTCCTTTCCAGCTCTTGAAATAAGCTTCTCCTTCAATGCCTGCACTTTTTTCCAAATTCTATCCTTCAAGCACGCAAATATGGTTTTCTTCGATCGCCCCACAATGGTAGGAAGCCCCAAATATTTTTCATGACGATCCACTTCCTGCACACCAAGAATATCCACAATCTCCTGTCTAAGGTGATGATTCACCCCTTTGCTGAAAGAAATTTCGGTCTTATCATAAATCACTTTTTGACCGGACGCTCCTTCATAAATGCTAATGATTTTAGCAATCGCCGAGCATTCCTGCACCGAAGCCTTTGCAAAGAGGGTGCTGTAATCTGCAAAAAACAGGTGAGATAAAGTAGGGGCACCTCGACAAATACGAATACCATGGATGGTGTGTCTTTCAATGCCCTTTGTGATTAATCTCGAAAAAGCTTCAGCACAAATAATCAATACGTATCGCGATATTGGGTCCCCTTGCTGAAGACCACGAGAAGGAAGTACATGACCACACACTTTTCCATTAATCTTGAAGGAGAATGACACACTGGTGATACATGACATAATACGGCGCACCCAATTCTCGCTAAAACCCATTCGAATCATAACACGTTCAAGGAAGCACCATTCGACTCTGTCATAAGCCTTGTTCATATCCAGTTTGAGCGCGAAAGCCTCCTTCCCTCCCACCCCCCACCGTTTCATAGCATGAAAAGCTTCGAAAGCAAGGAGAGCATTGTCAGTAATGAGTCTTTTTGGAATAAAAGCGCTTTGGTTAACTGATATAATCTTCCCCAGAAAACTTTTATGTTTGTTAGCCAACGTTTTTGATATGATTTTATAAACTACGTTACAACAACTTATCGGCCTAGATGTATCTTATTTAAATCATCATCTCTTATTTTAAATTAGTTTTAGTTTATCTTTTTATTATATTATTTAAAATTATGTTTTTTCAGTTAGATATTATTTTTAAATTAGATTAATAACATAATTTTTCCATCTGACATATACAATTTTTTTTGGTGAAGAAAATTGGTTGGATGAAAATTACTTTATTTTATCTCTCTTTATTAAATTGACAATAAATTAACTAACAAACCTTCAATAAATAAATGATTTTCATAAGAGTAAATTATAATGAAATAAAAAAACTATATTATAAAAATATATTTTTTGTTTCCAGATTATTAGAGAAGACAAACAACCACTTAACAATTACAAACACAAACTTAATATTGATTGAAATTTGAATAATAAGAGTAGAACTTTAAGATGATGATGAAGAAGATGACCCATCATCATTTTCAATTTTAGTTTGCCAAGCAGAAGCCACAATAAGAGGACGATTGTGCCATCCTAGACTTAAACATCCATCATTTTCTTGCACACAATATCCATCACCTGAACACAATGTTAGCAACATATTTGCTTGCTTTAAGGCATTATGTCCCATTGGCAACGCTTTAAACCCAGCCGAGCTCAATCGAAGCTGCCACTTTGCAAGTGGCTCGTGTCGTTCGACCCGAGCCGAGCCTTCACAACACAAAATGTTACATATCTCTCTTTGCATATATGTCTCCGCTACTGGCTTAGTGGCTTCCAGGTGACAAGCTTCTAATGAGTCAAACATTGCCGAGTAATAATGTAATGCTTCCGTGAACCTAATTAGAAACTCCGGTTGATTGTGATTTGCTTCTTGCTCAACTATAGTTACTATTTTTGGGTTTAGTCTTTGTATGGATTTTAGAATCGGGTTTATATCGGATCCAAGTAATTGATGAAATTGTAAGATTGAATTAACGGCTACTACTTCTTCGGGGCTGGTTTGGAATATCCACGGGTTTATGCTATCAAGCTGTGGAATTGTGACAACTCGAAATGAGAATGTTACGTTTATTGATCGAGCTAGTTGGGTTAGCCTTATCCCAGTCTCGCGGAACGAATCAGGATGTCCGTGAAACGAAGGTAGGCTAACCGCAGTTAACCTTAACGATGGTGGGCCACCCGGTCTTAAAGCCAAGGCTTGGATAAGAGCTGGCCATTGCAAGCCATGCATCAAGCTAAAGTCGATAACATGTACACTTGTGTGGCCCTCAAATGATTCTAGTATAGCTTGATTAGCCGTAAAATGAGCGAATTTAAGGTAAGGACAAGCCTCGTAAAAATAATGATAAAGCACATCATTGGGTAACGAACCTTGACTAGCTAGGCTCGATGGGTATAGCCGTTGGCTCAAGGCATCAATGAAGTAGCAAGCAACCTTACCGATCCCAGAAGATGTATTGACACGTGTCATCAACTCATTGGTTATCTCTCCAACAAGTGAACTAGCCAATTGGAGCTCACCATGTTGGATAGATTCTGCACATGTCAGCAAGGCATGAACCAGCCTTATTTCCTTATCTTCTTCCACGTCACCGAACACGGTCAACTCCTCACTATGACTTCGATGCTGCTCTTCAATCCGGTCGTTTATCCACGTGTCACCAACCACCTTCATTAACTCGTTCGAAATTGGATCAAAATAGCCAAGACTCGTATACAACCCAGACCCGGATCCGGAACCTGGGCTTGGATACGTATTAACCAACTTAGTTCCCTTCGAATCACCGATAAACCCGTCGGTGACTGTATTTGACTCCGCAAAAAAGGCCCCGGAAACATTGTTATTGGGCCCCATTACTAAATTTAAAGAAATGAATAATGATGTGCTTTATCTTGCTAAACAATAGAGTAATGAATAATGATAAAGAATAGATTAATCTCGACTATTTTAAGTAATACTTTCTCTAGTAAGAAAATATCATTCAGTGATTGAATTGAGTGAGAAGCTGAAGGAAAAGCAAATTAAAGGAGAAGACATTGGAGAATGGAGATTATGTAATAATAATGGAGAATGACATGATATGCTAGCCGCTAGGCACATATTTATATTACACTTAATTATACTACACATCTATGTAATGTTAACACGTGATTTATTTATGACTCGGCGGCCACTCAATTTCAAACTTTTTATTTTCAACTTTTTAATGAATTTTAAAAGAGAATTAAATTTTGTGTGTTTACACTAATATTAAAATTGTTTAAATTTAGAGAAAGTAAAGTGAAAGTAGAATAAACAAATAAATAATAGGTGAGATAATGTTTACTCGTATTTTCATTAATAACTGAATTTATCTAAATATTTAAATATTTGTAGGCATTCATCTTATGTGTGAAAGAATTAATTGTTTTTCACAGTTAATACTTCCGCTTTAATACTTTTGAAATGCATTATAAATATCTTGGGATATATGGCACGTTCTAATTTAAGTCGCCTAAATTTCTTTGATGGAAGGGATTTCATGAATAAGTTTGCAAGATTTTAGTTTGATTGAATTTGTTTGACATATGTTGTTATCTTTACTTTTGGAGGTCACTTGAAAAGAAAAGTTTTTGTGTTAGATGTTTGGTTCTATCCTCTTTTATGAAGCTTTCACTAATTTGCTCAATACAAGTTGTATTTCCTTCATAAATTATAATTGGAAAATTAATTATTATGTTCTTCCCACATCCTTCCTAAATATGAACAGTTAATAACCATAAACAGATAATACATTTTCTACTTGTTTCATAAAAGGTGCTCGTTTCCACATGATTTGATGATGTAGTAGTCAAGATTTGATTTATGGATTTTTAAGATACTTCGGTACCTCCATATGTAAATACATATTTATTTTGTAATTTAACTTTATGTGGACACGGCAAGTATCTAATCGTATTCAACTAGAGTGGTATCTTGCGTGGATTGATAAATCCAAGATCTTTAGATCCTCAAATGTAACGTAAAAAAAGTTTTGTCCCATTTTATTATATGTTTGTTGGTGAATTGTTATTAGCTAGATACATTAGAAGATATAATTTCTACATTGCATCTTAATCATATTGTTGCTTATCCTATTTTTATGCATAGAATTATTCAAACAATTTTGAATTCGAAATATTATTCATAAGCATGACGTAAATTCAAATGCATTATGTTATAACCCCGCAAATATGTTATGTGACTTTTCGTATTCCACTTCACACGCACGCGTTATGTTTTTTAAATTAACATAAATTAGAGTTGGGCTGGGCTTTTAAGATTCGTCTTTACTAAAAAACGGTCTCAAGTAAAAATTATGTGTGATAAACTTTACATTTAAAGTTACCAAAATCAAGATCATATTTTATTTTGTATATAGGTTTAGCTTCATATTGAGTGTATGTCCATATTGTTGATTAATTAATTCTTGTAAATTTTTATTTAAATTGAAAATTTTAAAAAAGTGAATTATTTATTGATAGAAATTTTAATTAATATTATTGATTAGTGATATATAATTGTTTAATAGGTAGAGATAAGAGTGTTAGTCATGGAAAAATACTTCAAAAAAAAGACAATGTCACATGAACTATCTCCTTCTCAACACCAAGAAGTTGGAGCAAATGATGACACAATTATTCCCGAAAAAGTTGATGGTTCATCTAGTCCACAATCTTCTAAGCGAATTAGAGTTGATCTGAACACACTCAAAAGAGACCCAGCAGAGAGACAAAAAATTTCAAGTTATCATCCAAATGATAGAAATGAAATACGAAGAGCTTATCTTATGAAAGGTCCTTTTCAGCCTATGCTTAAATCATTTCCTCAAAGAAATATAGGAGGAAAAATGCGCAAGTTTAATCCTCAATGGTATGATTCATATCGAAATTGGTTACAATATAGTGAGATTAAAAATGAAGTTTATTGTTTGCCATGTTATTTGTTTAAAAATGAAGTATGGGGCAAGGTGGTGGTAATGCATTTGTTACTAAGGGATTTAACCAATGGGATAAAAAATATCAACTTCAAACCCATGTTGGCGATATTGGAAGTGTACATAATTTATGTGTGAGAGCAAGTGAGCTTTTGATGAAACCCAACAAATCCATTGTAACAGCTTTAGCAGTTCGATCTAAAGAGATTGATAGCAATTATAAGATACGTTTGACTGTGTCACTTGATTGTATAAGATATCTTCTACAATAGGGATTATCATTTCGTGGTCATGATGAAAGTCAAGGGTCTTTAAATAGGGGAAATTTTCGTGAACTTTTAAAATTTTGGGCTGATCACAATGAAGATATATAAAAGTTATCTTGAGTAATGCTCCCAGAAATCAACAAATGGTATCCCCTAAGGTTCAAAAGGATCGTGTCAATGCTATAGCAAATGAAACGAAAAAAGCTATCATTAAACAACTTAATAATGATGCTTTTGGTATTTTAGTTGACGAGTCTCGTGACATATCTAAGAAAGAACAAATGACAATTGCTTTACGTTTTGTTGATAAACAAGGGATGTGTAACAGCCCGAGTCTTAATCACATTTCATAAAATACTTTTTCTGACATAGCGGAAGACTTTTCATAAATTACTCGGGTTATTTCAACCATAGACCAAAGGTCTAGGCAAACCAATCAGAGTTTTTTTTTTTTTTTTTTATAAATAAATACTTCAATAAATTAAATAATTTTATAAAAACTAACACAAATCTCTCTTTTCAAATAAAGTTACAAATAAATTTCTTAAATACAATTATTGTTTACAATGAAAATCAAAAACACAATTCGTCTCTCGAGAGAAGTTTCGACCATGCTTCGCTGCGCTACTCTGATAACCAACTAATTAACACCTGTAGTACTCGTAAATGCACTATCCCTCATGGGACAGTTATTTAGAGTGACAACAAAAACTGTGTAGTATCAACAACCACGGCTGAGTAGTACACCAAACAATGAAGCCTTTATAGCACCCAAAAGGGACTCCATATAGCACTTAGGACTTTACATAAATAAGGACGGACGATGAGAATCAGGTCAACTATTAAGTAGAGTATATAAACTTGCCAACAATTTTACAAGTACAGAAATATGTGCATTTCAATAATTAATATGCAAAAATAAGTACATTAAAACAAAATATGCAAGGTGTTTTATGTAATATAAGAGATTCATTTTTATGTTAAATTTATATATTTAATTTCTGGTCCTTCTGCTTGAGTACCAGGGCGTGATTTACTAACACTTCTGCTTGAGCATTAGGGCGTGGAATCCAAATATTTATTTAATGAATGCAGCACATATGATCTTTGTTTGATATATGTAAGGGCCTGTTAGGGTGAGGTAAACCAAAACCCCTAACTTAGTGGGAGTCGTCACTCCTCCGGTATGATGTTGCTCGAGCCACAGGTCAGGTTAAATAACCTTACTGTGTTCGCCGTATTTTACGTGCCGGAAAACACGTCCCACGTTTTTTACATGCCGGAAGCATGGTTCGGCGTTTCCTTACTATCAAGCCTTTATATTATCATGTTACTGTTTTCAGATAAATGCAACATTACAATGACACATACAATATAAACAAAATTATAACAATTTACATCAAATCAATATTCACACACAATCAAACTAATATAAACCTTAATCTAAATTCTATAAAGAACACAATAATCCCAATCATAATTGCAGCTAAAATGGATAATTAAACTCAATTAAATACTTAAATTGTTTTGCTTGAATAACATGAATCAAATATTGCAATCAAAATCACAACATTATGATATAAGTTGATCAAAGCTTCATTATTGGCACTTTTTATATCAAATTATATCATACCTTTTAGATACTTTAAAGAGGATCATTGATTAGAGTTCTACCTCAATAGCAAACATGGATGACGTCCTTTTCAAAAAGCTTTACTCTCGAGTCTCGACCCAAATAAACTCAAAGCTACCCTATAATCCACCCAATAAACCCAATAAAAAGCTTAGATGAGCCCAAAAACCATATTAGATGATTACCCATTAATTTGCAAAGGTTTTGATCCCAATTAAGAAATCCCGTATGATTTCAGGACACCTCAAAACGAAAATGGGCATAACTCTCTCATACGGAAACCAAATGGAATGATTCAAGTGACTACGCGACCGTGACTCAAAGCTCTGCATTTTGTATGCAGACGCCAAAACCTAAAGACGAACATGACTGTCCGAAAATTGCAAAACAGTAAGATGACTTTCTAATCTGAAATTTCAGAACACAATATGGTTTAAAACCCAATTATCAATTGAACCTTTATTTGATACCATAATCAAATTACCCAAATAAATCATATTAATACTAAATTAAACACTTTCCAATCAAAATCAATCACAATACCACTTTTGTCTACAAAACCCATCTTGATACTTGATAACCCAAATAAATCCAAATAATACTATCAAATTTTGATTTCAAGACATCCTGCTGTATTTTGGGTATAACTTCCTCATACGAACTCGTTTAGAGGCGATTCAAGTGTCCACGTGTTCATGACTCGAAGCTCTACAAATCATATGAAGACTCCAAAACCCAGGAAAGAGCAGAAGGTATTCGAAATTAACCAAAAACAGAAGGGACAGAATAAGATCTTTATAAAATGGATTAAATTTGCTTTTCTATAACATTAGAATATGAAGATGCTATTGAGATGAGGTGTAAACGAAATTTTTATTATTATTTTGATAAGCATCTATTTACTTCCTCCTTAATAAAGGTAAGTTTGATATGGTGAGTACACATAACATAACTATGTGTCACTCACATATAAATGGTGGCACTTACTCCAATTTTCATTTTTACTCTTTTTATTTGTCTTACTTTATACAATACGTTTTAACTAAATAAATATATTGTAGGTTAAATAAAATAATTCTAAAATTTTATTTTATTTAAAAGTCACTTTAAACAATAAAGAAAACTTTAAATACGAGTCAAAATAAATAAAAAGACAAATTATTATCTCTAAATTAATATTACTCGGATTAACTTAACTCGGATCCCAGTTTAACTTATTTAGTACTATAATTAAGTTGTGCTAAATTAATGGTTGTTTCATTCTCCCCAACTTAAAATAATTTCGTCCCCGAAATTACAATACACATCATAAATAATTTCAGACACTCCCCTACTTAATTTATACTATAACTAAGTTCTATTAAAATGGTGACCGTTACATTCTCCCCAACTTAAAATTATTTCGTCCTCGAAATTGAACACAATTCCGAACATCTTCATTCACAACTTACACCTTCACGTTCTCGTCATAACTCTTATCATAACTTTGAATATTCCTCAATTTTGATAGTTGATAGAACCTTAAAATATTAAATTTTGAATCCCCACTTCAATTCTTACGTTATTTTCCTACATTCTTTAACTCACCTTTACTTTCTTTAATCAATTCAAGCATTATGTATCCTCAATTTGCAAAACTGATTCCCCAATTTACTTGATTTTCCCAAATGATAACAAGACTTCATTTAGCAACTCTTATAACTCCCGTTATACTTCAAAATCATCATTTTAAATCACACATTTCGCTAATCATAATCAAATAGTTCGAACCTCAATTCATTTGTATACCTTTAACGACGTATTAAAAGATTTCTCCCAACACTTTTGCCTTTTAACCTTTAATAACTTATATCTTCAATTTTGATCATTTAACTTTACTTATTATGCATTAACATTCACCTTTAATACATAACCCTTAATATTTTAAGTTTTCAAAAAAAAATTTTTCTCAAATAACTTCCATACTCTTGACATTCGATTTCATACAATTCTTGACTTTTACTTTGATCACTTGATTCACTACTGATAGTTTCACGCAATCTCAACAGTCAACCCATTCAACTTTATCCTTTAATGTATCTCCCAATCACGATTTTATCAATTTTTTTTTTTTTTTTTTTATCACTTACTTTTTATCACTTTGATTCATTTAGCTTCTAACAACCTTCATTTCTGTAAGTACATGCTAACCTCAACTTTTTCATCTTTATAAACCTCATAAGATCCTCAACCATCCAAATTTTAATTCCCTAAATCATTCTACAACATCATAAATTATTAGAATTTTTCCTTAAATTACAACTTCACACTCACCTCAATTGCGTCCTCTCAATTATTCACCACAATATATAGTTTACGACATTGTTATCAAAATCAACCTTTGTTTCTTCATCGTAACTTCCCTTTGATGAAATTCTCATCCGTATATCATTAAATAGATAATGACCCCAAATACTTTTCTACATTTCATATCCCTTATTGAGTTAGAACATTTACATGCAAAATCTCCTAACTTTTGATACTTCCAAAAATACTTCCTTTAAACTCTTTACTTCGCATCATTCTTACACTTCACCATTATAATCCTCGATAAACTTGGTCCTCAACTTCTTACACCAGTTATCCGAGTATATATTAGCTTTTGAAACAAAATCAAAAAAACTGTGAATCGATTACATTTAAACTTGAAACTTTAAAACTTTTAAAACAATTTTTTTTTTTTTACACAACAAGTAAATAATCACACAAAATTCACATAAGATCAAATAGATCATTCAATAAATATTCCAATGAAATATTCCTAACTTAAACTTCAATATCCTGTAATACTTCTTTCACCAAACATCAATCTCAACTTACACAATGTGAACATTAACTTTTACCTTTCGTCATGACTCTTAACTCAAAGAAAATTCGAAAATGTCAAAGAATCCTTAACACGTAAACACGTAAACACATTACACATGTAACACACAATCACATATTTACCTTCCGATTATCAAAAGATACACCCTAAGGCTCGACTATCGTATTCTCTCAGGTGTTCGAAATTCGTTTTTATCTTAATAGTAGTTAGATATGAGGATCCGAGCACTCTCGTATAACTTCAAAGACTTAAATCTTAAACTACGCTATCACAAAGGCAATTACCCAAAACTGAAATCACATCTACACTCAGCAATCATACAAGTTTTAAAACAACTTTTACGATTCACACAATTCAAAACTATTTAAATGCACAAAATCATATAATGCAACATATAAGCGCATATAACACATACTATTTTTCGAACTTTAGAATATAACACATACAACTCAAAATAGCGCAGTCTCTCGAGTTTAGAAAATCAATTTCAAAACTTTGTACCCGAATATGAAGATTCGAGCACACTAGAAATAACCTGGCTCTGATACCAATTGTAACAGCCCGAGTCTTAATCACATTTCATAAAATACTTTTTCTGACATAGCGGAAGACTTTTCATAAATTACTCGGGTTATTTCAACCATAGACCAAAGGTCTAGGCAAACCAATCAGAGTTTTTTTTTTTTTTTTTTTTATAAATAAATACTTCAATAAATTAAATAATTTTATAAAAACTAACACAAATCTCTCTTTTCAAATAAAGTTACAAATAAATTTCTTAAATACAATTATTGTTTACAATGAAAATCAAAAACACAATTCGTCTCTCGAGAGAAGTTTCGACCATGCTTCGCTGCGCTACTCTGATAACCAACTAATTAACACCTGTAGTACTCGTAAATGCACTATCCCTCATGGGACAGTTATTTAGAGTGACAACAAAAACTGTGTAGTATCAACAACCACGGCTGAGTAGTACACCAAACAATGAAGCCTTTATAGCACCCAAAAGGGACTCCATATAGCACTTAGGACTTTACATAAATAAGGACGGACGATGAGAATCAGGTCAACTATTAAGTAGAGTATATAAACTTGCCAACAATTTTACAAGTACAGAAATATGTGCATTTCAATAATTAATATGCAAAAATAAGTACATTAAAACAAAATATGCAAGGTGTTTTATGTAATATAAGAGATTCATTTTTATGTTAAATTTATATATTTAATTTCTGGTCCTTCTGCTTGAGTACCAGGGCGTGATTTACTAACACTTCTGCTTGAGCATTAGGGCGTGGAATCCAAATATTTATTTAATGAATGCAGCACATATGATCTTTGTTTGATATATGTAAGGGCCTGTTAGGGTGAGGTAAACCAAAACCCCTAACTTAGTGGGAGTCGTCACTCCTCCGGTATGATGTTGCTCGAGCCACAGGTCAGGTTAAATAACCTTACTGTGTTCGCCGTATTTTACGTGCCGGAAAACACGTCCCACGTTTTTTACATGCCGGAAGCATGGTTCGGCGTTTCCTTACTATCAAGCCTTTATATTATCATGTTACTGTTTTCAGATAAATGCAACATTACAATGGCACATACAATATAAACAAAATTATAACAATTTACATCAAATCAATATTCACACACAATCAAACTAATATAAACCTTAATCTAAATTCTATAAAGAACACAATAATCCCAATCATAATTGCAGCTAAAATGGATAATTAAACTCAATTAAATACTTAAATTGTTTTGCTTGAATAACATGAATCAAATATTGCAATCAAAATCACAACATTATGATATAAGTTGATCAAAGCTTCATTATTGGCACTTTTTATATCAAATTATATCACACCTTTTAGATACTTTAAAGAGGATCATTGATTAGAGTTCTACCTCAATAGCAAACATGGATGACGTCCTTTTCAAAAAGCTTTACTCTCGAGTCTCGACCCAAATAAACTCAAAGCTACCCTATAATCCACCCAATAAACCCAATAAAAAGCTTAGATGAGCCCAAAAACCATATTAGATGATTACCCATTAATTTGCAAAGGTTTTGATCCCAATTAAGAAATCCCGTATGATTTCAGGACACCTCAAAACGAAAATGGGCATAACTCTCTCATACGGAAACCAAATGGAATGATTCAAGTGACTACGCGACCGTGACTCAAAGCTCTGCATTTTGTATGCAGACGCCAAAACCTAAAGACGAACATGACTGTCCGAAAATTGCAAAACAGTAAGATGACTTTCTAATCTGAAATTTCAGAACACAATATGGTTTAAAACCCAATTATCAATTGAACCTTTATTTGATACCATAATCAAATTACCCAAATAAATCATATTAATACTAAATTAAACACTTTCCAATCAAAATCAATCACAATACCACTTTTGTCTACAAAACCCATCTTGATACTTGATAACCCAAATAAATCCAAATAATACTATCAAATTTTGATTTCAAGACATCCTGCTGTATTTTGGGTATAACTTCCTCATACGAACTCGTTTAGAGGCGATTCAAGTGTCCACGTGTTCATGACTCGAAGCTCTACAAATCATATGAAGACTCCAAAACCCAGGAAAGAGCAGAAGGTATTCGAAATTAACCAAAAACAGAAGGGACAGAATAAGATCTTTATAAAATGGATTAAATTTGCTTTTCTATAACATTAGAATATGAAGATGCTATTGAGATGAGGTGTAAACGAAATTTTTATTATTATTTTGATAAGCATCTATTTACTTCCTCCTTAATAAAGGTAAGTTTGATATGGTGAGTACACATAACATAACTATGTGTCACTCACATATAAATGGTGGCACTTACTCCAATTTTCATTTTTACTCTTTTTATTTGTCTTACTTTATACAATACGTTTTAACTAAATAAATATATTGTAGGTTAAATAAAATAATTCTAAAATTTTATTTTATTTAAAAGTCACTTTAAACAATAAAGAAAACTTTAAATACGAGTCAAAATAAATAAAAAGACAAATTATTATCTCTAAATTAATATTACTCGGATTAACTTAACTCGGATCCCAGTTTAACTTATTTAGTACTATAATTAAGTTGTGCTAAATTAATGGTTGTTTCAGGATGATTAAAGAACGATTTCTTGGCATTACTCATAAGAAAGATACTTGTTCTTCCACTCTTAAAGAGGGTTTGATGTTGTTCTTTCTGAACACGGGTTTAGTATCTCAAGTATTAGAGGTCAAGGATATGATGGAGCAAGCAATATGCTAGGTGAGTTTAATGGTCTTAAAACCTTGATTATGAGAGAAAATAGCTCAGCATATTATGTTCATTGTTTTGCTTATCAACTTCAACTCACCCTTGTTGCCGTTGCAAAAAATCACCCTGAAATTGCTTGTTTCTTCAATTGGATGACTATGCTTGTTAATGTTGTTGGAGGATCTAGCAAGCGTCAAGATATGTTTAAAGAAAAACAAACTGAAAAAGTTTTAAAAGGTTTGAAAATGGGTGTGATTAACAGTGGTCAGGGCTTAAACCAAGAAAGTACTCTTCAAAGGGTCGGTGACACAAGATGGAGATCCCATTATCATTCTCTTGTTAATTTCATAATCATGTTTGATGTTGTCATTGATGTGCTTGATTTTCTTGCACAAGATGGTAGAGAAAGAGAACAAAAAGGAGAAGTGTTATTTTTGTCAAGAACTTTGCAAACTTTTGATTTTATTTTCACCTTAAAATTGATGTTAACTATTCTAGGCATGACAAATGTCTTGTCGAAAGCATTGCAAAGGAAGGATCAACATATTGAGAATGTTGTTAAACTTGTACAAATTTGCAAAGAAGAATTACAAAAGATGAGAGATGAAGGGTGGGAGTCCCTTTTGAAGGATGTCAAGGACTTTTGTGAACTGCATGAAATATTTGTTCCTAATATGCAAGATAAGTTTTTCGTTGATGGGAAATCAAGGCGCAAAACACCTCACATTACAATGTTGCACCACTATCATGTTGAACTGTTCTTGAATGTTATATACATGTTACTTCAGGAGCTAAACAATCGTTTCAATGAAAAGAATTTGGAATTGCTTCGTTCCATAGCTTGTTTTAGTCCTCTTGATTCATTTAATGCTTTTGATCTTATGAGGCTGATAATGTTGGGTAAGTTTTATCCGCATGATTTTTCAGATAATGCTCTTGTAGAACTTGAACACCAACTTAAGATTTATATTTCAGATATGCGACATGATGATCGTTTTGGTAATTTAAAAGGATTAGGTGATCTTTCTCAAAGGTTAGTGAAGACAAAAAAATGAAGTGTATCCCCTAGTTTATTTGCTTTTGAAGCTAGCTTTGGTACTACCCGTAGCAACAGCTTCAGTGGAGAGATCTTTTTCTGCAATGAATATCGTGAAGACCAAATTGCGAAATAAAATGGGAAATCAATGAATGAATGATTGCTTGGTAACTTTTATTTAGAAGGAGGTATTTTGTAACATAATGTTCCCAATGATCTTATTATTCGTCGGTTTCAAGATATGAAAACTCGTCGAAATAGAATATATAATATTTTTTTGTAGGAATAAATTGAAAACATTATTATTTTTGGTTGAATTAACTGCAAAGTATTTAATTAGAGAAAAGTTCATGCGCATTGGACATTTATGATGAAAATTATAACAATTAAAGGTTGCTGTAAATAATAGTTTGTAACGAAAAATATTTTAAATAGAGGATAAGATGGCATCAAATTAGGGGCAGTGAAGTATATCAAGGATGAGAGTGGACGAGTACTCATTAGACAAGAGGACATCAAATTAAGATGGCATCAATATTTTCCCCAACTACTCAATATGTCAAGGGGTCCTACACAGGAAAGTCGACAGACTGCGGACACCCAAAGGACACAGGTTTGTGGGTCGATTGGTGATATAACCAAGGGAGAAGTAAGAGAAGCCCTCAAAAAGATGGAGAGATTTAATGCAGTTGGACCGGATAATATTCCAATCGAGGTGTGGAGGGGCTTAGGAGAGGAGGGAATTCAATGGCTTACTAATCTCTTTAATGCAATCTTGCGATCTAGTAAGATGCCGGATGAGTGGAGGATTAGTACAATTATCCCATTGTTCAAGAACAAGGGTGGTGCACAAGAATGCGGGAACTATAGGGGTATCAAACTCCTAAGCCACATGATGAAACTGTGGGAAAGAGTTATTGAGAAAAGGATTAGACGGGAGACAGTGATTAGAGTGAACCAGTATGGATTCATGCCGGGAAGATCAACTACCGAGGCGATTCATATTTTGAGGAGATTGATGGAAAAGTATAGGGAGCGAAAGAAAGATTTGCATCTCGTGTTCATTGACCTGGAGAAAGCGTATGATAGCATACCACGAAGCATCGTTTGGGATAGCCTCAAGAAAAGAGGTATTTCATCAAGATACATTGAGGTTATACAGGACATGTATGACAGAGTCTCGACTAACATTCAGACACCCGTGGGGCTAATAGAGACTTTCAGTATTAGAGTGGGCCTACATCAGGGATCAGCTCTTAGTCCTTCTATCTTTGCGACCATTATGGATGAAATCTCAAAATCCATCTGGGAATCCGTACCATGGTGTATGCTTGTCGCCGACGATATTGTTCTGGCCGCAGAAACTAAGGAGGAGGGTAATAGTAAATTGGAAGAATGGAGGGAAGCCTTGGAGGGTAAGGGGATGCGCATAAGTCGTTCGAAGACATAATACATGCGATGTGACTTCAGTGGGACAGAATCGTTAGGCGAGCCAGCGGTGTCCATCGAGGGGGAAGTTGTTACATGTACGTCCAAGTTCAAATATCTAGGTTCAGTTATTCAGAGTAATGGGGAGATTGATGGTGACGTTACTAGCCGTATACAGACAAGATGGCTTAAGTGGAGAGCAGCGACTGGGGTGCTTTGTGATTAGAGATTTCCTAGTAGACTAAAGGGTAGGTTTTATCGCGTAGCGATTAGGCTAGCTTTATTGTACGGGACAGAATGTTGGCCTGTAAAGAAGGTTTTCGAACAGAGGATGGATGTAACAGAGATGCGGATGCTGAGATGGAAGTGTGGTAAAACTATGATGGAAAGGATAAGAAATCAGGAGTTTAGGGAGAAGTTAGGGGTTGCACCTGTCTCTGTAAAGATGCGGGAAAACATGACTAAGATGGTTTGGGCATGTGCAGAGAAGCACCCATGACGCCCCAGTAAGAAGGATCGAGCACATCATAGTGGTGGGCAAGAGAAGTCGAGGAAGACCTAGGCGGACGTGGGAGGAGCAGATTAAGAACGACCTGCACGAACTTCACCTCTCTAAGGACCTGACCAGGGATAGGGCCAAATGGCGACGCCTTATCCACGTCCTAGATTACTAGACTTGTTTGTTACTGTGCTCTGTTTTTCGTCAATGCTCTTTACCGCCTCTCTTACTTGTATCGTTTTCTTAGTTATCTGTATGTATCCTTTTAGTTGTGTAAGTCACCTACTACGCTTGCGGCTAGTTGATTCCTATGCTTGGTTAACGTGTGTATAAGATGCAGGAGTTCAGATACTTGCAGGTTCTTATCTTTGAAGACTCTTCTTAAGCCGAAGGACTCTTTTGACCGCCCTCTCCTTATGGGTATGAGACGCCGTCGAGCCTCCTTCCCAGACCCTGACCATAGATTTATCTATGTGCGGAAATAATGGGTATGATGATGATGAGAATAATTTTTTCAGCATAGCGAAATATCAAAAAATAAATGTCATAACAATTAGGAGAAACATAAAATAAAGATGAAAAGAAATTTACATGTTTTATTTTAGTTGGTTTGACTTATATTTACAAAAAGATAGATGCCGGAAAACTCTTAATTTTTGTGTTGTAATATTATAAACATCAATTTGATATGTCCCTTCAATTAGCAAATTTATTCAAAGAGGCAGTGGAGTAACATTTCCTTTTGAATGTTGATTTCGTTTTTCTTTTTCATAGTAATTTCAACATTTTTTGCTTTTGGTGGGCCAGGTTACCTTTAAACCCATTTATAATTTGTCAATTAATCTGAAACTCAAAACGTATAAAATATACTTTCTCCGTTCTGAAATACTTGCTATATTTTATTTCTTCTCCGTTCTGAAATACTTGCTATATTTTATTTCTGGATGCTATTCATTATTTAAGCTTATTTTATATATTGCGGCTTATATATAAGTAATAATATAGTCAAGTGGGATCTTGTTTAAATTGTCTAATTGCATACTTTCATAATATAAATTTTTATAATTTTTAAATGTGTATAATTCAACATATAAATGAACAAAATAGTACATTGAATTGCGTAAAAAAGTTAAATGTAGCAAGTATTATGGAACGGAGGAATTAGTTAATAGAGTCATTGCTAGGAAAAACAATCAGCGAGATGAACTAAAAATAAAAATTACGAAGGAGAAACAAGTATATAGCAATGGTCTTAAAGTTTTGTCTATCATTTGAAATGCTAGAGTGATTAGATTTGTTTGGCTAATCTAACCAATAATTAAAACCCATTAATTAATGATTAACAACAAATAACAAATATTTCTTTGTTAGTAGTTGGAAAGTCCAATTCATCATTAACTAAAATCAATTACACCATAAGTTAATCACTTGGTTGAAAATGGTATTGGTGGGAAGGAAAGTGAAAGAGAACATTGTATTTGATGTTAATTTAAAAGCTTCTTACAATTTTTATTGACAAGGAGAAAAGGACAAGTATTGTATCTTCTTAACATGTTATTGTGATATTATGAGTTAGTTCAATAATGGCTCGTTTGGTAGGTGATAATAAAAGGTGGTAATGGAAATGAAAAATTAGTGTAATTTTGGTTGAAAAATCTTTTGGCTACCTTGATGGGCATACTTATCCAACTTCAATCATATCATTTTTTTCATAAAATTTATTCCAATGTATTATCAGTGGGAGAGATGGTATTATGTAGTAATGAAAATTTGTAAACAAAAAAAATTTTTGCGATCAAAGTTTCATTACCATGGGAATGATATGAAACGTTATGAAAATTTACACTATAAATCATTCTCATTACCACTATTTAGTACCACTAACCAAACAGGGCGTAAATGTGTAACTTATTACCCTTATACCAAGATTAAAAATTATTACTGGCTAGGGCAATATATTGCTCGTACATAGTACGTTTAATATCTCATTAGCTTATGTATATAGGCCATGTTCACAATATGTTACTTATGGGGTAATTGTTAACTATGAATGGCCGTATGTTTTTAATATTTAGCTCTTAATACAATATTACAAGCTACTACAACAAATTTAGCTTTTTGCGATATTGGATTTAGTGGCATTAAAAAAATGCCACTGATTCATATTTTTAGTGCAATAATTATTAGTTTTTATTTTTCAGTTCCACAATAAAGTGACTTAGCGAACTTAATTTGGTCGTTAATGGCATATGTAATTATTACTATATTCTATAGTGACATTTGTGAGAAATGTCATTAGATCCTATATGTTGCTAAAAGTTTTAGTGTGACTTTTTAATATGTTGCTAAAAGGGTCTAATAAATGTCACTAAATCCTCTATATACACAATAAGAAATTTGAAATAGCGTGAGAAATGTCATTAGATCCTATATGTTGCTAAAAGTTTTAGTGATATATATATATATAAATATATATTATATATAGCAATAATATATAATAATATATATATATAATATATATAAATATATATATAAGTGTGTAATATATATATATTATATATTATATATATATATATGTAATATATGTATATATATAACAAAATATATAAATAATAATATATATATATATAAATAATATGTATTATAATATTATATATATGTATATATATATATAGTATATATATTATATATATATATATATATACATATATATATATTATTATATATATATATATATATATATATATATATATATATATATAATAATATATATATATATATATATATGTATATGTATATGTATATGTATATGTATATGTATAGATTTAGGATCAAATGAGAAGGGGTCTCAAAATGAGAAGGGTGAGAAGGAATTATGGCAGATAAATCAATGGTCCAAGCATTAGTTAGCTCCTTGCACGCGGTTCATTAGCTCCTTGCACGCGGTTCAACATATTTTTTTACCCAGTTTTTTAGATACTATGTTCTTAGAAATAGATACTATGTCATGAATAAGGGTTACTATTATTATATATAGTTACTGTCTTAACTTAATCTTACACAGAACATCGTAACTTTTTAAAATAAACATAGTAATCTTTAATCGTAACATTGTATCATTTTCTAAAAACATAGTAACCTTAAATCATAACATAAAATGGAGAAGAAGATCGACGAGAAAGATGATTTTCACCCGTTAGATTTTCATAAGATCAATGGCTATAAATCCTTCTCATCCTTCTCATTTTTAGACCCCTTCTCAATGGATCCCTCCCCTATATATA
>CM033459.1:14296807-14328733 GCA_019425755.1 Amaranthus cruentus
AGAGACATCACTAGGGCAGGCTATGACCACATCAAGAGCCTGGAGAAACACTCTAGCAAGGCTGAGACGCAACTTGGGGTGGATACTTTTTACTGTTTGCATGGGTTTTAAAAAAACTCGTTCAAGAAGGTCAACATCAAAACTAGAGGTAAGACACCCAGCAGAAGAGCCCGAGGGAGGAGACATGTCAACCACAAAAGGCGCACTCACGGAAGCCAGGGGGCGAGGGATCCCATGAATTGCATCATCTCCTAAAGAAGGGGCAAGAATCACAGAACCATCATTGTGCTTGCAATTCTTACTGAAGGAGTGAGTACGAAAACATTCCCCACAGAGCCAAATGCCCCCCTTTTTAAGAGCTATGTCAAGAGAGGAGAACAAGCAAGAGTCACCCCCAAGGCGATCTTTAAGGTAGAGCCTTGCCACAGTGGAGCTGAAATGGCGAGCACCAAGATGATCAATAAAGTACTTCTTGGTGAGCCTCTTTCCACCACCACTGTTACAACCATCGCGACCCCATAAGAGAACCCCAAGAAACGAGACACAAAGGTGTAGGCTAACAAAGGGAACCACCACCGCAAACACAACAACCACTTAAACTAATAGCAACCCAGAAGAAACACAAAGCCACAACCTCAAAACAGCAAGATCTAACCATAAGCATAGCTAGCACATGAAACATAAACAATACCACCAATCAAAACACCACAATCCATCAACCAAACCAGCAAAAACATCTACACATGGAGCCACCATAGCTACAGCAAAAAAAGAGGCAAAGGAAACTACAAAAACCCAAAAGAAACTACAGTAACCCACCTAAAACCCCCACGGCTGGCAGCCCAAACAAACAACATGAACCCCCTAGTAAAGCTCCCAGCAACAAAGAAGAAAGGACCGAGGTACACCGTGATGAGATAACAGACCAGAGGGAATCAAAGATGTCAGAGAAGCCACGCTCCATAACGGGAGCACCACCATTGTGTAAAAAAATAAAATTCGGTAAGTGGAGGGAGTTAAAACAACCGACTACCGCAAACTACCATCGAAGGAAGCACCTCCTGCCGTGAACTGGGACCCACCACCGTGAACTGAGACCACTTGCCGTGAACTTGGAGCTAGAGAGAGCAAATCTCGAGGTTGAAGGTGAAACCCAAAGGACTCCTTATCGAACTGAGACCACCGGAAGCTGCAGTCCCGGCCTGAAAACCCACCGGTCACCAGAGAATTTCCCCTGCCGGCCACTGACTGAAACCCAAAGACCCTTCACGCGAAAGACCCTTTCGTTGAGAGAGAAAGTCCCAACGGTTATTAATATTATTATTATTATTTTTTTATTATTATTAAATCATAAAGTGTTACATTAGCTTAATTGATTAAATGAAAAAGTGTTACCTAATATGAAAAAAATGTTACCTAATCCTCAACAAAGTGTTACATAAAGCAGTTCAAAGTGATACATTATTAAAAAGTGTTACATTAGCTTAATTGATGAGATAAAAAAGTGCTACCTAATCATAAAAAGGTGTTACATAAGAATTAATAAGTAACACTATGAAAATGATACATATGCAAAAAAAGTGTTACCTAAAGTTATTTAACATAACACTTTTAAAAGTGTTACCATAGGAATGTAAAAGTGTTACATAAGAGAATAGGTAACACCGCCAGATGTAGCACCCAAAAAAGTGTTACCTTAGGTCTATAGTAACACTTTAAGCACTTTAGGTTACACTTTTACGGTGTTACCTAAAACCAATTATGTCGTAGTGGAACCACTTCTAAGAACATATAGGAGCTTACGTGGGAGCTTACGGAATATTTATATAGGCTTGGAGTCGAGGTATGTCACATGGGGTGATTTTTAAATGATTTAAGAACAAGTTGGGAAAGTTTTGTATAAACTTGTTTTTAAAAATAAAATTCCCAAAGAGAAGTTCTTAAATCTTGAAAAGTGATATCAAAATCATAATTTTGAGTAAGAAATAATTTATTACATGTATTGTTATTGTGGGCATCATGCATGTTAATTTTATGAATTGTTGTATGTTTAAAGGCACGATTTTACACTACTTTGTAAAAGTATTTGTGATGGAAATGGTTATATGGATTTGGAAAATATTTAAAATGAATTTAAAAAAAAAATTCCAGTAGCTATATGTTAAAAAAAAGGAAAAATTGTTTTTAAAAAGCCAACCTTTTGGCCATCTGCAAATAAAGAGTCAATGTTTCATTTATTCAATAAAAAGACAACCTTTGTCTCATTTTTGCAAATAAAGAGTCAACGTTTCATTTATTCACTATAGCATGTATGTTTTCAACTCTAAATTTATTGAATAAATGAAACGTTGACTCTTTATTTGCAAAAATGAGACAAAGGTTGTCTTTTTATTGAATAAATGAAACGTTGACTCTTTATTTGCAGATGGCCAAAAGGTTAGCTTTTTAGAAACAATTTTTCCTAAAAAAAAATCTCTTGAATAATTTTGTTGAAATTTATTTGTTAAATCAATATTTTAAGTGATTTTAAGGTGTTAAATACTCTTATGATAAAACATGGTATTAGATTAATTCTTGATCATAAAAACTAATTATAAAATCATATTATAATGTCTCCAATAAGATTTGACCAGAATATATTTAATTTGGAATTCTTCATGATTTTTGAGTAATCGTTAAATTGTCTATCGGTAAATTGTTAAATAGTAAAATATAAAATAATTACCAAATGAAGGCATATGGACTTGAAATTTGTATCACATACTCATATTGACAGTAACTAAATTTGGTAAAAGTTTGAGAAGATTTTGTTGACGTTTCAGAACCTTAATAATTTTTACTCGGTTATTCATAATCGGTAAGTTAGAAAACGATAAAATACAAAATAAATACTAAATGGCGTCTTTTGGGCATGAAATTTTATGAGACACTTATATAAACAGTAGATATATATGAAAATATTTATATCTATTTTCGTGACCATATATGGACTTAAATAAATTTTATTCGGTTTATTGGTAAAATAACAATATTAATTATTAAAAATACCCCACACGATTTTAATGGTTATTTAAAATTTTATATTCCTTAAAATAGTTTCTGGTACATCATAAAATTTTTATATTATTTTATTCAGACTTAAATAATTTTAAACCGATTTTATTTGATTTATCGATAAGATGTCTATATAAAAAGATAAAATATCATACATGACATTTATAAGTTTAAATGATCTAATAACAATATTATATAACTTCTGGAACTTTGGTAAAATTTATTAAACTAATACTCCCTCTGTTCTTTTTTGATTGTCCACATTACTATAACGGGTAGTTTCATATGTTTGTCCCATTTGGAATACTTTCCTAAAATGGAAAGTTTTGATACTCTATATTCACTCTCTCTCTCTTAAATGATCCCTCTTTTCTCGACTAATTTGCCTCGCTGAAACCGCTCATTATTATTTCTCTCTTTTTTTGCGTTTCTCTCTCATTTAATAGTTGCCCTATCTCTCTTCTCAAACTCCATTTTCATTTCATCTTTGAAGCTTTGCCCCCTGTTTTAACCCTATTTTCGGTTCATTTTTTTTGGACTAAAATATAGATCGGCTTTTTCTCTACAATTTGAGGTAAGTTTCGTGTTTTTTGACACTTGTCTTGAAAAACGTCCCCTGTTCTTAAGCCACCATTGACGTTTTCTGGGTTTACATATGGATAAGAAAACCTCTTCAAATTCATCAACGATTCCAAGTTATTTATATGATGGTCTTTGTGAATATGGTGAATTGTGTTCTTGTTCCATGCATGGCTTGTCACACTCTTACTCGAATGAGATATTAAGATGGTCTAAGAAAGAACTTGACGCCTATCAAAAAGTTCTTGAAGATGATGCTTGTTCAAAATTGCGTGGAGATCCACCTATGAACATTAAATTCGTGTTTGAATCTCCATCAAAATCGCCTCCTAAAACTCTTCCTGTTAAAGAAGAGGAAAACAAAGTTGTTCCTGACACTCCTGAAGAAGTAATTTCTGCTAGCGCAAAACAAAACCCTAAAAAACGCCGTCGTTGATTATAAGACAAATTTTTTTAAGTTTATGTTTAATTTCGTTTTTAATAGCTGAGGATAAATGAAACTTTGGGATTTAGGTTGTATTCAGATATTTTGGGTGACTTCTGGATTTGTTTGTTGCTGAAAAAATTTTGGGGTTTTTTTTTTTTTGATGATGATGTTTGTTTCGGTTGATGATCACTATTTAATTTGATGATGATGATCTTTGTTTTGGTTTTGATTAGTTGTTGTTCTGATGATTTTGTTCCTTCTTTATGTGATCTGTTCTACTTAGGCTTTTCGAATTTAGGGTTTTTCTCTTCTGCTGCTGGTTTTGAGTTTGTTTCTGTTCATGTTCATGTTCTTCAGTTAAGTTTTGAATGATGATACCCCAATGATGATTTAAATAACTCTGAAAAATTGATTTTAACATCGTAGTTGAGTAGCTTTTGAAAAAACCGTTTGAATTCATTGTGTTTTATGCATGGTTAATGGCATTCATTTTAAATGATGATCATTCACAATCTGAGAGGTTAAAGAACCTCTATCATGTACATGAACCTTTGACTTCATCTCTGTTTTTTTTCAAAATGTTGCTCCTAACATTGTTAAAGCTAAAATTTTAATGATGATTTCACAAAACATACACTGGGGGGTTGAGTTCAAAGTTAAAAAAAAAAAACCAATCACCCTTGTGTCTCTTCTATTGCTTGATCATAAGCTTCTTGCATTGCATTGGATGATTGTGCCACATCTTCATTCTCTTGTTGTGTTTGTGATGCTTGAGGATTCATGTTAGGATTCACAAACGTAACAGCTTCCCTAACTAGTTGTGTTGGAATTCGAACTTGAATTCTTTGGCGCCCATTATCTTCTTCAACTTTCTTGCCAAAATGAGGTTGTACATAGTCATTACTTCCCTTAACCTTCAAAATTTCATTCAAGTGATATTGCAACGAAATCCAAACATTTGTTAATGTCTTTGGATGAAGTTCATTATAAGCATCTTCAACGGCACTAATCAACTCTATCTTGTTCTTTGGCATCTTTTTGTGCATCAATGATTGAATGCTTCTAAAGAATCCCAAGTCCAAGATGTTACAATCTGGACTATTGAGTGGTTGTTGTGTTAATATGAATGTAAGCCCTCCTTGCTTGTTGTGTTGTTGCCAAACTGGATCGTCGTTTGTTATGTGGACTCTAGCATTGTCTTGTTGAATGAATATGACCGACGACCCTTCACTTGGCCACTTTCTTAGTATTGTCGGAATGAGATTTTGTATGAGCATGTTTCTATAAACTTCTTGAGTGACTGATTCTGTAGGCTTGATTTCTATCGATCCCCTTGGCCTATTTTTGGAATCCCTTTGGGCTGCCACCCTATTAATGAAGGGAAAAATTCCTATTTTCCCATCAAATATGCATTGCCCATGTGGATTCCATCTAGGCCTAGCAACTGCCCCTAAGAACATGGCCTTCGGTATGAACTTGGATGATTTTGCTGCCCTATACGGGATCTTTTCTTTGTGTGCAAGATAAACTCTTTGAGTTTTTTTGGTTAGGTAGAACCATTTCTCATCAATGTGAATGAAATCAAACATTCCCTTGTAAATTGGATGCCTTTGAATACTATCCTCTTCAATGAGACTCAATATCCACTCCACCCTTCTAACCTTATTGGCATCGGTTAAACAAGGGTGAAGAGGATTTGAATGTGCTTTAATTTCTCCTCTTTTGATTAGCCTCCAAACGGTCGATGGTGCTAAGTCTAAACATTGTGCAACATCCCTTATACATGTTCGTTCCCCCATCGGTCTTGACTCAAGAACGTTTGGAGGCACAATTACCCGTTTTCTTCCACAATTCTTGAATTTAGACTCTACCATGTATGGTTTGTTTGCTTCTTTTGATTGCATTGCCCTATGCCATAACCTCCTTATGGTCCTATGATGATAACCATATTTTTGATCGATGATTTGGAATGTTCCATGAGGTAATGAATCGGTTGTTTTCAATGAAAGCAACTCTTGAAATATAAGATGTCTCATTTCATTGCTAAGCCTTGGCTTATGGTGAGTGTGTTGTTCCTCTTGTTGCTCAACAATTTGTGGTGGTTTTTGCTCTGATTATTTTTGAGGTGGTGAACTGCCCAGAAAATCTGAAGGTTAAACTTGCAGCATTCTATTTAGTAGGACCTGCAGAGCTTTGGTAGAGAGCTCTAAAGGGTGTCTCATCTGCCTCCACATCTGCTGGTGGAGCAGCACAACCCACAAGTTGGAGATGGGAAGATTTCTTGAAGAAACTAAGGGAGAGGTTCTACCCAACAGCTCTACAGAGACAAAAAGAATCAGAATTTCTTTACCTGAGGCAACATTCTTTTAGTGTTACTATATATGCTAACAAATTCTTGGAGTTGGCTCGATTTGCTCCAGATTATGTGCTTGATGAGAAGAAAAAGATGGATCACTTCTATAATGGTCTCAACTTCAGCTACCAAAAGTTGATGGGTCAATATGAGTCTTTTCAATCTATGTATGAACATGCTGTGGAGAAAGAAATGGTCTGCAAGAGAGAGGAAGATATGAGGAAAAAGAGATCTGGTGGAGACCAGGGAGGTCAGAGCAAGAAGCCCAGAGTTGAGGGAAACTTCAAGGGGAATCAGAACCAAAACCCCATAAACTTCCAGAACCAAAACCGCTTCAACAGCAACAAAAACCCACAAAACTCCAATCCGCTAAAAGGTCAATTGTGCGATAGATGCAAGAAATGACACTCAAAGGGAGTCAACTGTGAGGGGAAAGTTGAGTGTCTGAATTGTGGAAAATCAGGTCATTTAGCTCGAGATTGTTGGGGCAAGAACCGGGGAAAGCCCGGAAATGGTGGAGCACGTTACTCAGGAAATCAAGGGAACCAGCATAACAACTCTCAGCTCCGCCTTGAATATAAAGGTGGCAATAGAGCCTCATCTTCTGGAGGCCAAGGGAACCAACGCCCGGGAGGAGGAAAATTCTTTTCCATTACTGCAGCAGGGGAGCCTAGCACGTTGATTCCTAAAACAGATGGTAAAGTCATTTCCGAATTACTGTTATTGCTTGGTAAGTCTGCCCGAGTCTTATTTGATTCCGGGGCCGACAAAACATATATTTCTAAGTCATTCGTGAGATCCTTGAACTGTTCTGTTAATGTATGCCCTATAGTGCATAGAGTTGACTTACCTGATGGAACAACGGTATCATGTAATACAAAGTTGATTGATTGCCCATTAGCGATCCAGTGTAAGGAGTTCCATGTAGACCTGATTGTATTTGATTTAGGAGGATTTGATGTTATTCTGGGAATGGACTGGCTAGGTAAACACAGGGTAGTGATTGAGTGCTATGAGAGAAATGTAAAGATTGGGAACAATCTAGGGGATCACATTGACCTAGTTCCAGGGTCAAGCCCGATTTCAAAAGCACCATATAGAATGGCACCACTTGAGTTGGCTGAACTAAAAAACCCAACTCGAGGAGTTACAAGATAAAGGGTTTATCAGACCAAGTGTATCACCCTGGGGAGCTCCAATGTTGTTTGTGAAGAAGAAAGGTGGGTCTTTGAGGCTATGTATTGACTATCGGGAGCTGAATAAAATCACAAGCAAGAACAAGTACTCACTTCCTAGAATTGATGATTTATTTGACCAGTTGAAGGGAGCCAGAGTTTTCTCTAAAATTGACCTGAGATCTGGTTACCATCAGTTGAGGATAGCGGAGGAAGACATACCTAAAACTGCTTTTCGCACCAGGTATGGGCACTATGAGTTTAGAGTGATGTCGTTTGGGTTAACTAATGCCCCTACAGCATTCATGGACTTGATGAATCGAACATTCCACGACTATCTTGATAAGTTTGTGGTGGTTTTCATTAATGATATCTTGGTGTACTCTAAGAACGAGAAAGATCACCAGGAGCACTTAAAATTGGTATTGACACGATTGAGGGAAAGAAGCTTTTATGGAAAGTTGAACAAGTGCGAATTCTGGCTGGATCGAGTTGTCTTCTTAGGTCATGTAATCTCAAAAGATGGCATAACGGTGGACCCCGAGAAGATAAAGACTATCATTGATTGGCCAGCACCGACTAGTGTTACTGAGGTAAGAAGCTTTATGGGTTTGGCAGGTTACTATCGAAGATATGTTGATGGGTTTTCTAAGATTGCACTACCGATCACCAGTTTGGTCCGAAAGAATACCAAGTTTGTGTGGTAACAAAAGTGCGAAGATGCTTTCCTAGAATTCAAGAAGAGGCTGACAATGGCTCCAGTGCTAGTATTGTCTGAGGATGGGAAAGAGTTCACGGTATACAATTATGCGTCTTTAGAGGGCTTGGGTTGTGTACTCATGCAAGAGGGGAAGGTGATTGCCTACGCATCGAGGCAATTGAAGCCAAATGAGAAGAACTACCCAGTGCACGATTTAGAATTAGCCGGAGTTATATTTGCCTTAAAAATTTGGAGGCATTATATCTACCGGCACTACTTGCAAGATCTATACCGATCACAAGAGTTTGACTTATCTGTTTACACAGAAGGAGCTTAACATGAGGCAGAGAAGGTGGCTAAAATTGATGAAAGATTATGACCTCACTTTGGAGTATCATCCCGGAAAAGCAAACCGTGTAGCAGATGTCTTAAGCCGGAAACCGAGGATGGTCATAAATGGACTAATATCAGTGCCCTACGAGATCTATAAGGAGATGGAGGAGCTAGAATTGATTGTGGTTAAGAAGGGGTCATATAACAGTGCTCTCAATGCTATGAGTACAACGCCGAGTCTACATGAGGAGATACGTGGGCTACAACAATATGATGACTTCTTGTCAGAGTTGAAGATTGGTATTGAAAAGGGTGCGGTTAAAGACTTCAACATTGCTAAAGATGGGAGCATTCATCTAGAGGGAAGGTTATGCGTGCCCTGAGTTCCTGAATTGATAGAAAAAATACTCAAGGAGGCACATTCGACTATGTATTCTGTCCACCCAAGACAGGATAAGATGCTAGCAGATCTGAAACAATACTTTTGGTGGATGAACATGAAGAAAGATGTCGAGGATTTCATAGCTCGATGTCTAGTATGTCAGCAAGTCAAGATTGACCATCAGCGCACTCCAGGGGAATTGCAACCACTTCCTGTGCCTGGGTGGAAGTGGGAATCAGTGAGTATGGAATTTATTGTGGGATTGCCCCGTTCGAGAAGAGGAAATGATTCTATTTGGGTGATTATTGATCGACTCACTAAGACGGCCAGATTTGTTCCTGCTAATGTAACTTGGAAGGCAAAACAATTAGCCGATGCTTATGTGAAAGAAGTACTTAGACTACATGGTGTACCGAAGACAATAGTTTCAGATCGGGATACAAAATTTGTGGCTTGTTTTTGGAATGAGCTACAAAGAGCATTCGACACAACCCTTAATTACAGCACCGCTTTTCACCCAGCTACAGATGGGCAGACAGAGAGGACCATCCAGACTCTAGAGGATATGCTTCGGCATGTGCCCTTGATTTCCAGTGTTCGTGGGAGGACATCTTACCATTGGTAGAATTCTCTTCCAACAATAGTTACCAGAGTAGTATTGGTATGGCTCCGTTTGAGGCCTTGTATGGCCAAAGGTGTAGGACACCGGGAGGCCCGGCGTGGTTGTTGGACCAGAGATGGTAAGAGAGACCGCAGAACAAGTCAGAATCATTAGAGATCGGATGAAGGCTGCCCAAGATCGGCAGAAATCCTACGTAGATCGTAGGAGGAGGAAACTTGAGTTCCAAGTCGGTGAGAAGGTGTTCCTTAAAGTCTCGTCAACGAAGGGAGTCAAGAGGTTTGGAATGCAGGGGAAGCTTGATCCCCGGTACATTGGACCCTATGAGATTTTGCGCAGAGTTGGGGAAGTAGCTTATGAGTTAGCACTACCACCATAGTTAGCTAAGGTTCACAATGTGTTCCATATATCACAACTACGCCGATATGTCTTTGATCCATCACACATTCTTCAACATGAGCCGATTCAACTTGTTGAGAGCTTGCAGTATGAGGAAAAACCTTTAAGGATCCTAGGTCGAGAGGTTAGAAAACTCCGTAGCCGCACGATTCCACTTGTGAAAGTGTTATGGAGTGGACAGGATGACGACAGTGCAACTTGGGAAAAAGAGGATGACATGTTAATTAGATACCCTTACTTATTTGAGTGATGTATTTTTAGCCATTAGTTTGAGTTAGTTTCGAGGACGAAACTCTTGTAAGAAGGGAAGACTGAAACAGTCGCATTATTAATGAGATTTCATTAGTCATTTTTAGCGGGTAATTTTTTTTTTTTAATATTTGTCCGTCACTTATTAAAATTTAATTAGTGATGGTAGAAATTTAAAAAATTTCTACGATGATTAGAAACTTGTTAATTCGTAACGTGGTTATGAATCATAACAAGTAACGTAAACTTTGGAGGTAAAAACTTAAAGTTGAGCAACTACCGATAACAGTTCGAAAAAATTTTAATTATTACCCGAGCATATTATTTAACCATGATGGGAGTAAATTAAATATTTCATACATATATACAAGTGATTTTTTAAACATATAATACAAGTTACATAACTTGTTACATGTACAACAATTTTTACCCAAACTTTAAACTATCTTAGATAAACCTTTCCTACACTATAATAGACCAAAATGAGACAAAAATCACCTCCAAAACAGCCATAAACAGCAGCCCCAATTGCTGTCCCAAACCCTCTTTATAGCCCTTTATACACTTACATACTCAAGCAAAACACTCTAACCAAAGTACCCTTTTGTTCTTGTTGGAAATATAGACCTTTTAAAGGTATTCTCAAAATCTTCTTATAGCTACAATCATCGACACATATTACTGATAATAATATGTATAACATTTGTATATAAGAAATGTGTTTAGAGTTGTGTTTAATATGTATTTGATATGGAAAAGTATGGTGTGACACGAACTTCTCGTTGAATTAAGAAAGTTATTTCCCGACTATCCCAAGTGTAAATAGACGGGACTTTCCCAAGGTTAACACACCCACCAATAGCAATGTACACTCACTACTAAAGGTGTGGAGCAAATACCACTCTTGCACAAGTGAATAGGAAAAGAGATGAGATATTGAGCATTGTGTATCTCCAAAAGGATGAAACACCAACTATATATAGGCACTTCTCAACGGTCATATTTCAACCTCATTAACCTTAGTCAAAGAGAATAAATGTATTTTAATATAGAATTAAAACACTCCATGAAAATATAGTTGTTGGAGAAAGCTTTAAATGACCATTTATCCAACAAACCCCCACAAATGTCATTTAAAGAAAAATACTTGTGCAAGAGAAGACTTTGGCACATAACAACCAAGTAGACTAAGTCTTGAACTTGTTGTTTAGTGAAATGAGGCAACAATCCACAAGTCCTTGTGAGTGAACTAAGTCTTGAACTCCAAGAACTTTTGATCAAACAAGTGAACTAAGTCTTGAACTAGTAAGATTTGAATTGAGACGCTCAAACCACATGCCTTGCCTAGAGAGGTACTAACTCCGCTTAAGTTATATGGTGCATTTTTATGGCCTATGCACCTACCTTGATTTTCATGAGCGCTCTAGTGGAATATTAGCCCGAAATTCCACATAGGAGGTGGTCAACCCCCACACTCACATAGGTGGATCATCTCAAGTAGCACACCACAAAGTACTACAAGATCCATTAAAAGCCTAATGACTCATCCCTCAAATATAAAGCAATGCTAACAAATGCCATAGGGATAGGTGAATTGCATTCTCATCCACATTTGGGCTTTAGCACTATCCTCCTCGACACATCAAGAACCACTTATCTTGACAATTCTTTTGAAAAAGGTATGTATGGTATTCAAATTTCCTATTTAAGGATTTTTCCCCATACGGGAATCATGGCATTCTTTCCCCCATGAAGAGAATCGTATCAAAAACCACTTATCTTGATATACTTTTAATAAAATAATGAATGGTATTCTTACTTCCTTCTAGAGGAACTTTCCCCCATTCGAAAATTTATATCACAGTATCATACTTATCTCAAAAGAAACATTATCAAACAAATTCATACTATTACCTTAAGTAACATATAGTTTGATGCTTACAACATAAGTATGATGTTCAAAACAATAAGAAATACATAAGTATTCCAAACTTATCATGGTTATAAAAGAACAACTCATGCATCTACAAAACAACTTGAACACTTAAAGCCTAAACTTAAACTAGGCACCACCTTCAAGTTATATGCATAATTTAAATAACTATATTTACCCCTTTCCATATTTGTTCAAGCAACAACATAAGTCACACAACCTATTATGAATACCTTGCAACTTTTCAAATGTAGTAACAAATATTCATATAACAAACAAGTGACTCAATCAAAATCATGAACAAAATCACAAAAGGGCACATCAATTAGCAAAGGTTATACAAGTTCTTCAAAGCCAAAGTAGTTCCTAAAACTTCATCCCTATTATTAAAAATACTTTTATTAATAATATTTTAGGGAAATACAAGGAACATCACATACTTAAAAACGCTTAAGAACACAACAATTAATAACCTTTACTAAATTTTTTAAAGAATTTCATCAAAAATACTCAAACAAATATTATTTTGACAAGAGTATATTTATAATACCCCCACATTCAAGGAGTTCAACCATACTTTAAGAACATCACATAATGCTCACTAAGGGATAAATTCCACAATTTTAATCCCTAGTTTTATTGTTCTTCTTATCTTTAAAAAGTATTTACATCGTTTACAAGTCACAATGTTTACAACTCCAAATTTTATGAATCACTCTAAAGGTTAAATAATTACAACATTTTTAACTAATCAGGATTCATACACAAACAAGCTATAAAAGTTTTAAACCACATATTCAAAACCTTACAAAACTTGATGCTTTCAATCCACGTGACAAGATAATATTTATAAAAATCTACTATCAAGTCTTTATACATTAAGAAATAAATTATTTTGAATAAAACTCTCTTTCGAAAGAAACCCTTTATCATTAACAATGAGTAAACTCCAAACATATTAAATGATAAATTGTTACTCAATAAATTAATTCATGAAAGAAACAATTTAATAAATATCCATACTTTCCACTTAAACACCAAATTAAATAGAATTTAATTTTCACAAGTCAAACCACTTTCTAAACATTTAGTCATAAATATTGTACCTCATGCACAAAAGTTTACCAACTCATGAAAATGGTACTTTGATCTATATAATTAGTATGTGAACATATTTTCAAAAATCATTGTAAATTTACCCAATTAGTAAATAATACAAATTACAACCCCCACATACACAACATATAAGACCTTTTATAAGTCAAAGTTCACTCATAAATCATAAAAATCATACCACGTAGTCAATTTATAACTATCTTCCAATAACAACAATTTTTCTTAACAATCCACTAAAAATATGAAAATTTAACACTTGTTGTTAGGAGAAATAAATCAACATTTATGTCTCAAAATAATCATGCAATTTTAATGAGACTCTACTACTCATATTCATGAACATATGCACCATCAAAAAATTAACGGAGCTAATTAAGAATTAACAAACCACCACTTTAAGGTTTGCAATTTACAACAATACTTAATACCCACTAAAGATAATAAGATGACTTAATTATTAGCAACTTTATTTGGTCATGAAATAATTCTCATCATTAATTAAGAAATAAAATAACTTTTAACCCTTAGAGTATAAAAGCATGATTAAAACTCAATTTAATTAACCATAAAAAACTAGCCGTCGTTATATAGCCGTTATGAGCTAATTAATATCCACCATTTAATTAATCATCAAAGAGGCCCAAGTAATAAAACTATCATAACCTTCATAATAGATGACCAAATAATTACCCTCTTAAAAGTAATTTAACACCTATCATAAAATTAGTCATACTAACGGTCATTGAATAATATGACATTACTCTCTTTTAAATTCATGATTAAGAAATAAATCACATTGAATTTAAAACATTATTAGCATTATCTTTTTGACTAATTTTAAATGACATTCAATTCCTACACATGTGTACAAAATTAAGAGGCATAATAACACACATAATAGTACAATTTGACTAGTTCATTTTCAAAATAATGACTACATCAAATTCACATAACTTCATGACACATAATTCCCACATAGACTTAATCAAAAAAAGGAGTTATAACAAATAGTCATATAATATATACTAGCATCATGTTAAAATAATGTAATCATATACTACCTAAAATTAGGCATAAAATAATCAACTTTATTTTAATTTGCACTTTTAATATGCATATGTAATATGATCATACTATCCAAATCACTTATTTGGTGACACACATGATCAGAACATAAAACACAAATCACATGGTGGCACACAAGAACATGAATCAATAGCAATTACTCATAATTTAAATTGCAAAATAAAGCATGTCCACTTGCTAAATAACATGTAAAATTAAACTCATCAAAATACTAATTTGCATGTGATGATTCACCAAGATCAATACCCACAATAAAATATGAATCAATATCAAATTAATTAATATTTTCGAATAACTTATAAAAAATGTATAAGTTTAGGACTTACCTTCTTTGCCATTACTTATAATCTCATAATCAAATCATAATAATATTATAATAGAAACCAATAATGCACCATTTATAAAAAACGATTAAAATCCACTTCTCCATTGCATTATGGAGATAAGCCTCATTTGCTACCATCCATGATGGCAAATAAATAATAACCGAAGAACAAATATAAGCCTTAATCTCCATTGTGGAGTTACCGGAGCATACATCTATACCACAATATGAACAATCTGACATGACATTACTTTAGCAAAACCTCACTGATTTGATCAAATATATAACATAATTGTTACACATTTATTTTCTTATTAGCATGTAAATATAAAGTCAAATCTCAAAACCATCTCCTACTTTACACATTCCCATATCATATAACACGACTAGCCGAATATTTTTTTCAGGGTTCAGTACCTGTAGACTTTCTTTGTCAAATCTAGAGACATAGTTCCTCAAGGATTCATCCTTCCCCTGTCGGATACTCATCATCTCAATGGACTGCGTTGATCTAGCAGTCCTTGAGGAAAAGTGACTCTTGAACTTTTCAGCTAGTTCATCAAATGAAGAAATCGAGCCTTCATGGAGGCTTTGTGCCCATCTCTGTCTTGTACAAGTTAAGGTCAATATGAAATTCTTACAGCAGCTTGCATAAGTATGGCTATCCATGTTAATTTCATTATTAAAAGATGCCAGATGGACATTTGGACATGATTCTCCCTTGGTTAAGTGAGCAAGAAACTTCACTCTTTTGGCAAGTGATGCAGCTATAGTAGGGGTGAATGGTGTCTTCCTCGAAAACCTTACTTTCTGGTTCTCTAGGTTCTTGGGAGGCAAGCTTAAGAGAGGAGATTTCCCTTTCAAGAAATGAACTTCTGGCTGCATGCTTTCAGCAACCTGGATGGATTCACCTTCACCCTCATGATTTATCAATGTTGATGATGAAGAGGTCTTTCCAAGTCTGCTCTTGGCAAACACTCTTTTTTTTGTCACTAACTCCTTTGTTGTAGGCTGGGAGTCAGTCTGGCGATAGACAGTTTCTGTCCATCCTCGCCTTAAATGCGTCCCTTGCTGAGAGGAAACCCCAGGGTCCGAGGGGGTCCTGTACCAAGAATATCTTCTGCTTGGTATAGACTCACCTTCGTCTTCCCTATGTCTCACTCTATTCCTAGCAAACCTCAGCTGGTCTGATTATCTGTGACGTTGAAGAGGTATGTAAGACTCATCCTCTTCTTCTTTATCTCTTTCAGAGGAAACCTGGTCTCTTTGATTTTGACCAACATTTCCTATTTCATTTCTGACAGCATTTGCTACTATTGTTGCCAGTTGGGAAATTACATCCCCATTCAGAATGATTTGTGGTTGAACTTCCACAATAGGTTGTCTCTGAGGTATCTCTTTATGAGCCTGACTGTGAGAATTCATTGACTGTCTCATAGATTGTCTTTCATCCACAATTCTTTGCGCAACACTTTCTAAACCTCCTTCTCTGAGATCTAGACCTCCTGGATTGATTGGAGTTATGACCTTGATTTTTAGAATGGCTTGTCATCTTAGCTTTTGTAGAAAATTCTTAGATTAACACTTGGCAAAGAAAGAAATTTGGGCCTCCTTCTAGTCCAAATTGTTCCTATCTGATTATCAAGCACAATTAATTGAGTTTATAATCCCCTTATTTGTGATTTAATCAAGATGATTATGCTGGAGAGGGTTTATCCACTTAATTTCTTACCGGCTATGCAATAAGATCTTTGCAAGCAATGATAATTGTGAGACTGTAAAATGCACCAAACATGGTTAGGAAGGTTCGGAAAGTGTTTTTCCAAGGACCTTATCTAACGCCCAAGTCAGTATTTGGAAAGATGAGTGTTTCTTAACAAGTCCTTCAAGATGCACAGTGGTAATCAAGTGAATTATTGCTTACGGCTTTTCTAGACGTGAGGTCTTATGTAATAAAATCTCAATAAATATCAGTGATACTTAATCTTTCCATTTCTTAACGTTGCTCTTAAAATCAATGCGAAATTATGAGAATCAGTTAAGTTGTTTGCATTAAATTTCTTTGAATGCTAAATACTTTTCTTTCTCTATATTGAATTAAAAAAATTACATCATTTATGTCGTTTTGATCCTGTATTTATAGCTGATGATTGTGAGACACATCATTCTCTATTCCAATCCCTAGGTACATTTCTTGCATGTGTCAATGTTCTTTTTACACGTGTCAAGCTTCTAACTCAATAAAACACTTTATTTGTCTTTTGTAGCTTCTTTATCCAACATGTGTCCCACTACTTAAAAGTAATTCGTAAATGATGAACAAGTGTCTTTAATAGTCACGTGAATTTCCCATGCAAAATCCTTTAGTGCTGCAATTATTCTCTTTATACCCTAACTGCTAAATGTTGCTTGGGGTTAAAGTTATTCGGATACAAATTGCAAACCAAACCAATCCAATCCGAATAAGAAATATGGTTTGGACTTTTTTTAAATTGATGATTTATTTGGTTTTGGATTGGAATTTTCAAAATCAAAATATTTTGGTTTGGATTAGGTTTGAGCATAATAGAAACCGAAAACCGCAATTCTAAACCAAATTAAAATAGAAGCTCACTTTTTGCAATGAGCTAAACTACTTGTTGAGTGAATGTGCAACTTGACGTGCAAATAAAAAATTTTGATTGGCAATACTAACAAAAACGACATAAGCAAACTTATAACAATAATAAACCTTAATTTTATTTTGTCATTTCCATTTTTGCTTTTATAATTTTAGTAATCTAATTGGATTTGCAATTTAAATTTATTTTTAGTTGAAAAATATGGTGTGGTTTGGTTTGAAAAAGTCTAAACCAATTTAATTTGGTTTGGTTCGATTTGGATTGTGGCCTAATTTGGTTTGGTTTGGATTGAAAATTTTAAAATCGAAATAAAATTGGTTTAATTTGATTTAATGAAAAAACCAAACCACAAACCGAACTTTCATCCCTAAATGTTACCAAATGACGCCCAAATAAATATCAAAGTTGCCAGATTCCGGTGGATTTGACTTCCTTTGACCATCTTTTCCCTTATTAAACCTTGTTTAATATTTTTCACCCATACAAAACAAAATACGAAGGGTAAATATTAATGAAGATGAAATAGGACATATAAATTAGAACTAGTATTGAAGTTGTGTGAACCCCATATATGTATCTACCCTTAACTTGTAACTTCCTTCCCCTCTTTATGCAGCTTTGTTTGATAACGTATAACATGGGTAGTAACTTTCAATCATGGGAATAGATAATTTTACTAAAAAAGACTTAAATATAACTATTACAATGCAAATAAGAAAATTTGGACCACATAAGTTAAAATGTTTTGAAATTACAAAAAAACTAAATATTAGAAGCCATCGATTAAAAAATGGTACAACTAATCCAAGGGGATTTAAATTTATAGATAATAGTTGAGGTTAGACTCGCATTGCAAATAAAATTGAATAATTACTCAATATAATCCACACAATAGACATCCTTTTTTGATGTGTTGATGTTTATGACAACTCTATATAATTATTTGGGTTCCTCATAGTAATAATGAAGGTGGACCTTGATTTTGACCACATATCAACACCAATAAAAATTAAGTTGAGTTCTGATCATAGGGTGGTCTGTAATGATCCTACCACTTATAGTTGTTTTGTAGAATAATTGATATATATGACACTTTTACTCAACCAGATATCTACAATGTAGTTGTGTTTGCATATGCATAACCTCAACAAAGAACTAAAGACGACCCTTAAAAGCTTTTGTGCTACATTAAGAGGTGAATACATGAGACAAAATATTCTACTTGACATAGTGAATACTTAATAATATTCAATTATATTATCTATAGTCATCGTGACTTCTGGTATCATGTCCATACAAGATTCAAGCTAAATTTAAAGTTGATGTTTCTAACCCCTATCATATGAATTTCTATTAATAAATTAGGGGTGACAAACAGATCAGGTTGGGTCGTTTTCAGGTTCGGGTCATATATTAATGGGTCACTAGAGCATTGACCTGAACCTGACCCATTTATTTAAATGGGTCAAAAATTGAAACCCCGACCTGATCTGTAGTAGATCGGGTCAACCCGCTATTTACCCATTTAACCTGCTATTTCATTTGGGTCATCTGACCCATAAGTTCAGATCATCATAATTGACCCATTTAACCTGCTAATAATAAACTATCCATCATTCATTTTTTGGGTCATTTGACCCATAAGTTCAGGTCATCATAATTGACCCATTTAACCTGCTAATAATAAACTTATAAACTCTCCATCATTCATAAAGATTAAAGCACCATAATTACTAATTAGTTTTTACAAACATCAAGCACCATAATTAGTTTTTACAAACATCTTCGTCTAAAATAAAGTAGCCGAGGTAGATGCTTGATCGAAACTTGGACTAGGACTTGGGCTTGGACTTGGGCAAGAAATGTCTTCTTCTTCTTCAACTTTAATCTTCATCACCATCCCACAAAGCTCGTCCAATTGTGATTCCATTTTTGCTTCATTAACAAACAAAAAATAATTTATCAAACAATAAAAACAACTAACCAATATTAACTTAGACATATTGGAATATAGAAAATTACCTCCTTCAAATGTCCAATCCTTTAGACAAACAATAGCTTGAACAATATTTGGCTTCAAGGCACTTCGATAGCAATCAAGTACACGACCACCAATGCTAAAGGCAGATTCGGAAGCCACGGTTGATATAGGAATGGCAAGAATATCTCTAGCCATTAAAGAAAGTACCGGATAACGAGAAGCATTTGCCTTCCAATGCGCAAGAATATCAAGATTCACTGAACGAGGCACTAGTTACTCCTCACAATACATCTCCAAATCAGATTTCATACTCACAGTACTATGCTCATTAGAGAAACTATCAAAGTCCTATAAAAGAATAAAACAAGCATTTACATTTAAATCTTTAAAAGGTAAAGAAACATACAAAAAATTATATAATTATGGAAAAAATCAGCAACTTACGGTCATAAACTCATCGGAAGCATCTTGAACATTTCCAACAAGTAAACTTCCATATTTTTGTCTTGGAGAAATTGAAGATAGTTTAAGAGCATAGATATTATAAATTTCTTGTATTTTCTCCCTCACCTTAGCCACTTCTTCCTCATATATTACACCATCTCCATAAACTTTTTTGAAACTCCATTGAACAAATTGCATCTTAAACCTAGGATCTAACACAACAGCAACTGCCATAAGAATACTAAAATCACTCCAATATTTCCCAAATTTTTCGTACATCTTACAAGCCATTTTCTTCATAAAACCATCAGTACTCTCCATCTCACTTTTTAAAAGCAATCTCACCCTCAACACATTAGGAAAGTACAAGTTAGCAATAGGATATTTAGTCCCAGAAAAAGCAAGAGTAGCTTCATAAAAAACTTTTAAAAACTTGAAAAAATTTTCAATTTTAGCCCATTCTTCCGCGGTAGGACAATGAATATAGTTTGCATCAACTTTCTGAAAATGAATTAAAGCTTTCTTGTAATACAATGCACTTTCAAGCATTAAATATGTGGAATACCATCGTGTTATAACATCTTGTTTTAACCCCTTTGAGCTTTGAAGGCCTACATGCTCAATGCAACTTAAAAAACGTTGTTTTCTAGCTTGTGAACCTTTACAATACTTCACACTTTCTCTCACCTTAATCACAGCATCATCAATTTCTTTCAATCCATCTTGAACTACTAAGTTCATGATATGTGCACAACACCTCACGTGAAAAAATTCCCCTGCACATAATAATTCAAGTTCACCCTTAAGACTATCTGCAAACACATCATTTGAAGCCGCATTATCAAGAGTAATGCTAAAAATCTTTTGCAAGATACCCCATTCTTTCAACAAAGAACACACATGATCACTTAAATGAACCCCTGTATGAGGGGGAGGCATAAAACAAAAATTAAGCAACTTCTTTTTTAAGACCCAATTATCATCAACATAATGTGCAGTTAAAGTGATATATCCATCTGAGGTTATTGAACTCCAACAATCAGAAGTAAGGCAAATTCTACTACTAATTGAACCCAACAAATATTTCAAATTCCCCTTCTCCCTTTCATACATCTTAACAACATTAGACTTAGATGTATTACGTGAAATTGTTTTAACCGCAGGATTTAAATAACTAAATAATCTCCTAACCCCTTCATATTCAACAAATTGGAAAGGGAGATCATGTCTTACTATTGCAAGAACTAATAGTTCACGAAAAACAGCAACATCAAATGCAAGCAATCTATTTTCTAAACCAGCAGCAGAATTCTCCAATATCATTTGACCAACATCACGAAATGTACTCATTTTGCAATTTTTAACATGACGAATCAAATTTCCTGTACCCATTTTACTATTTGCCCTAAATGTTTTTGCACATTTTTTACATTTACATAACAAATTTCCTTCTTCATCAGTTTCATCCACAAATTCAAAATTTACCCACACACCAGATGTAAGTCTACGTTGTCGTTTAAAATTCTTACCATTGATATGAATTGTTTTGTTACCTTTGTTTTTAGGATCCTTCTTGTTCATTGTGTCACTACTCTTAACCTCCATCAGATCTTCTTCGGAGTCAACATCAACATGTTCAGGTTTAGTGGTACTGGTATCCATTACCTTTTATACAAAAATAAAGCAGAACAAAAATAAGACCAAAATAAGAATAAAAATAAAAAAAACAGAACAAGCAGAAATGAAAAAAACGAAAAATAATCTGACTTAAATAAAGCAGAACAAAGAGTGAAGAACAAAAAACGAATGAAGAACAAAGAACGCAAAATTAAGAATGAAGAACAAAAAACGAAAAATTAAGATGATGAAAATCTGACTTAAATAAAGCAGAACAAAAACGAATGAAGAACAAAAAAAGAATGAAGAACAAAAAACGAAAAATTAAGATGAAGAACGAATGAACACATTAACAAACGAACAGATTTGAATACCAGAACAAAAAATGAAAAATTGAGATGAATAAAAAACGAATGAAGAACAAAGATGAACACATTAACAAACGAACAGATTTGAATACCAGAACAAAAACGAACAGAACAAAATCGAACAATGAAACTAGAAGAGGAGAGAAATAGTTCTTACCTTCGATTTTGGCATTGAGTTTCTTTGAAGAGAAAGAAAGACTATGGATTGGCGCCGCAGATTGAAGAGAAAGAAAGAAAGAAAAGGTTCTAGGGCATAGAATACTTTACTGTTTTAGGAGGAAGAGAAAAAGAAAGACTATTTATATTAAAATGCAAAAATGAACCGGCTAGGGTTTAATTAAGGGCTTGGGCTGGGGTTTTTTTTTAATATAGGTATATTTTTTTTTATAAATATTCATGGGTTAATATCGGGTAATATGGGTCGACCTGACCTGATTGACCCATTTAATAAATGGGTTAAACAGGTATTTTTCGGGTTTAAAAATTCAACCTGAACCTAACCCATTTAATAAACAGATCAGGTCGGGTTGACCCATTTAATTAACTGGGTCAAAAATCTAAACCCAGACCCGCTAATTTCGGGTCGGTTTCAGATCAGGTTAGCAGGTCGGGTCAGCTTTTGCCACCCCTAAATAAAATAAATAAAAATAAGGAAGAGAGAGAGTCATCACTGCGACATTAATTTTTTATAGAGTAAATAATAATTTAGCCATTATATTTCGATGATTTGCAAATAGTATTAGATGAATAACCGTAAAAGTGAACTCCATAACCTATACTATAACGTAAGTTGACAAATGATTCAAAATCAGACAAAGAACTAAGAAAGAACCTTTAATTGCATCATCATTCAAATTTTAATCTAATTCCAACTTACGTCATAACCAATTAGAAATTAAAAAGGTAATATAAAATCTTCAATAAGTAATAAATTATAGCAACAGAGTGGTACATATTCTATTAAAAAATTGAGATGACTGAATGAAATTGCTTGCTTATCAAATTAAGCAACGGGTGCATAATCATAAACTCCATCATCGTCGTGGTCATCCCCATCGTCCTCAAACCTTCTTTTAAAATAAACCCTATCATTATATTTTGATATCAAACAATCTTCATGAAAATGACTTTCATTTATCGTCTTTGTAACAGATGCGGCAATCTCGATACATAATTAATTTTTAAAAATAATGTTTATACAAAAAATATTGCGGAAGTCTTAAAATGTTGAACTATTAAAAACTTTATATCATAAAAACTAAAACTATTTTAAATAAAAGTAAAATATTACATCCGATAAGAAACATCGTTTGCTAACAAAATTAAAAAAGTAAAAGTACATCAACATCAAGTCATAAATAAAGACACAAAAAGCAGCTAAGTTCTCAATAAATAATAATTGCTGCGGCCTGGATCGGAACCTGAAACTAAATCCTGCAAAATGCTGCCATCCATGATACGGATGACAGCCGATTGAATCGGTCAGCGGTAACGCGGAGCATAACATCCTATCCAACTCAAAATATGAAAATTATACACTACATTTACAAAATAATAATTTAAGTGCGAACTTCAAATTAATTGACACCACTGTATACTTTTATTATATTCTTTTACTGTTCCATACTTTTAAGTAATTAAGATACCATTCTCAATCCTGACAGAAGTACGTTACTGCCACTTATACAATTTGGTAATCTTGACACTCAAGTAAGTTCATTTGGTTAATACTCATAACCGTACCATGATTCATAGGATAAACATTAATCAAGTTCATCACTAATCAACAAGCACAACAATATGACACCTGATATATGTAAGGGTCTGGTTAGGTGAGGACCGTAGCCCTAAACCCTAACTGTGGTGGGAGTCGTCACCCTTCCAATACAATGTTTATGCTCGAGCTCCACAGGATAGGTAGCGAACCCCCTGTCTTACACCGCATTTACGTGCCGGCCAACACGGACGCCGGAATTTTACATGCCGGTCCATGGTTCAACATTACCTTACTATCAAGGTCATTCAATCAATACTCATTCACACAAGTGCATCACATTTTTTTATTACTACAAGTTGACTTTAAAATTTGACTTTGACCAACCTAGGTGGTAACTCTATTTATTTATTTGATATAATTCTTGATCATATTGTTTAATTAGCTTTATGTCTCTATATGCTCATTACTTAATTTTTTACACATTATATTTTATTTATAACTTTATTTTAACAGCTCACTAAATTCACACTAATAAATTAATTAATTTAATATTTTATTAATAGTCTCCAAATTAGTATTTTCCACAAGTAGCTACTAAAATCTATTGCTCTTGAAATAAGTTCTCAAAATCAACATTTTCAACTTTAAAACAAATAAACATTTATTCTTTTCACCAAATCAAATATTCCAATTAAAATTCAAGTTAAAATTGCATCCATTGGATAAGTTTACAAAATTCAACAAGTTCACCAAAAATAATCATTTCAAGTTTGGAAAAAAACAAGTAAACTTTATTAGATTCGCAAAATCAACATTCGAGTTATAAAACAAATAAAACTATTCACAAAAATCAATATTTCACACATAGTTTAAGAGGCAAGTTTACTAATTAAAAATTACTTTTACATATTTTTATATAAATTTTGGTCAATAATTAGCAAATAAATATTTTGTACTACATAGTAATTAAATGCCACAAAGTTTCTTTTTATTAGGAAAGCTCATATATTCAATAAAATCACTTTAATGTTTAATAACTTATAAGAACTTCTCAAAATTAACTTTTTATATTGTTTTAAAATTGTCACAAAAATAGCTTGTAAAAATTTAAAAAAAATAAATCAAACTCTTTTTGTTTTTAATATGATAACGGTCGAATGACCTATGAATATTTTTGGGCCTTTTCACTAAAAATAAAAATTACTTCACTTAATTTATTATACTAAATCCTAGATTTATATATATTTAACACAACCAATAAAAAAATGGAAACTTTACACAATAACTTAGAAATTTACTATAACTTTAAGGATAAGTATTATAACATTAAATTAAATTATAATAACAACATTCTTAATATAATCATATTTTATAAATATACCTTCATAAAATAATTTATTACCTTATAAACTAGTTTGAAGGCTAATGTAAACGTACTAATAAAAATTCTTAACATAAAAGTTCTTAAATATAGTATCATTTTTAATATAACAAATAACTCGTAAACATACTAGCACTAGTTTATAACATAAATTATACTTAATATCACTACAATATAATTTTTCACCCTACTTCCTAAACTTGTTTAAAGATTACTAAATTAACATACCAAAATACTTTTAGCATAAATATATTTAATATAATCTTAATTATAATTTCATCAAACTAATTTCTTACTTAAACATAATCAACATATTTCATACTTTTTATATTATAATGTAAATATAAAGTGATTCTACATAAAGAGTAGGGTAAGAAGTTATACCATACTAACACCAAGGATTAGTACTAAGTACTAATTAGGAAAATAATAAGATATAAGACCCTCCAAAATAGATAATAATGCTCCAAAGATAATTAATCCAAGCTCCCAAAACAATGATGATCTTCTAAGCTCCAAAAATAAATAAATCCCAACTTTAAAAATAATGATACATTATGTACCCAAAATAATAACCCAATAATGCTCCAAAATGATGATGACTTAACTAAATAAAGAGTGTTCTAAACTCCATCTTCTTGAATTTCTTCAACTAATAATAAATGTATTAAGTTTGTAAGATTTTAGTGAATAGAAGATATAAGAAGAATGTTAAAAAGATTTGATAATGAAGGTGAAATTGTTCTTATGTCCAAGGGGGTATTTATAATAGATTTTTGGGCAATTTCTAGTAAATTGTATGAATAAGAAAGTTAGGAGTATGGAAGAAGGTTAACTTGTGTAAGTGGTTTGGAGTGTGTAAGTGTATGTGTAAGAGTTGGAGTGTAGAAGTAAAACTTGTTAAGAGTTAGAGTGTATGTGTAAGTAGATGTATAAGAGATGAAGTGTAGAAGGTTAGATTTTGTAAGGAATGAACATCATGGGTTAAATAGAAATGATTTTGGTTCATCAAATTTTTAATCTAGTATGTACAAGTAAATATATAATTTAAAATAATGGGTAATTTTGATCATGAAAATATGATAGTTTACTTGGAAAATTTTGCTTAAAACTATATTTAAAGTTGATAAAAAAAATATGACTCTTTTTTAAATATAAGATAATTAAATTTAAATTTTAAGGTTGAATTGATAAGTGGTAATGTTAGTTTAAAAAAAAACAAAACAAAACATTTTACAAAATCGTAAATTTAATAATAAAACCTTACTTTTCGTAATAAAATAACAAAATAATATTTTAGTGCTCATAAAAAAACATTAAAAGAAAATATTATTTTAAACTTTAATATTTAAAAGAAATTACAAAATCGGAAACGGTTTAGGAATTAAAGATGATTAGAAATGGATAACCAAAGGATTAGGAATTTGAATTGAAAATTTAGAATAATTAATCGAAAGATTAATATTAAGATTTTTGAGTCTGTTACGGTCTTCCTAGAATCTGTAACAATTAAAATAATAGACATTTATAAAAAAAATTAATTATGACCTTCGAATCTATTTGTTTCTTTTGAAATATGTTTAAAAGTGTGGTATTGAATGTGATTATGTGCTAAGTTTATTGTAGTAAGTTTATTTGCATGATGTTGCATATAGAGGATCATATGTACTACTTAAGAGCTACATAGTAGGTAGACATGCTTATACACAATTAAACACACACTACTTTTAAGAGAAATACCTTAGAGTTGTGCTTGGCAAAACATAAAAGAGTAGAAGGCATGTGGTAGTCCTAGATGGCATTACCATGTACAACCACATAGGATTTTAAAGAACAATTAAACACACACTACTTTTGAGAAGTTTATTAAGATGCCTTTTCTTGTTGCCAAAAGTAATAAAAAAACATATGGGATTATATTCCTTATTTTGCTACAAGTGAACATGTGATAATAATTGTAATAGATGTTAGTTGATGCTTTTGTTATTTTGTAGTGATACTTATTCTTGCTTGTTGTGACATTCTTTATTGCTTAAGTGTAATATGAAATAACAACTCATCAAAATGATTCCCTTAATACGTTATCCAACATGGCCATGCTTTCATATTAATATTCATATATGCTTTCATATTAATATTCATATTCTAAATTATGATTGTTGTTATTTGGAAGTGCCATGTAATTAGTTAACACACTATAAAATTAATTAATTTGACTATAAGAAGTTGTTATTTAGCATTTCTCTACACTTTTAATAGTGTTTATGATGTCCTTTCAAAAAATAAGTATTTATGATGGTATGGGTAGAATCAAATCCGATCTTTGTGATTACTGGCTTATAAAACTTTTCTTTTTTTATTATTTCAAAGAATACGTTTAATTTGCAGGTTTCATAAACTGTTGAAGCTAAACTTGTTAAATTTAAAACAATTCAATTTGCCTTAAGAAAATTATGAATAGCCTTAAATTACAGTTGTCCTCCAAATTATTTAATAGTTACACTTTTCCCAAAAAGATCCCACATAATAAGAAATTTATAGGATGATACATGTAATTGGTTTTAAAAAGTTAAAATGAATCACTTATCATCATCATCAAACTCTGCACAATAATACTAACAAAGATTCAAAAAAAATATACACGAAAGTCATTTACCAAATGTTAATTCTACTAAGTGATTATTTATGGTATAATGGACTCCCTTTTATTTTAATCATTAGAAGAATTCTTCACCTTTTTTTCAAAAGTGTTGTATATGTCTTCATGCCTAAAAGACCTAGTGGTTGGTTGCCTGTCACCCCACGGCTTGTTTGGCTGTTGGTATTAAATGATGGTTGAAAATTATTTATAGTGTAAATTTTTATGAATTGTATTATGTTATGGTCATGGTAATGAAACTTTGATCACAAAAAATTTATTGTTCACATTTTTATTACATTTGAATACCACATTTGCATAAGGTAATGAATTAATTTGAATTTTGCATAAAAAATGAGTGATTGAATGAGCACAAACATGACCATTTAACTTATCCATATATTTACTACTGAAATTACACTGTTTTTCTATTACCATATCCTCATTTAATATCCACTACCAAATGGGTCGTTAATAATCATTTTTTCCAATATATGTTGAAATCATTATGTTGATAGATAACGTTATTTTATGATTATAGGGACATAGAGAAATGTAGTCCTTTGCAAGGATATTTATGTTGATACATATTGGACAAACCTTCTTGGTGTACTTCAATTTGTTTGAATAAGTTCATCGCTATATTTAGTGAATTTTTTTGACATGAGTATGACATAATTCTCAGCATGCTTTGTCTATCTCAAATGTCTTGTCGTAAAAGGAGTTATTCAGGGAATGCTTAAGTTTGCTAAATGTTAAGATAGAGTTATGGTTATATATAAAACTAAATAAGTCCTCCTATTAATTAGAAAATTTCATTGTTATATTTAGTGGACTCCTTTTTGGTTTGTCAAGTCATACTCAGAGTTTGATATCAAATTTGGAAATTAAGTGACTTGAGAAATTTAAGGTTAGACAATACTAATGAAGTGTAACTACTAAAATATAAACAGGATAAAATATAGAGATTAATACATTCGATTATATAAGGTGATTATAGTGTTTTGGTAGAAAGAAAATTTGAAATGTATATCAATTAGATTAGTATACTACTACATAACCAGGTGCTCTAAAGTCACACATATAAGTTACTGATTAAATAAAAATAGTACCAATTGCACAAGATACTTTTTGGACTATTTAATGTAAGGGTTCTTACAATGATATGGTGATTTATTTTAATTTGGAATGAAAACAAAAATTGATTCATTTGATTATTACATGTAAATGTTAGATATAACTAGGGCTGGCAAAAGTTGACCCGACTTGCTAACCCGACCTGAACCTAACCCGAAATAAGTGGGTTTGTGTTGAGACTTTTGACCCAATTAATTAAATGGGTTGACCCGACCTAATCTGTTTATTAAATGGGTTAGGTTCAGGTCAAAATTTTTAAACCTGAAAAAAACCTGTAGAACCCATTTAATTAAATGTGTTAATTTCGAGTTAAATCAATAAGTATAAGCTAAACTTAGTTCATTTAATATTTACTTATTTTTCATAGTAAATACAAAATAAACAACAAAAAAACATAAAGTTAAAATTAAAGCTTAAAAACTTAGATTTAATCAACGTTAAAAACCTTACGAAAACAAAAAAACTATAAACGGGTTAAGTGGGTCGAAATCGGGTCAACTTGATCTGTTGCAGGTAGGGTCAAGGTTTTGATTTTCGACCCAATTAACTAAATGGGTTGGGTTCGGGTCAAGGATTTTCTGACCTGTTTATATATTACCCAAACCCGAACCCGACCCAACCTGATCTGTTTGACAGGCCTAGATATAACCTCCATAAGAGTATATGAATAGGTGTTGAATATGTGTATAAATAGATACACTTTACTCATTATTTTTCAAAAGCTTGTGTACTATTTCTCTATTGCTTTCTCCACCTTAAAAGTAATAAGAATATTAGTTTTTCTTATTTTGTACTAGCATACGTGCTAATCTATTGGAGCTTGTGACCTAATACTAAAGGAATGACACTTGACGTTTTGATCATCCACTCACTACAAAAAACGTTGCAGCTACCCACACTTATAGTCATGTGTATATAAGTGAGGCAAGCTATTTTGTAATTAGGCACACTTGTTGCATTTAGGCACGCTTATTAAGTGTGGCAATTTTAGTCTCACTTATAAGCATGGCTATAAGGTAACTTAAATTAATCTATTGTATCTAAACAATGCAGCCATACTTTAAAAGCGTGGCTAAATACTAATTAAATAAAAAAATTTATAAAGTCAGCCATAGTTAATAAGTGTGGCTATCTTTCAAGTAAAAAATATATAATGAAATTAGGCACTCTAAATAAGTAAGGCTAAATGTTATTTAAAAAAAATATCATTAAATCAGCCACAATTAATAAGCGAGGCTAATAGCAATTAAAATTTGGCAACCGCCATATCAGCCACACTAAATAATTGTGGCTATTGAAATTAAAAAAATTAATTGTAGAATTCGCGGGTTTGTTGCTAGCATTTCATCTTCATAACAATGAGACTCTATTAGACTCAAAAATAACTTTTTGCAAAACCGCCATACTCCATCAGCCATACTCGATATTACATGCGAAATCGAAACCCTAATCCGCCATATCTGAATTTGATTGCTGCAAAACCTAAATTCTAAAACAAATTAACTCTTTACAAAACCTTCATTGTTGCAGTGCTCTCTAATTTCGATTCATTCTCCATCTCCATGTATGATTTTGGTGTATTCTCTGATTCTTCATTAGTATTTAGTATTTTTCTCCATCTCCATTTTAATGTTTGATTTTTGTTCTTTCTTATTAATTTTCAAGTTTGATTTTCGTTCTTGCTTGTTAGTTGTCGTTTTTGTCTTGTCCTTAAGTTTTCTCATAAAGCTTGTAAAGATTCTATTCAGTAAGGTGCATTATACTAGTTCTTAGCTCTTGTATTGTTGTTACTCTCTGCAACACGAGATCATTTGTTGCTGTCATTTGAAAAGTGAGAATATTTCTTGTAGCTAATGCTTTGCTTATGTTTCAGTATGCACACAAGAAATGCGTTCAAAAGTGGTGCAATGAGAAGGGTGACACTATATGTGAGATTTGTCATCAGGTTTGTTTTTAAATCTTGAATTCTTGACTATTGGATGTTGCTATTATCTCTTTTGAATATTTCCACTAGTGCTGGTATTTGGTTTCATTTGTTAATCAGGCCACTGACGCTAGCTAAAATGCTATTTTCTTGTATATAGTTTGTTACTTATTGTGCTAGCTAGTTGTTGCTTTGTAGAATCTTTGTTTTCTGGCACAATTGTAGTTTTACCTAGTTTACTAAAAGGTATTGTTGCTTTCTGAATGAAGCTAGAATCATTACCCGGAAGTTCACAGTGAAAGTTTATTCATATTAGTGGGCGGGAATGGGGAATGAATGGGAGCGAGAACACAAGGCACAGTGACTTAAAAACGGTTGGGTACGAAATACATTATGTATGGAAAATGATTTTTTTCTTGTTCAAAATTCTAGTTTTGAAGAGACTTTTTTTGTGTTATAGGCTTTTATCTCTTCAAACTTCTCCCTTTTATATTCTTAAATCTCTTAATGGAGATCAAATGTTTTTTATTATATCGATTTAAGGTATGCAAGGTGACGCCTCCCTGGTGCTTTTGTTATTGGTTCAGTGTGGTTGTGCATCAGTGTTGTTGTTCCCTATTGCTAGTTTCTTCCCATAGTTGTTGTTGGTTTCTTCTCATCAAAGCATGCTGATCTGCCTGTAATTGATATGTTGTTGGTAATAATAATAATAATAATAGTAATGTAATAATAATAATAATATTGTAATTGAATAATAATGTGATATGGTGGAATGGTGGTGATGTGAGATGATGTGTGAATGGTGGTGGTGGTGGTGTGAGTGGTGATGATGATGTTGATGGTGGTGGTGGTGTGTGGTGGTGTGGATGGTGGTGGTGTGAATGTGGTGGTGAATGGTGGTGGTGGTGATAATGGTGGTGTAAGTGGTGGTGGTAGGTGTGTGTAAATGTGATGTGAATGATAATTGTAATATGATAATAATATAATGAATAGTAATAAATAATAATAATAATGAATAATAATAATAATAATAATAATAATAATAATAGTGGAATGGTATGGTGGTGGTGATGGTGTGTGGTGATGGTGGTGGTGGTGGTGTGTGGTGGTGGTGGTGGTGGTGTGGTGTGGTGGTGTGTGGTGGTGGTGGTGTGGTGGTGGTGTGTGGTGGTGGTGGTGGTGTGGTGGTGTGGTTTTGGGGGTGGTGGTGGTGGTGGTGGTGGTGTTGGGGGGTGTTTGGGGGTAATGGGGGTAAATAATAAAAAATTTAAAAATAATAATAATAATAATAATAATAATAATAATAATAATAAAAATAATAATTAATAATAAATAATAATAAAAAATGAAATTAAAATTTTTAATAAT
>CM033459.1:14329233-14555963 GCA_019425755.1 Amaranthus cruentus
AAAAATACATTATTTTAGAAAACCTAATTTGATCAAATATATAACAAAATTTTACACATTTATTTTCTTTTTAAATGTAAATATAAAAGTAATTAAAACCATCTCCACTTTACATTCCCATTCATATAACACCTAAAATTTTTGGGGGTTGTGTGACTTTTTTTTGTAAACCCGGGGAACATAGTTCCCGGATTATCCTTCCCCGGGTTACGTCTTAAAATCGCGTTGATCAGCGCCTTTGAAAAAAAAGTGACTCTTGAACTTTTTTTAGTTCATCAAATGAAGAAATCGAGCCCTTTTGGAGTTTTTCCCCTCTCTGTTTGCAGAAAAGGTCAATATGAAATTTTGGACTTGCAAAGTATGTTCCATTTTTTCATTATTAAAAGAGGGGATGACATTTGGACGATTCCCCCGGTTGTGAAGGAAATTCCCTTTGGTAATTTATAGTGGGGGAATTGTTTTCCCCTAAAACCTTCTCGGTTCCGGTTTTGGGGGAAGTTAAGGGGGAAATTTCCCCCGAAATGAAAAATTTTCTGCTTTAAAAACGGAGGATTCCCCTTCCCCTTGATTTATCAATGTTATGAGGGGTCTTTAAAATCGCTCTTGGCAAAAACTTTTTTTTTGTCCTAACCCTTTTTGTTGAAAATGGGAGTGGGGCTGGCGAAAAAGGGTTTTCCCCTCCTCGCCTTAAATGCCCTTTGGGAAAAACCCCCCGGGTGGGGTCTAAAAATTTGCGGGACCCAACCCGCTTCCCATTCCCTCTTTTCCCTGCAAACCTACGTCGATTCAAGGGGAAGGGTATGAAGATTTCCCTCTTCTTTTTTTTTTGGGAGGAAACCCCGTCCTTTGATTTTGACAACATTTCCTATTTCATTTCGCTTTTGTACTATTTTGCGGTTAAAAATTACATCCCATTGAAAGATTTGTGGTTAAACTTCCACAATAGGTTGTCTGGGTTCTTTTTAAGCGGGGTGAAAATTCTTTGGGTTCTCAGGGGTTGTCTTTCATCCCAATTCTTTCCCTTTTTCAAAACCCTCCCCCCAGATCGACCCCGGTTTTGATTGGGTTATGACTTGTTTTTTAAAATCTTGTCATCTTGGCTTTGTAGAAAATTCTTGATTAACACTTGGCAAAAAAAATTTTCCCTCCTTCAGTCAAATTTTTCCCTATCGATTATCAACACAATTAATTGAGTTTATAATCCCTTATTTGGATTTAATCAAGATGTTTTGGGGAGGGTTTACCCCTTTAATTTCTTCCTTTAGCAATGATCTTTGGAAACAATGATAATTGTGGGGCGAAAATGCAAAACATGGTTGGGGTTAAAGTTTTTTTCCAAGGCCCTTATCTACCGCGATTTTGGAAAAGATGAGTTTTTTCACAAGTCCTTCCAAGATTTTGGTAATAATGAATTTTTAGGGCTTTTCTGGCTGGGTCTTATGTAATAAAATCTTAAATATGGGGATCAATCTTTCCATTTCTTACGTTTTTAAAATAAATTTTAAAATTATGAGAATGTTAAGTTGTTTGCTTAAATTTCTTTGAATCTAAATACTTTTCTTTCTCATATTGAATTAAAAATTACATCTTTTTATTGTTTTGACCCCGTATTTATATGATGTTTGGAGAAAATCAAACCCCCAAAATTTTAAATTTGGGTTTGGTTGATTTTTAAGGGGCCAATTTTGGGTTTTGGGTTTTTGGATTGAAAATTTTAAAATGAAAAAAAATTGGGGGTTTTTTTGATTTTTTGAAAAAAACCCAAAAAACCCAAAAAACTTTCCCCCAAATTTTACCAAAAAACCCCAAATAAAATAAAAGTTCCGGTTTTAGGGGGTTTTGATTTCCCTTTTGACCATTTTTTCCCCCTTTTTAAAACCTTTTTTAAAAATTTTTTTTCCCCCCTAAAAACAAAATCAAGGGTAAATATTAATGAAGATGAAATAGGACATATAAATTAGAACTAGTATTGAAGTTTTGAACCCCATATATGTATCTCCCCTTAACTTGAAACCCCTTTCCCCCTCTTTATGCGGTTTTTTTTGATAGCATTATAACATGGGTAGTAATTTTCCAATCATGGGAATAGAAAATTTTTTACTAAAAAAACTTAAATATAACTATTACAATGCAAAAAAGAAAAATTTGGACCACATAAGTTAAAATGTTTTAAAAATTACAAAAACTAAATATTAAACCATCGATTAAAATGGTACAACTAACCCAAGGGGGATTTAAATTTATAGATAATAGTTGGGGGTTAGACTGCATTCCAAATAAAATTGAATAATTACTCAATATAACCCCACACAATAGACATCCTTTTTGATGTGTTGATGTTTATAAAACTCTAAAAAATATTTGGGTTCCTCTAGTAATAATAAAAGGTGGCCCTTTTTTTTTTGACCACATATCAACACCAAAAAAAATTAAGTTGATTCGATCATAGGGGGGTCAATGACCCCCAAACCACTTATAGTTGTTTTGTAGAATAATTGATATATATGACACTTTTCCCGGATTCTACAATGTAGTTGTGTTTTGCATATGCTAACCTCAAAAAAGAACAAAAAGCGACCCTTAAAAGTTTTTGTGCTACTTTAAGGGTGAATACATGAAAAAAATTTTTACTTGACAAAATTGAATTTAATAATTTTCCCCAAATTTTATTATCTATAGTCATCGTGACTTCGGTATCATGTCCATACAAGATTAACTAAATTTAAAGTTGATGTTTCAAACCCCTTCATATGAATTTCTATTAATAAATTAGGGGTGACAAGCGATCGGGGTTAGGGGTTTTGGGGTTGGTCATATATTAATGGGTCACTGAGCATTGACGGGAACGACCCCTTTATTTAAATGGGTCAAAAATGAAACCAGGCACGATCACGAGTAGATCGGGGCCCCCAAACTATTTTCCCATTTAACCGCTATTTCATTTGGGTCATCGACCCATAAGTTGAATCATCGAATTGACCCATTTAACCCTTAATAAACTATCCATCATTCATTTTTTGGGTCATTTAATAAGTTGGTCATCATAATTGACCCATTTAACCCGTAATAATAAACTTATAAACTCCCCCTCATTCATAAAGTTTAAAAACACCATAATTACAAATTAGTTTTACAAACATCAAGCACCTATGTTTTTACAAACATCTTCGTCTAAAAAAAAAAGGCGGGGTTTTAGTCTTGGAAACTTGGACTGGGGCTTGGGGCGGATTTGGGGAAAAAAGCTTCTTCTTAACTTTAATCTTCATCACCACCCCACAAAGCTCGCCCAATTGTGATTCCATTTTTGCTTCATTAACAAACAAAAAAAATTTTTATCAAACAATAAAAAAAAAAAACCCCAATATTAACTTAGTTTTTTGGAATAAAAAAAATTACCTCCTTAAATTCCCCAATCCTTTAGACAAACAAAAAGCAGACAATTTTGGGCCCGGGCCCTTATAAATCAACCCCCGACCACCAATCTAAAGCGGTAAAACCGGTTGATATGGGAATGGCAAAATACCCAGCCTTTAAAAAAAAAGTGGGGAAAAACCCGAAGCATTTCCCTTTTAAATGCGAAAAATATGGGTTGGAGGGGGGACTAGTTACTCCCCCAATACATCTAAAGGGATTTTACCCCCGCGATTACTATCTCATTGAAACTATAAAAAGCCCTATAAAAGAAAAAACAAGCATTTACATTTAAATCTTTAAAAGGTAAAAAAAAACAAAAATTATAAAATTTGGGGGAAAAAAATAAAACTTACGGTCATAAACTGGGGAAAGGCATCTTGAACTTTTTCAACAAGTAAACTTCCATATTTTTGTTTTGGGGAAAAATTTAAAGATAGTTTAAACATAGATATTATAAATTTCTTTTTTTTTCCCCCTTTCCCTTACCCTTTTCCCTCTATATTACACCATCTCCAAAAATTTTTTTTGAAACTCCTTGAACAAATTGCTTTTTAAAAACCCCGGGGATCAACACAACGAAAAACCCTAAGAATACTAAAATCCTCCAATATTTCCCAAATTTTGGGTAAAATCTTACAAGTTTTTTTCTTCTAAAACCATGATTTTCTCCTCTCATTTTTAAAAACCCCCCCTTTTAACACATTAGGAAATCAAGTTAGCAATAGGATATTTAGCCCCGGAAAAAAAAGGGAGTAGCTTAAAAAAATTTTTTTAAAAACTTGAAAAAATTTTCAATTTTAGCCCATTCTTGGGGGGAAATGAATATAGTTTCATCAACTTTAGAAAATAAATTAAAACTTTTTTTAATACAAAATGCCAAATTAAATATGTGGAATACCATCGTGTTATAACATTTTTTTTCCCCTTTGATTTTGAAGGCCTCTATTTTAAATCTTTTTAAAAAAAACGTTGTTTTCTAGCTTAAAAACCCCTTTTACAATACTTCCCCTTTCTCCCTTAATCCGGCATCATCAATTTCTTTCAATCCATCTTGAACTATAAGTTGGGGTATTTAAACCCTCCTAAAAAAATTCCCACGCACATAATAATTCAAGTTCACCCAAAAACTATCCCCCAAACACATTTTAAAAGCATTATCAAGGGAATGCTAAAAAATTTTTTTTAAAATCCCCCCCCCTTTCAAAAAAAAAACACAATGACCCCTTTAAAGAAACCCTTAAAGGGGGGGCATAAAACAAAAAATTTAAAAACTTTTTTTTAAACATTATCATCAACAAATGGGGGTTAAAATTTATATATCCATCGGGGTTATTTAACTCCAAATAAATAAGGCAAATTCTACTACCAAATAAAACCCCAAAAATTTTAAATTTCCCCTTTTTTCACTTTCATACATCTTTAAAAAAAAATTTGACTTAGATGTATTACGTTTAAATTTTTTTGCGGGTTTTAAAAAACAAAAAAATCTCAAACCCCCTTTATATTCAAAAAATTTTGGGGAAGGGGGATCATTCTTCTATTGCAAAAACTAATATTTTCCCAAAAAAGCAACATCAATGCAAAAAATCTTTTTTTTAAAGGGGTAAAAATTTTCCTATCATTTGCCCCAAACCCCCGAAATGTACTTTTTTGCAATTTTTTTGGAATAAAATTTTTCCCCCCCCTTTTTTCTTTTTGCCTAAATTTTTTTCCCTTTTTTTTCATTTTTCATAAAAAAATTTTCCCTTTTTGATTTCTCCACAAATTAAAAAATTCCCAAGGTTTAAGCCCGTTTGGGTTTTAAATTCCCCCATTATGAATTTTTTTTGTTACCGTTTTTAGGACCCTTTCTTGTTCATTGTGTCAACCCCTTTTTCCTCCACCGGGCTTCTTGGTCAACATAAAAATGTTGGTTTTTGGATCGGTATCCATTCCCTTTTTTACAAAAATAAAGGGGAAAAAAAAAAAGACCAAAAAAAGAAAAAAAAAAAAAAAAGCGAAAAAAAACAAAAATGAAAAAACGAAAAAAAAATCGACCAAAAAAGGGGAACAAAAGTGAAAACAAAAAATGAAGAAAAAAGAGCAAAATTAAGAATGAAGAAAAAAAAGCGAAAATTAAGATGATGAAAATCGACTTAAAAAAAAGGGGGAAAAAAAAGCGAAAAAGAAAAAAAAAAAGAATAAAAAAAAAAAGCGAAAATTAAGATGAAGAGCGAATGAAAAAATTTAAAAAGCGAGCATTTAAAAGGGGAAAAAAAATGAAAAATTGGATGAATAAAAAGCGAATAAAAAACAAAGATGAAAAATTTTAAAAAAACGAGGGGTTTGAATCGGAAAAAAAGCAAAAGGGGAAAAAAAAGAAAAGGGGGAAAAAGAGGAGGAAATAGTTCTTACCGATTTTGGCTTTGGGTTTCTTTGAAAAAAAAAAAAGGATTGGGGGTGGGGGGGGGAAAAGAAAGAAAGAAAGAAAAGGTTCTAGGGCATAGAATCTTTTTTTTTTTTGGGGGGAAAAAAAAGAAAAAAACTATTTATATTAAAATGAAAAAAAAGCGGCTAAGGGGGTTTTTTAAAACTTAAAAGGGTTTTTTTTAAAATAGGTATTTTTTTTTATAAATATTCAGGGGTTTTAAATTCGGGAAATGGGGGTGGCACGATTAATTTAATTGGGTTTAAAACGGTATTTTTTGGGTTTTTAAAAATTTCCAAAACCAACCCCCTTTTAAAAAAAAGGGCGGGGGGTTGCCCATTTAATTAACGGGTAAAAAAACTAAAACCCGGGCCCGCTAATTTGGTGGTTTGGTGGGGGTTTGCGGTGGGGGGAAAACCCCCTAAATAAAATAAATAAAATAAAAGAGGGGAAATCCCCCTGCGACATTAATTTTTTTTGAGTAAATAATAATTTCCCCTTATATTTCGATGATTTGCAAATAGTATTAGATGAATAACCGTAAAGTGAACTCCTAACCTATATATAACTTTAAATTGACAAATGATTCAAAAAACAGGGCAAAGAACAAAAAAAAACCTTTAATTGCATCATCATTAAAATTTTTTAAACAAAATTTCCCAAAACGTCAAAACCCCAAATTTAAAATTTAAAAAAGGAAATATAAAATCTTCAATAAGTAATAAATTATAGCAACAAGTGGTACATATTCTATTAAAAAATTGAGATGACTGAATGAAACCAAAAATTAAAAACGGGTGCATAATCATAAACTCCATCATCGTCGTGGTACCCCACGTCCTCAAACCTTTTTTTAAAAAAAAACCCCCTATCATTATATTTTGATATCAAACAATCTTCATGAAAATGACTTTCATTTATAGTCTTTGAAACAGCCCGCAATCGATACAAAATTTTAATTTTTAAAAAAAAATGTTTATAAAAAAAAATTTTTTGGGGGTCTTAAAATGTTGAACTTTTAAAAAAATTTATATCAAAAAAATAAAACTATTTTAAATAAAAAAAAAAAAAACACCCGAAAAAAATTTTTTTTTAAAAAAAATTAAAAAAAAAAAAAGTACATCAACATCAATCATAAATAAAAACAAAAAAAAAGGCTAAGTTCTCAAAAAATAATAATTTTTTTTTTTGGGATGAACCGAAAAAAAATCCGAAAAATTTTTTGCCATCCATGATCACGGATAAGGGGTTTCGGCGTGACGGAAAACAAACATCTACCCCAAATCAAAATATGAAAAAACACTACATTTACAAAATAATAATTTCCCCCCAACTTCAAATTAATTGCCCACCCATACTTTTATTATATTCTTTTCTTTTTCCATACTTTTAAGTAATTAAGATCCCCTTCTCAATCGGGAGTGGTTCCGCCACTTATAAAATTTTGGGGAATCTTGACACTCAAAAAATTCTTTTTTGGGTTTACTCAAACCCGTCCATGATTCATAGGATAAACATTAATCAAGTTCATCACTAATCAACAAAACCAAAAAAATGACACGATATATGTAAAATTGGGGTTTTTTGAGGGGGGCCCTACCCCAAACCCCAAGCGTGGTGGGGTGTCACCCTTCAATCAAAGTTTTTCTTTCGACTCCCCCGGGATGGTAAACAACCCCCTTTTTTCCGCATTCCCCCGGCCAACCCCGGGCCCGGGGGTTTAAACGGTCCCCCGGGTTTACATTTCCTTACTATCAAAAAGGGGGTTCAATCAATTCTTCCCCACAAATGCATCACATTTTTTTTTTTCTACAAGTTGACTTTTTAAAAATTTTACTTTTTACCAACCTAGGTGGGGAACTCTATTTATTTATTTGATATAATTCTTGATTATTGTTTAATTAGCTTTATGTCTCTAATATTATTCTTAATTTTTAAAAATTTTATTTTATTTATAACTTTTTTTTAAGACTCCAAATTCACACTAATAAATTAATTAATTTAATATTTTTTTAATAGTCTCAAATTGTATTTTCCCCAAAAAAAACTACTAAAATCTATTGCTCTTGAAATAAGTTCTCAAAATCAACATTTTTTAACTTTAAAACAAATAAACAAATTTTTTTCACCAAATCCCAAAAATTCCCCTTAAAATTCAAAATTAAAAAATTTCATCCATTGGATAAGTTTACAAAATTCAACAAGTTCACCCCAAAAAAAAACATTTCAAGTTTGGGGGGAAAAAAAAAGTAAACATTAGATTAGCCCAAAAACAACATTAGAGGGGTTTTTAAAAAAAATAAAACTATTCACAAAAATCAATATTTCCCCACATAGTTTAAAAGGGAAAAAGGTTTTTTTTAAATTTAAAAATTTTTTTTTTCATATTTTATATAAATTTTGGTCAATAATTTGAAATAAAATTTTGTACTACATAGTAATTAAATTAAAAAATTTCTTTTATTAGGAAAAATCATATATTCAATAAAAAACCCTTTTAAAGTTTAATAACTTATAAGAACTTTAAAAATTTTAAAAATTTTTTTTTGTTTTTTAAAAATTTTTACAAAAAAACTTTTAAAAAAATTTAAAAAAAAAAACAAACTCTTTTGTTTTAAATATGATAGCGATTGAATGACCTATGAATATTTTTTGGGGCCCACTAAAAAAAAAAAATTTCTTCATTTTAAATTTTTATACTAAATCCCAGATTTATATATATTTAACACAACCCAAAAAAAAAAAAAAGGGGAAATTTTTTCAATAACTTAGAAATTTACAAAAATTTGGATAAGTATTATAACATTAAATTAAATTTTAAAAACCCAACATTCTTAATATAATCATATTTTTTAAATATACCTTCATAAAATAATTTATTACCTTAAAAACCCTATTTTTGAAGGCAAATTTAAAAAATCTAATAAAAATTCTTAACAAAAAAGTTCTTAAATATAGTATCTTTTTTTAAAATAACAAATAACCTAAACAAAAATAGCACGGGTTTTTTAACATAAATTATACTTAATATCTCAATAAAATTTTTCCCCCCCTTTTCCCCAAACTTTTTTTTTAAAATTACTAAATTAACATCCAAAAAAAAATTTTACATAAATATATTTAATATAATTTAATTATAATTTCATCAAACTAATTTCTTACTTAAACATAATCAACATATTTCATACTTTTTTTAATAATGAAATATAAAGTGATTCTACATAAAAAAGTAGGGTAGAAGTTATACCATACAAACCCCCAAGTTAATTTTAAGTACAATTGGAAAATAAAAAAAATAAGACCCTCAAAATAGATAATAATGCTCCAAAAAAATTAAAAAGCCCCCCAAAAAAATGTGATCTTCTAAGCTCCAAAAAAAAACCCCCAAATTTAAAAATAATAAAAATTATGTCCCCCAAAAAAAAAACCCCAATAATGCTCCAAAAAATGATGACAACTAAATAAAAGTTTAAAAATCCCTTCTTAATTTTTTAACTAATAATAAATGTATTAAGTTTGTAGTTTTTTTGTGAATAGAAGATATAAAAAAATTTTTAAAAAATTTTTATAATGAAGGTGAAATTGTTCTTATGCCCAAAAGGGGTATTTAAAAATAGTTTTTTTAAAATTTTTAATAAATTTTATGAATAAAAAGTTGGGTTTATGGAAGAAGGTTAACTTTGTAAGTGGTTTGGGTTGTAAGTTATGTGAAAAAGTTGGGTGTAGAAGTAAAACTTTTTAAATTAGATGTATGTGAAAAGTAGATGTAAAAAATGAAGTGTAGAAGGTTAGATTTTGAAAAAATGAACATCATGGGTTAAATAGAAATGTTTTTTGGTTCATAAAATTTTTTTAAACTAGTATGTACAATAAAAATATAATTTAAAATAATGGGAAATTTTTTATCCGAAAATATGTTTTTTTTCTTGGAAAATTTTGCTTAAAACTATTTTTAAAAAATTGATAAAAAAAAATTGACTTTTTTTTTAAAAATAAGAAAATTTAAAAATTTAAAATTTTTAAAAATTAATTGATAAGTGGTAATGTTAGTTTAAAAAAAAAAACAAAACTTTTTTCAAAATTAAATTTAATAAAAAAAACCTTTTCTTTTTAAAAAAATAAAATAACAAAATAATATTTTAGTGCTCAAAAAAAAAATTAAAAGAAAATATTATTTTAAACTTTAATTTTTAAAAAAAAAATTACAAAATGGAAAAACGGTTTGGGAAAATTTAAAAATGTTTAAAAAAGGTTTAACCCAAAAGGGAAAAATTTTAAAATTGAAAATTTAGAATAATTTAAAAAGATTAATATTAAGTTTTTGATAATTAGGGGCTTCCTGTCGAACAATTAAAAAAAAGGAAAATTTAAAAAAAAAATTTAAATTATGACCTTGTCTATTTGTTTCTTTTGAAATATTTTTAAAAAAGTGTGGTATTGAATGTGATTATGTGCTAAGTTTATTGTGGGTTTATTTGCATGATTTGCATATAGAGGATCATATTATACTTTTAAGAGCTACATAGTAGGAACATGCTTATAAAAATTAAACCCCCCTACTTTTAAAAAAATACCTTAGGTTGTCTTGGCAAAACATAAAAGAGTAAAGGCATGTGGTAGTCCTAGATGGCATTCCCCTGTACAACCACATAGGTTTTAAAAAAAAAATTTTAAAACACACACTACTTTTGAAGTTTTTTAAAAAAAGCCTTTTTTTGGGCCAAAGTAAAAAAAAATAGGGGGTTATATTCCCCTTTTTTTGCTACAAAATGAACATGTGATAAAAATTGTAATAGATTTAGTTGATGCTTTTTTTTTTTTGTGGTGATACTTATTCTTGCTTGTTGTGACATTCTTTTGCAAAAATTTAAAATGGAAATAACAATATAAAAAAGATTCCCAATACGTTACCCCAAAATGGCCATGCTTTCATATTAATATTCAAAATATGCTTTTTATATTAATATTCATATTCTAAATTATATTGTTTTTAGGAAAATGCCGAAAATTTTTAACACCTATAAAATTAATTTTTGGTAAAAGAATTGTTTTTATTTTTTCTACCCCCAATAGGGTTTTTTGATGTCCTTTCAAAAATAAGATTTATGATGGTATGGGTAGAATCAAAACCGATCTTTGTGATTTTGGGGATAAAAATTTTCTTTTTTTTTTTTTCAAAAAAAAGTTTAATTTCCCAGGTTTTTTTTAAAAGGGTTTTCTAAACTTTTAAATTTTTAAAAAAATTCAATTTCCTTAAGAAAATTATGAATAGCCTTAAATTCGTTGTCCTCCCAAAATTTTTTAATAGTTACACTTTTCCCAAAAGACCCCCTAATAAGAAATTTATAGGATGATACATTAATTGGTTTTAAAAATTTTAAAAAAAAAACACTTATTCATCATCAAACTCTGCAATAATTTCTAACAAAAATTAAAAAAAAAATACACGAAAGTCATTTAAAATTTAAAATTTTACTAAGTGATTATTTATGGTATAATGGACTCCCCCTTTTTTTTTAATCATTAGAAAAAATTTTTCCCCTTTTTTTAAAGTTTTGTATATGTCTTCATGCCCAAAAGCCCCCAGTGGTTGGTTCCTGCCCCTTTACTTTTTTTTTTTTTGGTTTTAAATGATGGTTGAAAATTATTTATAGTGTAAATTTTTATAATTGTATTATGTTATGGGCTGGTAATAAAAATTTGATTAAAAATTTATTTTCACATTTTTTACTTTTTAATACCCCAAATTTTCATAAAAGGGAATGAATTAATTTGAATTTTCAAAAAAAAAGAGTGATTGAATGACACAAACATGACCATTTAACATCCTATATTTCTCCAAAAATTTCCTTTTTTTTTTATTACCATATCCTCTTTTTTAAAATCCACTCCCCAAAAGGGTGTTAATAATCTTTTTTTCCCAAAATATGTTGAAATCATTATGTTGATAAAAAGTTATTTTATGATTATAGGGACATAGAAAAATTTTGTCCTTTAAGGATATTTATGTTATTAAAATTGGACAAACCTTCTTGGGTGTACTTCAATTTGTTTGAATAAGTTCATCTATATTTAGTGTTTTTTTCATAGTATGACATAATTCTGGGGTCTTTGTCTATCTCAAATGTCTTGTCGTAAAAAAGGGGGGGTTCCCCGGGGGAAACCCAAATTTTAAATTTAAAAAAGAGTTATGGTTATATATAAAACTAAAAAGTCCTCCCATTAATTAGAAAATTTCATTGTTATATTTAAAAGGACTCCTTTTTGGTTTGTCAAGTCATACTTTTTGTTTGAATTTTCAAATTTGGAAATTAAGTGACTTGGGAAAATTTGGGTTTGACAATACTAATGAAGTGTAACTACTAAAAAAAAAGCAGGGGGAAAAATAAATTAATACTTGATTATATAAGGTGATTATATGTTTTTTTTGGGGGGGAAAAAAAATTTGAAATTATATCAATTAAAAATTTGTATACTACTACAAACGGGGGGCTTAAAGTCCCACATATAATTCTTTTATTTAAAAAATATCATTAAATCAGCCACAATTAATAAGCGAGGCTAATAGCAATTAAAATTTGGCAACCGCCATATCAGCCACACTAAATAATTGTGGCTATTGAAATTAAAAAAATTAATTGTAGAATTCGCGGGTTTGTTGCTAGCATTTCATCTTCATAACAATGAGACTCTATTAGACTCAAAAATAACTTTTTGCAAAACCGCCATACTCCATCAGCCATACTCGATATTACATGCGAAATCGAAACCCTAATCCGCCATATCTGAATTTGATTGCTGCAAAACCTAAATTCTAAAACAAATTAACTCTTTACAAAACCTTCATTGTTGCAGTGCTCTCTAATTTAATCGAAACCCTAATCCGCCATATCTGTTTTTTCTTTATTTTTTTTTTTAATTTTCAAGTTTGATTTTTTTTTTTTAGTTGTCGTTTTTGTCTTGTCCTTAAGTTTTCTCATAAAGCTTGTAAAGATTCTATTCAGTAAGGTGCATTATACTAGTTCTTAGCTCTTGTATTGTTGTTACTCTCTGCAACACGAGATCATTTGTTGCTGTCATTTGAAAAGTGAGAATATTTCTTGTAGCTAATGCTTTGCTTATGTTTCAGTATGCACACAAGAAATGCGTTCAAAAGTGGTGCAATGAGAAGGGTGACACTATATGTGAGATTTGTCATCAGGTTTGTTTTTAAATCTTGAATTCTTGACTATTGGATGTTGCTATTATCTCTTTTGAATATTTCCACTAGTGCTGGTATTTGGTTTCATTTGTTAATCAGGCCACTGACGCTAGCTAAAATGCTATTTTCTTGTTCAAAATTCTAGTTTTGAAGGACTTTTGTGTTTAGGCTTTATCCCAAACTTTCTTTTAAAAATCTCTTAATGGAGATCAAATGTTTTTTATTATATCGATTTAAGGTATGCAAGGTGACGCCTCCCTGGTGCTTTTGTTATTGGTTCAGTGTGGTTGTGCATCAGTGTTGTTGTTCCCTATTGCTAGTTTCTTCCCATAGTTGTTGTTGGTTTCTTCTCATCAAAGCATGCTGATCTGCCTTGGTTGTTAGGGTGTTCTTGGGCTGTTTTGCATCTGCTCCTGTTCATGGATGTCCATGTTGTGTTCTGCTGCTGGTTTTTTAAGTTATGTTGCCTGTATTAATGGCTGGTGATGATGGTTTTGATGTTGCTGATGATAACTTTGTTGATCTCATACAACATTGATGTTGGGGGGGGTTTAAGGTGCATTGTGTGGGATGGTCTTGAAAGTTGGTTTGTGTGTCATGTATGCTGGCTACTTTCAGCTTGACGTGTTGGTTGATTGCTGCTTCCAGGGTTTACCGCCTTTTGGTGCAAAGGGCTGATATGCATATGTTGCTATGCATTACTGTTCTATTGATGTTATTGTTGTTGTTATGTATTTGTTTTCTGAGGTGCTTGAGGGGTTACCGCCTTTTGGTGCAAAAGGCTGATTTGTCTTGCCTTATTTTATTATTTTACGGTGAAAAAATGAAAAAAAAAAAATTTATTTAAAAAAAAAGTAAATAAAAATAATAATTAAAATAATTAAAATAATAATAATAATAATTAATTTAATAATAATGAATAATAATTAATAATAATAATAATAAGGAATAGAATAATTTAGATAAGAATAAGAATAATAATAATAATAATAATATTATTAATATTTTTTATAATAATAATAATAATAATAATAATAATAATAATAATAATAATAATAATAATAATAATAATAATAATAATAATATCAAAATAATAATAATAATAATAATATTATTATAATAATAATAATAATAAATAATAATAAATAATAATAATAATAATAATAATAATAATAATAATAATAATAATAATAATAATAATAATAATAATAATAATAATAATAATAATAATAATAATAATAATAATAATAAAGAGATGACGAGAAGTCTCCGTCTCCACTGCCAGCTGAGTGCCCTTTGTGATGTCTTTGATATGTTTATTTGTATGATGGGCTATGTTGAGTGTTGTCCCGCCGATGGCCTTTCTAACTGGTAGCTTCTTGTTGTTCGAAGCTGGTTGGTTATCACTTATTGTCTATCTGCTTGCTGCTGAATGTTGTTAAGTGCTACTTGATTGTTGTGCTCTAACTCCTTCTTGCTGGCAAGATGGCTTATGTTACTCGTATTCTTAGATATAGTGCTATTTGGTGGTTTCATCTTTTTTCAACCACACAATCAAAATAGGTCCTGATTAATGATGCACCTATTGCGTATATTGTCCTGAGTTGCTCTCACATCTGGCTTTTGTGAAATTTCTTGCTACTGCGATATTATGTCAATTGTTTGTGATTTTGTTGTGATAGAGAACTTTGCTCATCAAGCGCTTGCGCTTTGATCTATCGTTGATGCGCTTTCTTTCGTTCATTCTTGATTTCTTGATGTGATTAGGTGCTACTGTTGATTCTGCTTTGCTGCATGATCTTTTGTTGGTTGAGCTCACTGTTGATTCTACTACTAGTTTGCTGCTTGGATTGGAGCAGCAGCTACATACTGTATTTGAGGTGCCTTATTGATGAACTGTTGTTTTGTTATGTTCAAGCTGCTGGAACTAAGCTGATATTGGTGCTTTTTGGGGAGTTGTTACTGGACTTACTCTTATTTTGTCTTCATGTTTTAGGATTTCCTCTCGCATTATATTATTTGTTTATTAGGAGCTTGATAGCCTTACGTATAGCTACATACTTTTGCTGACATTTGTCGTCGGCTGTTTTGGCCTCTCCGGTCTCGTATGCACATGAAGAGTGGGGCGAGGAAACCCTTCATAGAAGGTGTGTCTCATTTCCACACTGATGCAAATAAGACGGAATGAGTTTCTTTGACATGATGTATTTGTTTTTTCTGGTGAATGAAAAGTTTTTTTTGCCAAAATAATAATAATAATAATAATAATAATAATAATAATAATAATAATAATAATTTAGCGCCAAAATTATTTAAAATGTCAATTATACTCATTAGCCACGCTTGTGTGAAAACACGAGCAAAATAATTGACTATGAAATAATTTAGCCTCACTTATTAAGTAAGTATAGTTTACAAAACCTATAAGCGTGGCTATAGGTACTACCAGCCACTATTATAAGCGTGACAATGAGTAATTCTAGCCATGCTTATTAAGCGTGCTAGAAATTTCCCACACAAGCATATACCTCGCTTTTTTCAGCGTGGCTTTTTTGGGCCAATTTTTTTGGACCACATACAACATTTGAAATCACACAACTAGGGTATGATTCTAACATATACTATATACGTATTAACTTATGCATGGGATCCTTTTTTAGATGTAATTAAAGAAATATGTTTTTTGCAATTTCGGTTTACGCATCTAAATTCCTATAGATATCAAAACCCATTAAAATAGTGTATTGATTTTAATTTTTAGATGAACGATTAGTAAGCAAAGTGTATTTATTTTACTTTTCAAAAATAAATACCATGTTATAGGATGACTAATCTAATTTAACAACGAAAAAAATGCTCGATTTCTATCAAAATTAGGCAAAAAATATCACCATCTCAAGTTCTCAACAATGAATGCAAAAGTATAAATTCTTAATTACCCCACCATATTGCACCTCATAAATTTGAGTCTTTGTCCCTAATTGTCAATATTTGGACCAATTTTTGGACTCAAATACAAGCACGTAACAACTAGAAATGGCCTTATATGGTACGTGGTTTACCTTTGCCATGCACACACTCTCGTATGTGTTCCCACTTCTATCACGAGGATACCATTCGTAGATCATATGCTACTTTTTCCTTCCTTTATCCCCTTATATATACATAAACCATCATCAATCATCCTCTTCAACACAAAAGGTTAATCCCAACATTAAGGTGTTCACACGTAGGAGTGAATAATTTATATTACTCCTTTTATTTAGAATTTTTTTTTTCACCCTCTAGTTTTTATTTGTCTAAAAATTTCAAATTTGTTTCCTATTTTCAAAAGTATGGACAAGAGTCGTGATAATCTAAAACCAACTATTTATAAAAATATTAATTCGAAAATTATTGAAACTGGTGATGGAGATGATGACGATGATGCAGATTATGATTATGCGCCCGCGGCTTGATAGCTTGGTGTTCAATTAGCTAGCATGCATTATTAACTATAATAGAGGAATAGCTGATCATAATTAACTCAATGTTATTTAGTACTTAATTATGGTATCTACTTGCCGCTTGTAAATTAAGTTGAAGAGTAATGTATTTTTGATTGCATAGATATCTTGAGTGATGTGTATGTATTATATAGTTTGAAGAGTTTACTTTATGGACTCTTATAGTCTCTGCCTGTCCCCTCTGTTCTAGGAATGGTTGCGGGTTTAGAACCCTGTTGGAGTCGCCCTGGATCCGTCTCTATTTTAAGGATCTGGATCTTATTTTTTGAGACCCATCGGATTCGGATCGGATCTGAATCTAAAAAATAATTGGCGGGTCCGGATCCGATATTCGGACCTTGGATCCGCCCCTTGGACCCTTATAAATATTAAATTAACCATTTCTATTTGTCTTCTAGGTATAAATTCTGCCCCCAAACACTTATTTTCTTTTCATATAATCATAATATATATACTACTTGCTAAGTGCTAATCCAATTACCTTTATTTCATGAACTCGAAATAGTGTTTATAATAGAATTTAAGCGTATATGGATGGATTACGCAATGCGACTTTAGATGTTAAATTAGTATTAAATATTTGTAAAATACGATAATAATTCTCTTACAAATATACGAAAAATATAATGACTTACAAATTGTGCAAATTTGACAAATCAAAGAGACTTTTTTAGACCTATTAAGGACCCTAGACCCTTCAGATTCGAAGGGTCTGGGTCTGGGTCTAAAAATTTTGGAACCTTAAGGTCCGAATCCGAATTTAAATCTCAAAAAATTAAAAGGGTCCGAGTCCGGGTCTAGTTGGACCGACCGCGCCATGATTACCATTAACTATAGCTTTCAACCCCAAAATATAATCTTACATTTTCTATTATTAAATAAATTGGTATTGTAGGCACTTTGGTCAAATGTTTTTTAACTCTAAATTCACTTAAATTTTTGTACTACCTGTAATTCTTAAACTAGTTATATGGCTATTTTGTAATTAGAGAAAGAACATTTGGATTTCTTGTTTTTATTTGCTTGGGAACACATATCAAAGGTATGATCAGGTCCTAAACATAATTCATATTGTAAATTCTATTTTAAGTGTTACATAAATGAAAAAAGTATCTGAAATTCCGCTATTGCACCTAACCATTCAAAGTCGTTTTATGCAAAATTTTTATTTTACCCCTTATTTATAGTAAATATATTTGTTTCATCAATAAACTTAACATATATCTTTTTTAATTAACTTTTTCATATATAAGAGAAAAAGCCATGTACAGTCAATCACCTCGCACATCCTCAAAGACCCCTCTGCCTAATATAATCCCACATTAACTTCATACAACTTATTAAGATTGTTACCTTTTCATTTAGAGCTAGCCGGAACGAACAAACACGACAGGGGAACGGGAAGGAGACAATTATTGTAACAGGCTCAAATTTCGTAATCTTAATCTTCTAATTAATTGTTCCGAATTTTCAATTCGAATTCCTAATCCTTTGGTTATCTAATTCAAATCACCTTTAATCCTAAATCTTTTTCCTAATCCTTTGGTTATCTAATTCAAATCACCTTTAATGTTTTCTTAAATTTCTTTAGAAGCACTAAAATATTATTTTTTATTATTTTAAAAAAAAATTTTTTTTTTAATAAAAATTTTTTTTTAACTAAGTTAACTTTCTCCTACACTCCAACTCTTACAAATTCACTTACACACTCTAAATCTCTTACACAAGTTAGTCTTCTTCCATACTCATAACACTCTTGTTCATGCAATCTAAGAACTACAAAGTTGTCCACACCCATTATAAATACCCCCCTTATCCATGAGATCACTTACACCCCTTCATCAAATCTTTCTATCTTTCTTTCTTATATCTTCACTTCATTAACATCTTACTAACTTTATACCCTTTTATTAGTTGGAGAAAAATGGTACACATTTTCTTAACTCTCTCATTATGTGATATTTAGTCATGTTTACTTGATGATTTGAAAAGCATGATTAACATGATTTTTTTTTTAGATATTTAAGCTTTACATGGTTATATTAAAGTTATATCAAGCCTCTAGAAAAGTTATAAATATGGAAAATTTTGTTAATATGATAAGGTAGATGCATATGAGTTTATTATGTGAAATATTATTTTAAGTTTCATGTATGCTTTATGAACTTATGCTTTAAGAAAATATTTAAAAATGATATTTAGTGATGTTTTATTATGAAATCTTAGTAGATAAAATTTGTAACTTAAAACTTTAATTAAAAAGAATATATTTTATAAGTACTTTATAGTGGCTAAAAGTTAGGATATGATTTTAGATATGTTCCTTGAAATTTTTTTTTTATTTATTAAAATAACGTTAATTGAAATTTTGGTAAGAAAATTTAAAAAGAAAATAAATATTAGATGAATTCTTCTTGACTTGTAAGTTTTGGGACACTCTATAACAATCACATAATGACCCTTAGTTAAATAATCGTGGACCTTATGGACTTTAATTATTATTATTATTTTTTTATATCGATTTATGGCTAAAATTATCGTATTATTTATTTAAAATAATAGTCAAGGATTTTTTTGTTTAAATAAACTTATTCTTTAAAATGATTTTAATTAAGTATAGTTATGGAAATTTATTATTTAATTAATATTAATTTACTAGGTAACTAGTATTTTATCCGAGAGTAAGATTGTGAATTTTGACAGACTTATAAGAATGTAAACTATTTCGATTTAGAGTCTTGTTTGATATTGTTTGATATTGATTGTATTACTCTTATAGTAATGTAACTTCGAACCATTGACCGGCATGTAAAATCCTGTCCGTGTTAGCCGCCGTAAAATCGGTGTCGATGGGGTCGAAAAACCCATCCTGTGAAGTCTCGAAGCATAAAGATTGAGAGGAGTGCGACTCCCACCACGTTAGGGTTTAGGACTACGGTTCTCACCTAACCGACCCTACATATATCGTAGTCATTATTGTTGTGATCTTGTGATGTGCTTGACGGTAAATTTATGAGGCTTAATCGAACTTGATTGAATAAGTATTAAGGTTACCAAGTATTTAGTAGCAGTGAACTTCTGCAAGTATTGAGAATGTAACTTAATGGCTTAATAATGGTCAATAAAGAGTAATAGACTTTTAGATTGTGTTTGATGATTATTGTGTAAGCCTGATTTAACTATCGCATCATAAGCTTGTTGAGGAAATTGTACTCGGCTTACAGTGACCGATTTAATCGGTCATCCGTATCATGGTTGGCGTATTTTGCGGAAAGTTTAGCTCAGGTTTCGATCCAGGCCGCAACTTTAATTTATTTTCTATCGGGGACTTAGCTGCATTGATTTTACTTGATGACTTTGATGACTATCTTGTACTATGTTCTTTTATCGTATTTAAGCAAACTTTATGTTATATTCTCTCAGTTGTAATATTTCTTTTAACTTATGTTTTTAAACGGTTTTAGTTTTAATGGTTTTTAGCAGTTCGGTATTTCACACTTCCGTATTATTTATCTTAAATATAATTATTAATGTTAATTATGTATCGAGAGTGCCGACCCTGCTACAATTATTACTGAAAAGACTAGCAAAAGCTTTTTCATAACTATCAAAATTTGTTTGTTATGCACCAATTCATTACAAGTATAATTACAAGAGAGCTAACTGCTAACTGCTAAGCTATTCACAATCTGATTCATCTATTTCTGTCAACCTAAGTCTAGCAGTAAAACATTACATTCTTGACCTTATCCTTCAATTCTGGCAACGGGCGAATGTTTTGGCCATTGCTCGTGCATGAATTATGTGATCCTCCTGAGCTATCTGAACTATCGGGTTCCATGTAGAATCGAGCTCTGTAAGCTGCAAGATGTGCATAATATGCTGGAGGTACTGCATCAATCAGAAACCCAGATGTTATTCATCAAAATTTTTGAAGTATAGTGACTGTTGTGGAATTCAAAATCTAAGATATTACTATTTTTGTTGGTCCTGCCTTAACAGTATATTGCAAAAATTAATATGGAATGTATTGAATACACGATGAGACTGTTCTGCATCAAACAGACGTGATAAGATAATCTTACCTACTGAAACAGATCGTGTGCAGCGAGCATACCTACAGCAACAAAGTTGAATCAGTATCAAAAAGAATGCTCAAGTTAATGCTGTATCAAATACAATGAATAGAAAATGAGTTTACGTATAACAAAGGTTGTTTGTTAAAGATTGTATCTCGTCAGCTGTGAAATTGTTTTCGTCCCAGAGAACATGGTAGTGAGCTGGTCTACTGGTTCCCTGACATACGAGTAAAGGATAGCAGTTAGCACCTTAATATTTATCAAGAAATAGCTGTAGCCTAGAACTGAATTAGTCTTGCAGAGATCTTACCTGAATACCGGCATGACTGCATAAGTAGAAATCAAAATCAGTTGGATGACATATTTTTGAATCAACAACTGTACCTGTAATTCAAGATTTTAATGTTACTAAAACATCGAAGGTCATAATGCGAAGCAGAGTACTCAAACAAAAATCACTCGGTCATTAGGAAGGTTTCATCGAAATATTCTGAATTACCAGGTAAAATGTTCCCACTCTTATCAGTACTTCTCTTGTCATTGTGATTATTTGGAAATAATCTAGTGTGATTGCGTTTTTGGACCACAACAAATGTTACGGGAGGCTGATAACCTGGTTCTAGTGATGCACATGCCTGTAAAAGAATACAATGTGTTATGCAAATGAGAAAGCATGGTTTATGAAGTGAATACTTTCAGTTATGGAAATACCTTTCTAATGGCATCAAGTTCATACAGCAGAACATGATAGAACTGCCCGTCACTGACTCCATCCCTACATCAGATAAAAAATAATATCAGATAACTAATGTGAATTTGAGGTCGTTTTCATCATCATCAATAATACATGAGTGACACATTCACAAATGAAATGAGAGAATCAGTCGAGAAATTTGTCATCATGCAAGGCGTGAATAAAAGTATTGAGATACGATTATTTACCTGTAAAATATTATCCTCAGAGGCTTTTGTCCGGTGGCTCTCTTGAAGGAAAGCAAAAGCTCCCTGCAGCAGTATGTAGTTAGTTCATGAAGAAAATGAGTGTTCTTCGGATTCATATGGAGATAAAATACATTCAATTATTTTAGGTTGTAATGTTGTGTACTAGAAACTAACTATGATTTGTACTCTAATAGGATTGGTTTGCTACCATTATGATTGGAACCTATATGAGATCACATATATAAGCAACTGATAGGATGATATACATCATGAACATAGGAAGAGTTGATCAAGGGTCTGTCTTGGACCTTCTAGAGGCCCTGAGCAAAAAATGAAAACTAAGGCCCTTATATAAAGTTTTCAATTTATTGAAAGTTTAAAATTTTTCAATATAATTCATTAATACCATTTAAAATTACTAAACTTAACGAAATTAAATATTAATAACAAACAGATTTTTTTAAAACTTCAACTACTCTTGATTCAAAACCGAAGCTACATTTCGACCACCATCTCAATTTGATGTACAACTTTATTTTTGTACTATACAGAAATTCAAGTCCTTTAAAGTAAATGCTATCACAAGCTAGATATATATACTCCCTTACTTCTTAAGAGATTGTCACACTTTCTTTTAGTTCATGGCTTTTACTTTACGACAATTTCTTTTAATAAAAATGTTCCTCAACTTTCATTTATCTCATCTATCCATTCGAAGTCTCCTTTAATATTATCCACAAAATTCAAACAGTCCTACAATTTTTTTAATCTTTGTCTGTTATGTAATGGTGACAATTCCTTGTGAGTAATTCCTACTAGTTGTGCTCAGTGTAATTATTACCTGAAACAGCAGGAATAGAGAACGGGAACGCAACAAGGAGCACAATTTAGATTGACTTGAAAACGATTGGGTACGAGATATATGTATACAAAGCTATATTTGAAAACATAATCAAATTAAAATTTTTTGCTTTAAGAAATTGTTTTTAAGTGGAATTTTTTTAGTTTGTTAGGTTTCATCTTGTTTTCTCCACCCTTCTTTTTTCTTTAATTTATAAGTGAAGGTCAAAATATCTTTTAAAAAGATCTTCTACATCAAGAAATCACCTTGAGCGATTTAGGTCGCGTTTGTAGTGATTAACTGATTAGGGTTCCAGATCGCGCAACGTGGCTAGTTCCACGTTCCATGTAACTATGCTCAAAGGTTACTTAATGATGCATTTATTGTACTATAGAAATATACTTCTACAATAATCCTGATAAAAAATGCAATTATGAATTATGAAATAGTCCTCTAATGGGACCCTTAGAATCTAGACCCGAACTAACCCAACCCTATTTTAAGGGTCTTCATTCACCTATTTTTGGAACCTAAGGGCCTGCATCAAATCTGGATCTAAGATCTTAGGGTTTTGATTCGGGTTCGGATCCACATTATATATGCAAAAACTATTATGTGATTTTGTTTGTTTGATTGGAAACTTTGTTACATTTATGAAATAGAGTTATTTGGAAATTGGTACTTTGTCGATTTATGTATTTTGAAATGTTATCATTGTATTGGTACTATAAAAATCAAAAAGCTTGATAAATATTTCGTTTAAAAACTTAAATGTTGGAAAACATCTTGATTAGTATACAACATTAGCAAATCCTTGGTCGTTGAATATGTTTAAATAATTTAAAACGAATGGAGGAAAATTGCTTGATACTCCCTCAGTTCCTTAAACAAGTTCCCACTTTCCATTTTGGGGTGTTTTAATTGTTGTTCCCATAAAGAATCTTTCCATTTACATCACAAATTTTGGACAAAAATAACCTCACCCATCCTCATTTTAATATTTTAATAATGATTATGGGCCCACATATCTTCCACTAACTCCATTTTAACATTTTTATATTCCTTATGGTCCCCACATGTTTCTCACTAACTTCATAAAAACATTTTTTAATTAGTTGTGGTCACCATATTTTTTCCACTAACTTTAAATACTTTTTTAATATTTGTGGTCCCCACTTTTCCTCCATCAAATTTATTATTCAATAAAATAATATCTCCACTATCTAAAAGATTTCACTTTTCTTAATTTCCGTGAACATTCCCTGTGGGAACATCAATAGGGAACAGAGGGAGTATATTTTTTTAGTTGTTTTTGAAAAAAAATTTAAAAAATAGTTTTATACCCACTAGACTTAGTTTGGGTTAGGATCCAAACACTTTAACCCTATGGATTTGAAACCGGGTATAAGTCCATTAAAAAGAGGGTCCAAATATGGGTCTAGCTAGATACGACTCATGCCAATCGCTAACCATAATTTTAATTTAATGTGACCACAACTTACCACGATTATCATATATTCAAGTATTCATATCTATCTCTATAACTTTATTCAAATGAAGATGAGCGATTTCTTTTCGAGATGGAGTTTTTCCCCTACCCAACCAATATTTCCACCCATCCTCACCCCAAGGGGTAAACCCCCCTATAAATAGAGTCGTTGCTTAAGGATCTATGTCCTTGAGTTGATGAAAAGTCTATATATTATAAGATGCACTTGTTCATAATCTTTAAAAGATTTCAATCACTTAATCTTTACATACTCTTCACAAAGAAGTGACAAAAAGGTATTTTCTTTTATTGTGGGAGCTCAGGCTTTATACTACCTTCAATTGTACTTACAATTATGATAAATCTCCCAATTTGTAGGATTAGTAGGAAAAGTAAATCTCCAAAGGGAAGCCTATAGATGATTATCTCATTCATAAAATTCACAAAGTTTTTTATTAGATAAATTGAAATCTACAACCTATATAACAACAATGGTGAATCCTACTCCGATAAATGACTACGAGCCATGAAATTCGAATTGGAGTCCTTGTATGACCTACAAGTTTTCAACTAGGTTGACTATCTGAAGGTGTTAGACCTGTTTAGTGCAAGTGTATTCATAAGAAAAATACTTGTCTTAGGGTGGTATATGTATCGTATGCAGGAGAATTTATAAGATTATTACTACATGAATCGCAAAGTCATCGTCTATTAAGCATGAGTACAAAAAAAGGCTCAAAGAAAGTTCATATTACAGACTACAACGAGAGCTTTTGCAAATATCCATGCTTGAATCCCTCAAGTTTAACTTAGAATTAGTCTTGTGATAAGACTACAAGAGTTGGCAAATGGATGTAAAATGGTGATTTAAAAGTGGAGGTGTATAAGTTGACAAAACCGAAAAGGTTTAGTGCATTTTAAAATCACTAGGAAGAGATGTAGGCTTTTTCTTTATAGACTAAAGCACACATCCAGGAGTATGAAGCTTCGCTTTGAAAAGGCAAATAAATAGTTTGGTTTTCTTTGAAATTGAGAAAGTCTTGTGTGAACAAAAATGTTTGTAGATGAAATATTGATTATAGGGAACAATGTATCTATGCTCGAGTCTGTAAAGGTTATACTGAGTAGTTGTCTTTTAATAGAAGATCTTGGAGAGACTGTACATTTTTGGCATCCAACTTTATAGAGATAGATTGGGATGGATGATTGAACGTCATCAAAGAGCTTTTTGATAATATCTTTGATAGGTTAAATATGGAAAACTTTGAGAAGGTTTTCCATCTCATGTCTCATGATCTCTTTCTTACCAAGAAACAATTTCATTCTATATATTTTGAGAGGATGATTAGGATTTCATATTCTTCGGCTATTGAATTCATCATGTATGATATTTACTTAACCAGAAGTCTCGTGTGCTTTGAGTATGATGAGAAGAAACTAGTTGTGCAGTTATATTAACCATTGAGCGATGATTAAGTACATCTTGTAATAAGACAAAAAAAAGCTCTTTGTTTGAAAGATATGTTCGAATAAGAGTGTAAAAAGAGTTACACGTATGCTAGATTCTAAGCAGATAAAGGTAATTTCGATGATTAAAGGGTTACTAACTTTACTTTGAATGGAATGGGTTTATGGAACGAGTTCCAATAACAAGTTCTCTACAATTGAAGTTTAATTAAGCTTAAAAGTATGCAAAATTCTATTGGATGATTATTAGTTAAATCAAGTATAAAAAGTTCTACGAAAGTTTTTGGGGCGAAACATTCATGAGAACGGCTTTAGTTGTATACTAATTGATTATTATGAAATAAGTCAAAAAATAAAAGTATTTTGATATGTTGGTTTATGTTTATAATAATGTTATTGTTCTTATTAATCTTGGTTTGATATAAATAAAGTAACCTAAGTATTTATAATTCAATAGACTTGCCAAATGAATGATTTGATGAATGAAACCCTATAAGTGAACCAATGTGATAAAATTCAATAGATCGCACCATTCATACCTTTGCATCGAGGAAATTACGCTACAAGGGTATGACATAACTGAAACTGAAAAAAATCATTATGAAGGGAACTTATGCACCACCATAGGCGGCAAAGGCTATAGAATCATGTCTTAAGTACTAAGTGCTACGAGTATGTTGCTCTCGTCAGATGTAAATCCATAATCTTACAACGAGTTAGCACGAATAGATAACTTCTTTATTTTATAAAAAAAATTCCATGCACCAAAATTCAAACAGAGGTCAAAACGAGAAGATGTGTATTAGAAATAATCTAGAAAAATCTTTTTAGGAGTATGATAAAGAAAGTTCTAGATGAATAGATAAATTAAAAAGTTTATTTGTATAATATGAGTTCTGGAAGTAAATGACTAAAATTGTGTAGAGAAGTCTAGAGCTTTGGACCATTCTAGTTAAATGGATGTATGAACTTGTAGAATAGTCTAGAAAACATGGTTTAGCATACTTAGCACTAGTATAAATAGGAAGTGTCAATTAGTATGTTGTGTGGTGTAGAGAGACACAACTAAGAGTGAGTTGTAAACACAAAGTGAGAGTATTAGTAAGTATTAGTGTAAGTTGTAGTCTAAGTGTAAGTGTCCCAAATCAATTGTGTTGAGTGTGTGTCCTCTAAATTATAAATTGTCCTTCTTGTAAATTGAGTTGTGTGTATTGTAATAAAATTACTTTTTTAATTACTATACCATGAGTGTCATTGGTAATTATTTTTCAACAATGTGCACATACCTTATCATTCCACCATTGATAGTTCCTTGTTGCGGGTCTTTCCAGGTTTTGAACAGATCTTGTATAATTTCTTGCCTATGTGCCTGAGCAGAAACCAAGCCAGCGTACTTTGTAACTTCAGGCCAATCTTGAGATGCTACAACCTGAGATATAGCCATAATATTTGATCGAACGGACGAAAAGGTAACGTTTCTCACCAATATAAACTTATAAGCAAATATTTTCTTACAGCAGCGATGGATGGGCTTGTGTCTTCCCCACTTTCTGGATGAGTAACATCAGCTCCAAAAATTATGGTAGGGATGTCACTAACCATTGGAATTCTCAAACTCAAAGCATCCATAAGGACCGTATTCCTTCCCCCCATCTGCATAGTAGATTCATATGAGATATTTTGTCGAGGCTAGGAATTCTTAGAAGCCATGTAAGCTGCATTTACATCACACATACCTTTACATTAATTTTCAAGGACACATTTGCAAGGTATTGTCTGGAAACTTTCAACACGTACTTGGTAAGGCAGCATTGTGAAATTAACCCCAAGTCTGTCTCACAAATGCGTTTCAAATCACCTATTAGACGGAACACAAACTCTAAGTCAACAATATAGTGTTCGTGTTCGTGTTCGTGTTCGTGTTTGTGTTTGTGAATGAGTATCTTTTCAAACTCACAAACTTCTTATTAACAAAATTAAATTCCCAAGATGTGGTTATAAAGAGATTGAAATACAAATTTCCCAAAGTTGCAATAACATCACATCTCCATGGATTAATGTTTTGTTTAGATTGAAGGAATTGGAAGGAAAGGATGTTATTTAACATAAGAATATTAAGAAAAAAATTAAGGGGAAAAAGTGAAGACAAATGCCATAAACTTGTTACTTCGTTCATGATATTATTTCAAGTATACAGCAGTTTTTATAGTACTAGAAAGCATAGATAACTAACTAGTGAGAAAAAGGTAAACATTAACTAAAGTATCCTACTAATAAGGCACTAAGCTAATAGTTCCTAAAGTAACTTAATAGTAACTTAATTTTGAATCAGTTTCCCAACAAAGGAAATGGAGGGATTTGGAGAGAGATAATTTTTTTTGTTTTCATAACAAATTTGGAGGTGAGGGATTTAAAGGGTCAGTTCCCTTAATTTTGTTGATGATCAAATTTCTCCAAAAGTGGAAAAATTTGACGGAAAATTGTTTTTCTCTTCCTCTCCCTTCCCTTCCCTTCCCTTCCCTTCCCTTCTTTTTCTTTCCCTCGTAAATTCTTATCCAAAGGAAGTGTAAAGGTAAACGTCTGAGCACCTTATAGAAAGTATGAGCAACAAAAAAAATTTGATGAGATAATATGTACCATATAAAGAGCCGTTACTGTCTGGTAAGATGGCAATAAGCAACTCCAGCTCCTTTTCTTCAAGTTTGCTGGAAGCAGCATTACACACGTATCTCAGTGCCTTCTTAACTTGGTCTGGTCGTGCAAAATGGATAGGAATAACAGGTTCAGGATTGAACTCCTAGGAATAGAAGAGAGCAACATCATTCACACTTCAATTAACTTCTTCACGAAATCTTTATACAAAAGAGAAACAAAACTCATGATTCCATTCGATTCAACTTAATTAGAGCGACACTTCTCGTTGAAATTATGCATGTTATGAAATCTTTAAGCACAACAAGAATACTAACACAATGAAAAATAATGGTTGCAATGTGCATTTTATAACTTATTAGAACAATCAACCGAGACATACAAATATCAAAAAACACAAATCATTTTGGGATGTATGATGGCGATATCCTTACCATTCCAGACACTTGGCACATCTGTACTAATTGACGGCAAAACCCACGAGCCACGCTCTCTTGTACACTTCTGGAGAAATTGATGCAGGCCCAGTAATTGACGGTGCTACCATTTATCACTTTCTGTATACTCAACACAAATAGAATTTCTGCTCTAGAACTCTTATAAAAACATATCCGTCATGAAACTGTAATACAGTACGGAACTTACCTTGTTTAACATATTCCACTGACCAAGCTGAGGCAAGTGTTGCTTCTCTTTGCCATTGTCATTGTACTTCAGCTGTACGTAAAACAATTCTTTCAAAGGTAAATTAAGTTTACAATTGTTGATTACAGTGAAGTGACAAGAATACGGATTCGGCTACTAACCCATGGAGCAGGAAGAACACGAGCTTCAACAGTCGCAAGTTTGTCATCGATCTTTATTCCAAACTCCCGTGCATGGGGATCTTGGTTGTATCCATTGTGATGGGCTGTCTACAAAGATAAAAAAAGTTCACTACTTTAAGTTTCATTAAGCTTCATCCACATTTTCATCATAAATCATAATCGAATTTCAAGAGCACACAATAATAAATGAGCATAAAGAAAGTTACAGACCTGCAATATATCTGATTCCTGATCAGATGGTCGTCTACAAGTAACTTTAAGCAATGAGGCTATCTGTTTTTCATTCAACCGCCTAGTGTATCTCTGTCCTTTGACTATTTTGCAAGCCTACCATTAAAATTAGCAACATCGTATCACTAAAACGTTCAAAAAGCTTCTAAGATCCACTTGTTCATCAATGAAATCTGATTAATAGTTATGAAATACCTCCATGGGCAAATAATTCACTTTCTTTTGATTCCCAACTAGAAGACAAGGGAGGTGGGAATATTGTATAGTAAATCCATAAGACTCTTGGAAGTACTCAATCACTGACTTCATATTCATTTGCTCATCAACAGGGAATCTGACAGGTAAAATAACAATGAATAGCACACAAGTCATATTGGTTTGACGTGGAGTAATGAAGATATATGACGCCAATCAAGTTGTCTAGTACATTAGCTCCCTCGTAGGTAGTGATGATAATCCGGATACTCGATATTTTCTCCGTACATTTCCTCTGTGAGTAACCTCCACTTTGACACCTCTAAGCGCTTTCTTGACCTGCACATATAATATGGTGGAAATTATCATTTGACACAAATTAAATTACATATGTCAACACTATTAATACTATTTAGCAAACAAAGTATATTTTCAAGGAACCAACTCAACCAAAAGCTTAAGTTGATGAAGCCTCGGGATAATTTATACACTCTAACACGCCCTCTCACACAAGAGCCCTTTGGGCTAGGTGTGGATGCTGCACAGATTCTCTTCATACCTAATGTTAAATATTCCACTTTAATTTAGGGGAGTTTGAGATTCGAAGCCATGACCTCTTGGCATGCTGACTTCTGATAGCATATCAAGGAGCCAACTCAATCAAAAGTTTAAACTAATGGTTAATTCCCATGATATGTCATATACTATTAGCATATATATTAACTGTTGATAATCTAGCTTACCAGGGCCTCTAATCACTAGTATATTAGCATATATGACAACACAAATGTATTTCCATTACATTGATGATAATCCAAATCTGTTAACAGGATGTGGGGAATATTTACTTTGTACATCTTACTTCATGCCGAATGTGTAGACTTGATAATAAGTTATACACACTAATATGATTGCAAAACAAGCATTTCACTTCATATGTACACTAGTTTATGTTCAAGTACTAATCATTAACGTTACACGAAAGCATATTATGCATAACAAGATGTTGAAAAGTACAAGATGTGAATTATATACCTTAACAGAATCTACATCAGATAACGGTCTTGAACGCACATCTTTCCCTAAAACTTGAGCTACGAATTCAACTACTGGTAGCGGTTCAATGAATGCATTTGCAGACATATCTGATCAATACATACAAAGTGGTGGTGTTACAAAGACCTCCCCAATAATTGTTGAAGTATAAAGTTATACAAGAAACATATACTACTACAAAATAGGAGACACCAACCCACCAATATTCAAGGCCAACCCCATTTGTGTGGGTCTTACACTTTGATAAAAGCCACGCCATGAGTGCAAACCACCACCAAGTTGATGAGGTTTTTGAATATTAGGAGAATAGAATAATCTTCCATATGATAAATACCTACAAGTTTCCCAAATTTATGGAAACATGTCAATGCACAAAAGAATCAAATTTGTGTTAAACCCGAAAATTTTAGTCTATTGAAGCACACACCTTTTTGCTACCATTTCCCTCAAGACAGTATCAATGATAGTAAGAGCTTCTTGAGGTGCTTTAACTTGTCTACCTGCAAGAAGCTCTTGTAGTTCATGCATTCGAGCAAAACCAACAAACTGAATTTTCACCTCGAATTCATTCTCCCTAATTTAAAGAATAGCAAAGTAAGCACTAACACTTCTACAATTAAAAATATACAAAGGTAATAAATTAACATACTTCGTCGATTCAAATCCTTCACACTCTTCAACCATTGTAACCCTAAAATCTTTTGATGTAAAAGGTAGTAATCCAGCAGTATAAAGATTCTTCTTTCCATCATAAACAGGAAGTTTATAACCCAAGTTAGTTTCTCTATGAAGTTTGACTAACTCAGCCATGATAGCTTTATTAAGTTTACTTGAATTCACTTCAGGAGTTATAGTAACCTGGCATAATACAGTGCTCCATACATAAGCCAATTGTATCTATCCAACATTATCAATTCAAACAACACAAAACCAAGTAGAAAATCAGGCCCTTACATTATATTGACATAAATCAGACCTGGATAACTCAGCAAGAAAATAATTAGCCTTAACAACACATTTAGTACCCAATTGGCCGAAACCCGGCCTTCGTTGGAACACAATGTCCTTCTTTGATGTGACTGGTTCTACATGCAACTCAAGCTTCCCATCAGCAGCAGATAAGTCCTCCATTATAACACCTTTCGACTTTCTTCGTCCTCGCCTCCGCTTTGCATTTTTGGGGGCATTATCCTCTAATCTCTCAACAGAACTCTGGGAGTGGGAGGTTTTGTTACACTCCACAGCTTTCTTTGAGATTATGTGCTTCAGTTCTGGGTTCCTTATTTGTGGATTCGGCATCTCTGAAACATAAAATTATAAGTTCAGATTTCCATACAGAAGACCAATATTAGAAAATTCATATTTATATTTTAGTATATGGCTTTTGGCTTAGTTTTTTGGTTGGTTTTGGCTTAGCTTTTTGGGTAGTTTGTTATTTTCTCTCGTAAACAGCCAACGGTCAATACTCAAACTCATCGACCATCTCCACAAGCAATCCATCGACCATCTCCACAAGCAATCGAGCTTAAAAGCTAACAAAAACAGCTAACATTTCCAGCATGTCAAACAAACCAACTAAAAAAAAAGCTAAATTGTCAACAACCAATTGCCAAACTCCCATGGAGTTGAAAAAAAAAATAGTAGGGAAACAGAAACAAGGGAAACATGCAAGAATTAACACTCAACAAATACTTGTAGTAAATTAGCAGAAGTTATACTAAATACATTATTGACCTGATTTTTGACAGAAAAGAAGTAGAAAATTTCAACAAGAGAAGTTGAGAAACCATGAACAGTTCTTCCCAAATCCAAGCAGCTTCTTCTGAGAAGACTAAGAATAGAAAGTACTTCTAAACTCCTATCATAGCAGATTTGTTAGGTAGGAAGAAGACAAATGAATACAGAACATAAATATGTTTATTTTCTTGTTTATTAACCATGTGCTGAACATTCTTAAACGTTATTCTATCTTCCTGTATCAACAAGAAGAACTACATCAATCCCAACAGAAGTACTATACAGTCCAAATATAGTTTATTGATATATTTAAAATTAAAAAAAATTAATAGTTTACCAAAAGTTGTGATTTGTAAATAATCATAAAAAGACAAAAATAATAATATTAAAATAAATAAATTTAAAAAAGATAAATTAAAATAATAAATCTTCTACCCTATCACATTTTAACACATAAAGGTGATTTATTAGCTTCATAAATAACGTTATTTATCCATCCCATTATTTGAAAGAGGTGACACAAAGTAGTGTATGGGAAATAACTGCACACGAGAGAGAATTTCCCGTGGCAAACACCAATTTCCATGGTCAAAAAAGGGCAAAAAGAATTTAACTTTTCTATGGGGATTTACCAAAGCAAGCAAAAAGAATTACAATATCCCATAAATTAATCGAGAAAAACAATACCCAAATGCCTAAGTGGTCCCCTGTGGTATGAGAAGAAGAGGATAGTTCGTAGTTCCTTGGATTTTATAATAAAAAATGTTTTGGTAAGGTAGCTTCAAAAAATATCCCTACCATTATTTTTAATTTGAAAATTATCAATGTTATTCTTGAGTTTTGATATTTTATTAATTATATTTTTGAGTTCTTTTGTTTTTAATATTACTCTTGTATTATTGAGCGTCTTATGGCTTTGACCTATTTTAACTTTTTCCGTCCAAAATCGTTAAAAATATTTAATTTTTTTCTTTTTGTTTTATTTTTCAATTTAAAACAAAAAAGTTAACAATGTTAGACGGAAAAGTTTAAAAATGTTGAGGTTGTAAAACATTCAATAATACGTGGGTACCATTATTGATAATTAAAAAGTTTAGGATATCATTGATAAAGTGCTAAAACTCACCAAGATTGATTATTTCCCTTTTAATTTCTCATCAAAATATTGGGAAAAAGCACACCCTTTACATAATCACTAGGAGATTGCCCGTGCTTAAGCACGGATTTTTAATATTTTATGATTATAACATATATTTTTACGTAAATAAAAAAATATCAAAAAAAGATGAATAAAAAATAATATTGCTATAAACCTAGTGAAATAGATACATTTATAACAACTTTTATCAACTATAAATACTGAACCGTTTTTTTGTATACGATATTGTATGTTAAAGTATAAAAATTATCATAATCAACACATTAAAATCTTTAGTTTTTGCTTACTATTGACCCATGAAACAACTATATATGATTGATCAGGCATTAATACATTTTGGTTCGAGTTAGTTAAGCCCAAAAAATCTATAGAGAGATAATCAAAAATTAAAAACCAAACTTTTAAGATATGAGAATAGAAGAAAGATAGTGAATTTTCAATACTTCTCCACAATTTGAATAAAGAAATTAAAATCTGCTAAATTAGGAAAAAAAATTTCATATTTGATCAATAAAAATAATAACAATAAAAAGCAATTAAATTAAAATTTATAAATAATAAATCATTCACATGCATAGAAAAAATATGATATCAAAAATCAATAAATAAAATATTTAAGAAAATAAAAGATAAAAATAGACTAATGGAGGAGATATGACCCATTCATCGAGATTGGTTACATGCTTTACTTCTCTCTTTGATTCGAATTAGCTAAACCCAAAAAAATCTATAGAGGGAGATAATTATAAATTAAAAACCCAATTTTTCTAGATATGAGAATAGGAGAAAGATAGAAAATTTTTTTTAGAAAAATATGGAAGTAATCTTCCATCACAAGTTGCATGATCTTCAAAACATGTGATAATTAGTTTAATGAGACATAAAAAGTCATTAATGTTGTAGTATTTAATTCCTTAATTTTAGAAATTATTATTATAGATAATCTTGATATTAAACGCTATTTGAGATAATAGCGTATTCAGTACTCTAGTTTTTAGGCGGAAACTAAACTCATCAGAACATGACACGTGTCCTTAGGTGGTCTCTGTTTAGTATTAGATATAGATACCGTAACTCTCCTACTAAATTTTGTACAAATTTTACTTTTATGCAGGGCCGGCCCTAGGTATTCTGGGGTCTAGTGCAAAATAGCACACTTAGGTCCTATTACTTTGCAATTTATAACCTATATGAATCTTCTACAACTATTAATTTTACTGTTTTGACATGAGGCACTGCTTGTTCGATCTTATTTTCTAATTAAATTTCTATGTCTACTAAATTTTACTTATTTAGTAATTTATGCAAAAATAGAGAAATGATAAAATATTTGATTACACCAATGACTTTTACCTCTGGGATTTAATACGATGAAATACATACAATTGTATTTTTTATTTTATTAAATTATTCTCTTCGATTCATTATATTTGTCCACTTTTCTTTTTGGGTTAATTCACCATATTTTTCCATTTTTCTTTTCTTGACATAGATTTTTTACCTAAATATCCCTATGTTCACATAAATAAAGACTACAATACCCCACTTACATTAATTCAAATACTGTAACTATCGCCTTTACGATTATTATAATTACTTGAAATATCTCAACTACTACACTCTTACAATGCGTGATCAGAGAAGTAAATATTTATAGTGAATTGGAGAGAGTATGAAATTTATAGCAAAATGTAAAAATGGATGTACAAATTAACCGGAACATTCAAAATACAACTAATTCTATTAGGCCGTGACAATTTGTCATTTAATCTCACCATGGCCCACTCGTGTGGACACGGGAAACCCGGCTCACACAAACCATTAGCGTGACTCACATACACTTGGTGAGTTCTTGCTTCCAAGCCATATGTAGTGGAAGTAAATTTACCAATTATATACTGCATGTACAATCCACTATTTTTAGGGATCTTTTCAAGCATGTGAGTATTTTCCAACAAATTGGAGAGAAAAAAGAAAGAATGATCTGTATTTTAAGTGACAAAAGAGAAGGGGACAACACAGCAAATAGGAGGAATATCAGTGCACAAGAGGGCAGTGTAAGGGGATTATGGATAACTCAGGCGGACAGAGAAAGTTAAATTGTGAGTACTCTATATTAAAATTTAGGTTAGTGATGGTGTAACTTTGTTTACTAGTAAGCAGACACAATGTATCTGCAATTCTGATGATGCACTTTGTTATGATAACTGCAACAGTGTCAGCAATGCACTGTGCTCTCAGTTAAAGCTTAACGTTAGCTTAGCTTAATGGGATGACTGCTCCTTTTTTCACACTTTACTTTTTTTGCACAACAGTCTTTGGCTGAGGTTTGTAAATTTGTCACATTCAACAATGTGGCGAAATTTCTGATTTCCCCATACCATTAATTGGTCGTCATTTACTGTCTCTGTCCCTCACAATTTGCATTTCTTTTTTTTAGTTTGTTCCACTTATTTTGCACTTTTTTTAACAATAACCTCACTTTTTTTTCTTTAAATCTCATCTACGAACTTATTTTCTCTCTTTATTTTAACCACTTATTTTCATCATCTACTTGTTTTTTTGTCTTTTTCTCCAAACAAATTTAACTTTCTATTAAATATCACCCAAAATCTAATGGGTACAAAATAATAGGGACGGAGGGAGTATTTTATAATTATAATAACATTTTATGTGTAAAAATGTCAAAGTTAGATATGAATATTTCAAAATAATACGTTTTCCTAAGAAGACTTGTCAAAACACTAGTTAGGTCAGGCCAACTTTGAGTTAGGTCTGGATCAAGTCAAAACAATGGGTTAATGAGCTTTAAGTTTTTTCTTATTATTAATTTTCACTAAAATCGTACTTATTTCATTTTAATGACTTTGTCCTATTTTCTTATTTGTTTATGTCACTCACTTTATCTCATTTTTATTTGCTTATGTCCTTTATCTCATTTTCTTATTTGTTTATTTCATTCACTTTGTCTCATTTTTATTTTGTTATGTCCTATTTGAGTAAACTTGGGTAACTTGATGACTAACTGCTATAGTAGGTAATTTACAAAACAAAATGTAAATTAAAAATTAATGTAAAATTAGAGGAAAACTTTGAAAATTTACAAAGCTAATTTCTGAATAGTAAAAAAAATCATAAAGTCTTTTAAACATTTTTTTGACATTTTATTTTAATTTATTTTTTTAAACAAAAATAAAACTTGCTATAGCAAGTCATCCGGTTATCGAGTTTACACTAGAAAAATACTTCCTAAAGTTGGAATCATTCATGATTAATCAATAGGTGGGATTATTGAAGGAAAATCATGAAATGGTTGGATTGTTCTAGATAAATTTTTCCTATTTTTTACATTTATTATCTCCATTTGATTCTATCCAATTTAATATTTAATAAAATAATATATTCTTTATCTAAAATATTTTATTTTTCTTAAATTTCATGAACATTCTTTTATGAGTACCTCATTAAGAAATGGAGGAGTTATATTTTATCACTTGTGGATTGAATATTTTTTCATTAGGACCTAAGTTTGGGGACCGAAATTCTCAAAATATTTATTTAGACTTTAAGGGAAGAAGTTCCACAACAACATTAAATGGGAAATAGAAGTATGAAACACTTCTATTAATTTGTAAATCAATATAACACATGAACAATTGTTGAAGTCAAATAACTAAAAATTTAAGTGTTGTTATCAGTCATTTTATGTTAAGCAATTTGCAAATTAATACTTTTTGAATGCATTATTTATTCATCACTCTTGATTTGTGATTAGTTTTGAATCTATAAGTAAAAATATAGTCAAAAAAGATCTTATTTAATTCGTTTCAATGCAAAAATTATTAATATCAAATTTTTATGATTTTTTCTTATTCATAACCAGCTTGAATCTCGTGCCAAGCACAGATAATTTAAAAAAAAATTATATAATTTCTTAAACATAAAGAAATATAGTTTAAGTTATCATGATATTAAATTGCTATTTGTTAACTATAATAAATATAGAGAAAATAATATTTGACGTGTAAGAGAAATTAAACGTATCAATTTACATTTTCATATGCACGTAATATCAAGTATTATAGTAATTACATTTAATCTTTTGAATATATACTTCTATGTGTATTTTTGAACATATAGTATAATATATATAAATATCTTAATTTTTTAAAATCACGAGTGATTTTGTGTATTTTTGATGACTTCAGGGAAGATATTTGTAAATGATATTTTCAATAGATGTAGTAGAGTAGGAAAATTGTGTTAATTGAGTAATTAAATGAAGCTTATGTATGGCGATTAAGAATTCTTACATCTTTTGAAGATATAATTATCTAATATGACATTAAATATAGCGTGACAACATTCAGCATTTCTTTTTATATAAAAACATATAATTTTTTTTATTTGAATCACGTTTCATACAATATAATAAGGGAAATTATCAATGGTGACTGTGTTATAGCACTTTATTAATGGTACCCCTGTGTTTTTTTTGTTTCAATGGTACCCCTACTTTTTTGAGCTAATAACAAACGTGACATTGTTCAACTTATTTCCATTAAGTTGACGTTAAATGTCACTTAAAAGTGCTATAACACAGGGAAGCCATTAATAATTTCCCTTCCTTAATTAACATGATAATTTTTCTTACCTTATTTGCTAATATTTTTCAAAATATACAAATCATGATTTGATATACTTCTATAATTTTCTTACCTCTTATTAGCTGATATTTTTCATTTTATAATCTTATATTATTTTTATAAATTCCTTTACATTATTTAATTGATTGATATTCTTGTATGTTATTTGCTAAATATGAAATTTATTCAATTAATTAAATTTAGTGATGTAATTGACTACTATCACCTGATCAATTAGGCGAAAACATTTTCAACTTTAGCTAATTGACACGTATCAATAAGACACTTTTTTTATTCTCTTTCAGTATATTAGTACGTATACCATATAATAAAGTTCAGATACTTGTTTGACTTAAAGAATCAAATTAAAGAATCAAATTAATATTTAAGTAATGTTAATTTTTTTATTTAAACTTAAATTAATGGTTGAATATTGTATTTTCTTTATATCAAAAAAGTATTAGTGATACAATTAGTGATACAATATTATAATTTTTTAAAGGATCATTTACCAACTACAACCTTTAAGTTTACTCAATTTCAAATAAACAGCCGCAAATTTTGTTTTTTACCAATTACAGCCTCCAACTTAACAAACATGACATCGAGATAGCCAAAACACCCCATTTAAACCCCTTTTTTACCTTTGTTTATGCTGTTTTGGCTGTCTCGATGTCATGTTTGTTAAGTTGGAGGTTGTAGTTGGTAAAAACCAAAGTTTGCGGCTGTTTATTTGAAATTGAGTAAACTTAGAGGTTGTAGCTGGTAAATGATCCTTTTTTATTCTTTTAAATTATTTAATTGATTGATATTCTTTAATGGTATATGTCTAAATATGAAATTTATTCTATTATTTGAATTTAATGATAAATTGACTATTTTAGCTTGATTATTTAGGCGTGAAAATTTTCAACTATAGCTTGACACATGTCAATAAGATACTCATTTGGTTTCTCTTTTAGTATATTAGTATAGATAGATTAGAGATATTAAAGATTAAATTAGTGCATTTAACTGCGTGAAAAGTCAAATAGTGCAAATATTTTGAAACGAAGAAAGTAGGTTTATTTTGAATTTTGTTTTCCAGCTTCCACCTTATATTTTGTTTGAAAAAAAATAGTCATTGCTTCTTTATAAAAAAATTTATATAATGAGCAAGTAGCAAGAACTCAAAAGTAAAATGAAGGTAAAAAGTGGAACTAAAAATTGAAGATAAATTGACTTGGCTTAAAAAGATTTTGCAGCAAAAGTGTTATAAAGAATGGAAATATAATGGTAGAAGCGCAAAAATTAAGATGGGAAAAAGCAAGTAAAAGTTAGTAGTATAGTGTTCTCCTTGGTAAAAATATTTCACTTTTAAGTTAAGAAAATTTTGACCAAGTTTTTTAAGATTTTTATAATAGGTAAAAATACATTCGTTGACTAAGTTTTTTAAGAGATTTATAAAACATAAAATACATTCATGTTTAAAATAAATTGAACGACCCATATCACTCAATCTTGTACTGGAACCCAATTTAATATGGAACCCAATTTAATACTCCCTCCGGTCCAGTTTACTTGTCCCATTTCCTTATTTGGCAATTCCTCTTTACTTGTCCCATTTCTATTTTTGGATATGTATTAATTACAAATATACCCCCCCTTTACCATACTTACTTTACATTACTCCCTTAATTACTCTCAATTAACCCACTTAATTACTCCCTCCCTTTTTAAATAAACCCAACCCCTCCCATCCCAGTAACCCTAACTCCCTCTCTCTCTCTTCTCCCTCAACGACATTTCATCTTCTCCATTAAGTTCTTCATTTGTTCTTGAGCTCCATTCCAGAAACCCTAACCCCCTCTCTCTCTCTTCTCCCTCAACGAAACTGTTCATCTTCTTCTTCATTACCATTCCTGAAACCCTAACTCCCTCTCTCTCTCTTCTCCAGATCTGGGTTTTTGACTGTTATTTCTGGGTATTTTCGAGCTTTAATGGCGTCACCAAATTCTTGTCTTTGTTGGTTGTCTTCCTCCCAAGACAGTGACCCTACCATTGGACCTCCTAACCCATGGTTTGAGTTTTATAATCGCCTACCTCCATCTCCTACGAGTTCTGTTGAAACAGATCCTAATTGAGGAAGAAGTACAACTACTGAAGAGGAAGAAATTCAAGCAATGTTTGATTTACAAATAGATCTACAAGATCTGTACTTGGAGGAGAACTTATTCCCTTCTTCAGAAGATGAATCTTTGGATGATGCTGATTTAGTTTCTGATTATGATTATCGTGGCCCATTTTCGCGTATGGATAAATCTTTCCTCTTTGACTAATGATGATTTTGTTTATTTTGTGTAAATCGTATGCATGTTTGTGTTCTTAATTTTTGGATGCTGCCCTATGATTTTTTTTTGAGGGTAAATGGCTACAAAAACCCTAGATCTAGTTGATTTGCTACCAATCTTGGGTTTCATAAGCCACCAAACTTAAAGTTTAGGAGGCTATGTTTACATCTGGATTCAGGAGGCAAATCAAGGATTTAGGTTTTCTATGATGAGTTTTTTTTGTTATCTGAGATTGCTTTTTTTTTATTTTGTTTTTTGAAGCCATCAATAAAATCTTGTAATTGACATATCCATTCAAATGTTTACGGTTAAACAATAGCATGATTTTTTAACATCATGTTTACACCTAAACATTTACCCAAAAAATTAACCCAAAAGTGAGTATTTAAAGTAACCCAAAAGTATACCCATGTTTTTCCCATTTACATGTTACTACTAGTTAGCTGGATCTGTTGTTGCTGGTTATGTTGTAGCTGTTTCTGTTGTTGCTTGTTCTGTTGTTGCTTGTTCTGTTGTTGCTGGTTCTGTTGTTGGTGGTTCTGTTGTTGCTTGTTCTGTTGTTGGTGGTTCTGTTGTTGGTGGTTCTGTTGTTGGTGGTTCTGTTGTTGCTTGTTCTGTTGTTGGTGGTTCTGTTGTTGCTGCTTCTGATGTTGGTGGTTCTGTTGTTGCTGGTACTGTTGTTAGTCTTGGTTGATGAAAAAAAGGATCATCTTCGATCCCCAAGTAAAGTAGCATAACATCAAATGTATCTGCATCAACCTTTGTGTCAAGATAACGTAATGCATCGTAAATTATGTCTTTTTGTATCCCCAAATATTCTGGAAGTCTCCCTTCCCTTGCAAGCTTTGATTTGCTCATATGTGGAATGTGATAATCTATACCACCTAGATTTTTAATAACCTCAATCTTGCATGCTTGTAATGTGATCCAAACATACTTCATTGTGTTTGGTGGTAGACTTTCAAATGCTGTTGTGACTGCCTTCACTAACTGTGTGAAGTTGTATGCTGATTTTTGATGTTGTAATGCTTGTATTGACCTAAAAAACCCTAAGTCAAGCACATTCATATCTGGTGAGTTTGGAGGTTGCTGCACTAAGTGGAATGTAAAGCCATCTGCTGTTGCTGCCTCTCTAAACAACTCATCATCATCTAAAATGTGTGGCTTAGCGTTGTCTTGTTGAATAAAAATTGATTTGCTTAAATGTGTTGGCCATTTTCTTCTAATTGCTGGCAATATCTTGTGAATAAGCATGTCTCTTGTGTGTATTTTGGTGATGGATTGTACTGGTTTGGTCTCTAGCTCTCCTCTCTTCCTGTTTTTTGATGATCTTTGTGCTGGCACTTGATGTGTAAATGGAAAAATGCCAATCTTTCCATCAAAAATCAAGTCACCTTCTTGAGAAAAGATTGGTTTTGCTATTGCACACATAAACATGATCTTGGGTATAAATCTTTTTGACTGTATTTCTCTATGTGGCTCTTTTTCATCCGGAGTTAAGTAAAATGTTTGTTGTGTCCTTGTTATGTAAAACAACTTCTCATCTATGTGCACAACATTTGACATGCTATTGAATTTGAAGTTGGTTGTGTGCTCATCATAAATGCAACTAGTTAGACAAAACATTAACCTGTCAAGTTTATTTTTGTCGTTAAGTAACGGTTTGATTGCGTTGGTGTGCTTGCGGAAGTGTTTGTTCTTTTTCCATCTCCAAATTGTGGTTTTGCCAACACCCATGGCTTTTGATATTGCTGCCAAACTTGTCTTCTTTGCCTTTTCAAGTGACTTAAACTGATTTTCATCAAATTCCTTGGCTGGGTTTCCTTTGCTGCCTTTCTTCTTGCTGTGCACACTGATTGGAAGTTCATTCTTCTTCCTTTGTTCTTCAATCTGTTTCCAAATCCTCCCTATTGTTTTCCTATGCACCTCGTACTTGTTTGCAAGTTCATTGACGATCCCGTGTGTTGGCTTTCCTTTGCTATTCACTGACACTAATAGCTCATGCACTATTTTATTCCTAGTTGAATTAGTTAACTCTCTTTTGGGTTTAACCATGGCTACAATTAATTTTTGGTTGGTGGACTTTGATGGCTTTGATTCCTAATTTACTTTTATTCCTAATTTACTTTGATGGCTTTTATAGTGGGTTGACTTGCTGTTTTGGTTATGCATTGCTGCTGTTAAATGGCGCTGTAATTTTTGGTTTTTGGCGCCCAGTTGAAATTTTGGGTTTCTGATGAATGGGTTTCTGCTGATTTTTGGGTATTTTTGGATTTTGTTGATTCTTGTTTTATTTGATGGCTTTTTTTTCAAAATCAAAAAAATTCTGATTTTTTGTAGCTACTAAATGCATATTGTGTTTGTCTTTTTTTTTTTAAAATCTGAAGTCAACGAAAGATTTAACATCCGCATGCGTATGTGGCGAGAAAAGTGCTCGTTCTCCGTTGCCGTTCAAAAAACGTTCAAGAAATCAAGGAAGCATTTCGTTTTTTAATTTACAAGTTTATTATTGTAATTTTAATTTTCAAGTTTATTGTAATTTAAATTTAGCAATATTTCGGTTTGTAATTTAATGAATTTAATTTTTTGTAAGTTTAATGTATGAAAATGTGTAACTTAATTTTCCCTCCAAATTCCTTTTCTATCAACTTTATTAAGCAAAAGGGAGGGAATCATTAACATTTAATCCAATCCATTAAAAATACCCAACTACCACCTTTTACATGGACCCCACCACTTTCTTAATCTCCGTGCCCAGTCAAATGGGACATCTAAACTGGACCGGAGGGAGTATGACTTAAAAATTGATTCAATTATGTAAAAATCAATGTGAACACGATTAATTTTGACTGACTTAAAACACTTGATCTAAAATTGATCCGAGTGAACACACCTCTATTTATGTGAGATCTCGTGAATTTGTCTTCGGGGCCAACCTGAGATTTTAGGGGCTCGGGGCAAAAAACAAACTATGACCCTAATTATAAAATATGTTTTTATAATTACAAATTTATAATATAAAAAATATTACACGCCAATAATAGATCTCGATATTATCCGCTTTTTGTTTGATAATCATGCATTTATAATTCAATAAATCTATAGATTATACTAAAGTAAAATACGGATGACATAAGCAAACTCAAAAAATGATGAGTTGTTAACTTCTCAAGAGATTTTTTCCCTCCATTTATCAATAGTGATGTCATTATTTGCTAATAAATTTTTTCTTGAACAATCATACATGCTAATAAAAGTGTATGGGAAATATGTGAATTATCATTGTATTAGCTTCCATTAAATTGTTTGAATGAGATGTGTGTAACTTTTCATTGTTCAATACACAATAATAATTTGATAGCTTTGATTTTAGAAACCAAAAAATTTGTTCTTTGAAATAATAATTTGCTATCTTTCATTTTGGAAACAAAAAATACAAATTTGTCAGGACATAGTGAAGCATTACACTAGGAAGAACTGTGCTCCTAGCTGCCTTATGAAGATTGATTTGTGTAAGGCTTATGATTCACTAAACAGGCAGTTCATTAAGGAAATGTTAGTCGTGTTGAATTTCCCTCCTAAGTTCATTAAAATTGTTATGGCATGTATCACGTCGACTAGCTATGTACTCTTGATTAATGGTTGTCCGACCCCGGTCTTCCAAGCCCGACGAGGCCTTAAGCAAGGGGATCCTCTGTCACCGCTCTTGTTTGTTATAGGTATGGAATACCTATCCCGGCTGTTGAGGAGTGTTGAGGGTTTGTATGGCTTCCATCTTAGATGTAAAACCATTAAACTCTCGCACTTATGTTTTGCTGATGATTTGATGCTATTCTATAAAGGGGATGTGCAATCTGTTCAGGTGTTATGCGGGTGTATTGATAGGTTTGCTAGCACGTCAAGGTTAACTGCCAATCTCTCAAAGTCTACTTTATATACTGCGGGAGTGTCTGCTGATGTTCAGGGGGTCATGCTTGACATCTATCACTTTTCTCTAGGAATCCTTCCGTTTACTTACTTGGGTGTTCCTCTTTCATCAAAGCGCCTTAGTGCGGTGGACTGTGAGAACATAGCTGATAAGATGACATCTAGAATCCGCGCTTGGCAAGGGAAACATCTTTCTTATGCTGCGCATCTACAACTTATTAATTCAGTTTTGATGGGTATTACATCCTATTGGAGTCAAATGTTTATTCTCCCACGGAGAGTTATCCATTTAGTTAATTTTATTTGCCGATCCTTTTTGTGGTTTGGTGTGCAGGAGACTCATAAATCGGGTAATGTTAATTGGGATGAGGTATGTAGACCTAAGAAACATGGAGGTTTAGGTGTTCGGAATCTTCAATTGTGGAATCTTGCTGCAGTTGGCAAGATTGCTTGGCACCTAGCCAAATTGAGTGAGTCGCTATGGGTGCGATGGGTGCATGAGGTGTATACCAAAGGGGGTCGTTGGGAGATCTTCAATGCGCCTATCACAGCTAGTTGGACATTGAAGAAAATATGTGCTGTGAAGAACTCCCTTAAACAGTGGATTGTAAAGGATTCGTATTCGATTAAGGACACCTATGTAGAGCTTGTTCATTCTGACCTACGAGCCCGTTGGAAGCATATTGTGTGGAATAAAGTTTCTATCCCTAAGCATCGATTTGTGGCTTAGTTGGTGGCTAAGCAAAAACTGCGTACGAAGATAAACTCTTACGTATTGGTGTAGTACGGGATGATTCATGCCCTTTGTGTGGTCTGCACCCTGAAACTCATAAACATCTTTTTTGAGTGTCCTTTTAGTATGCGATGTTTGTATGAGACTCGATGTTGGCTTGGGGTGCCCTCTTTATAAAATGGACATCCGAAGGTGTAGGGCAACCCGCATGCAAAGGAATGTTCTTTGTGCTATCTATACAGCTTTGATATATGAAATATGGAGAAATCGAAATCTGGCTGTGTGGAGTGGTTTATTGCATACACCACAACAGGTTATCCGGGGCATTCGTACTGTGATGAGGGATCGTTTCGAAGTGTTGTATCCTGACTCTACTGATATTGTGATCAATAGATGGTTGCGTTGAAGACTAATCGTAGAGGTACCGTGGGGTCTGCTACTGGCTTAGCTCGTTATTTTGAGAGAACTTGCTTGTGGGCTACTTGGAGTAGGTGCCTGCTGTTAGTCTGAGTACAGTATGCTGATCTGCCCATGGTAAGCTAAGGGGTTCTGTCTGGAGACTGATCCTGCTTTGCTATACTGCTGCTGGTGATTTGAATTGAACATATGTTGTACTTGGTTGGTGTTGCTGCTTGTGATTTTATCTGTTTTTGATGCGAGTGTGCTTTAGTTGTGTTGGTCCATAGATGTTGCTGCTACGGACATTTGCTTCACGCTATTGTCATTGGTTACTGCTCCTGCTGTCAACTCTGCCACTATGCAGACATCATGAAATATGTTGTGTTGGCTTATGTGTGATGGTTGATGCTGATCATGTTTTATGTACTGGTGCTGCTGTTAGTGATGTTTTGTGCTGGTTGTAGCTGGGGTCTCCTCTTCTTGATATGCTGTTAGTGCATCTAGTAAGTTTATGCTGATTGTGCAAGAGGCTGCTGGATGTTGTTCATGTTGATGTGTTTTAGACTGGCTGCTGCACTCAAAACTTTTGCTTGATGCTAGCAAGTTTTGCTGTTTAATTCTGTGCTATTGAGTTTGTGGATGCTACTGGCTGTTTAATTTTCTAGTGTTGGACTGTGATGCTCTCCGGGTCCTGCTAAGTTGCTTGACGGTGTTCCTTTGTGCCTTCCGAGCTTGATGGTGGGTTTGATGAGCTGTTGTTGGTGAGCTTGAGGGTGGTTTATTGCTGTCTTCGTCTTGAGGTTGCCACTGGCCGGTGAACCTTGTTGTCATTTCATCTTGGTTTGGAGCTAATTCAAGCTAATGTGCAATGCATGTTTGTTGATGTTGCTGAGTGAGCTGGTTTGATGATCGGGTTTGTTGCTGATTTGCTTGCATAATGTTCTGATTTGCTTCGTGTTCTGATCTGATGTTGCTGGATTAATGCTGGAGCACTGATTGATTTATCTAGCTTAGTTGCTGCCTGCTATGAGAGGTCAAACCAATTCTGCTGATCCAATTATACAACAACTGGTTTTGGTACTGTGCTTGATGGCTCTTGATGCTCTTTGAGTCTACTGCTGCTGTTTTAGTGCTAATGTAGTGCTAATTTAGTGTTGAAGTTTTGTTTGTATATTTAGCATCTCTATTTAGCTTTGGATATTTTGCTGACGTTTTGTTTGTCGGCTGTTTTAGGCCTTGCTTTCCTCGTATGCACATGAAGAGTGGGCCGAGGAAACCCTTTATAGAAGGTGGGCCTCGGTTCCACACTGATGCAAATAAGGATTGTCGAGTTTCATTGCCTTGATGTATATTTGGTTTTTCTGGTAAATGAAAAAGATTTTTATTTGCCAATAATAATAATAATAATAATAATAATAAAAGTAATAATAATAATAATAATAATAATAATAGTAATAGTAATAATAATAATTAATATTATTTTTATTATTATTATTATTATTAATATTTTTATTATTATTATTAATTAATTAATTGTAACATTCTTAACGTGAAATTTTCAATTTGATAACAACAACATTTGTTCTAAATCATAATACTTCTATATCTTACTATTATTAACTTCTTGCATTACACGGGTAAGTACATCAGTACAAAAAAAATTAATTATCTTAAGAGCTCTTTTTACTCTCTTCATTTTAACAAATATAGGAAAGACAACTACAACATATATTACCTATTTTTATTATTATTCTGAGGTGAGTTAACACAAGAATTGGAAAATGATCAACTTTTTTTACTTTTTGAACTCCTTCCAATTTTATAACCTAGTTTTACCCACTTTGAAAATGAGTACATGTTAGTGTAACTATACAAAGGCTGCATTATCTCAATCAAAATCAAATAATTTCTCCTATAATATAACTTTATTCTATCAAATAATTTAATTTGAACAAAATAGGTTGCCTTATCGACTTATTGTATCTACTAAATGACATCTGGTATATATAAAACCATACTATAATTAAACTGAAATTCTTCTGAATATTAAATTTTATAATAACATTAAAATTATTGTGATACGAGGGCATTTAAAAAAAGTAATTCCTATTAATCGTATTTCTCAAAATTTAGAAGAATTTATTATCTAAAATATCTCCATTAAGAGTAGATGATTAAATCATAAACCAAAAAAAATAAAAATCTAATAATTTTAGGCTTAATCTAGCTAACAATGAGATTTTAGAAAATAAATATATAAATAAAAATCAAACAATTTGATTCCAACACATCTCCCTAAGAATTAGGAAACTAATTAAAATCAATACTCCCTAGGGATGGTCATGGGACAGGTCTGTGGCGGGTCCAACCAGATTCGGACCCAGACCCTTTTAAATTTTTGAGATTCAGACCCGAATCTGAACCCTAAGGGTCCAAAATTTTCAGATCCAGACCCAGACCCTTCAAATCAGATGGGTCTAGGGTCCTTAATGGGTCCTTAAGAGTCTAAAAGAAGTCTTTTTGATTTGTCAAAAAAAGTCATGACTTTATTATTTTGTTATAGGGGACAATATACTTTTATTTTCGAAAACTATATTGTAGAAATATTTTCTACAAGTATGTTTGATCTATGTTACGAGAATTTCTTTTTATCATATATTCTTCTTATTTCATTTTTGATAAATTAGGAATGGTTTTAAGGTCTAGTCACGTATTCTATCATAATCAATGATATAATTTGATTTATATGACAACAGTTTGAACTTGTTTCACAGAATTGCAAAACGTATATAAAACACTTTTTAAAATTATAATTTCACTCTGGTGAAACTACTTTGTCGAAAAAACGAGATATTTTAATAAAACGAGATATTCCTACATTAGTTTTTTTTTGTCTAGGAAAGTAGCAGCAATCACAATTGGTGTTTGAGTTAGTGTCTAAAAAAACGAGATATTCTTATATGTCGATACTTGTTGATGATTAGAGATAATGTCCTGCTCCCAAGATCAAATATGGAAAAATCAGCGTCAACAGAAAAATTTTAAAGAAAATATTTTTTTAGTTTTTCCTTGTTTGATGTATGGGTAAAGTTAATTTGTTGCTTAATTATATTAAAGAATTAGTTGGCAAATGAATTTTAATTATAATAATTTAAATAACCGTACCACGTTCTAAAGTGGTGGAGAAAATTTCTCCTATTTTTTCTCCACAAATTTTCTCCTCTTATTAGGCATGATTTATTAGATTTTACGTAGAGAAATTCATTTTCCTTATTTTAGAAAAGAAAAAAAAAATCGTGGGTAGTTATTTTATTTTACCTATTCCTCCTTAATCTTAGAATTAAAGAGTGAAGTGGGTAGTTATTTAATTTTAACAAATTTCATGATATTCCTATATATAAAGAAAGAGATTTTACCGGTTATTTTGAAGAAAGTAATGAGAAATATTCTTTGCTCTTTAATTCCCAATTAAGTTATAAATATTTCTTTATCATTTAGCCTAGGTTTGTTTGCTTTATACAATTGTAACAAATTTCCTAAAACATAGTGAAGTTATTGAAATCCCGGGAGTTGAAGTTTTTAATATTATTTAGGCTTAAAAGGTTTCCACGTAAAAATTGCCATCTCTCTCTGAATTTGCGCATCAAGTTTAAGTTTCAATCCCACAAAACAGAGCAAAAACGCTCAAACTTATCAAACAACAATTCACATCTCTCTTGTCATCTATAAACGTTTCTACACAACTTACTCACCAAAAAAAACAAAATCACCCCCGTTTTTAAATTCCCATTCATATATTTCTCTTTTAGTTTTATATACACAATTTATTATCTTTATTACCGAATATCATAACTATTTTAGATCGTTTTACTCTACGCAATAAGGATCATGTCTTTATTAGTTTTTCACGATGGACAATATCCTTTTATTTTTGAAAACTATTTGGTAGAAGTATGGTAACATTTGGGATTTTATATTATTAAAATTGGGAAACGAAAATAAATTTTACGAATGAGTTATTTCAGGGCAAATATAAGTTAAATCTATACTATATACTAAATGCATTCTTCAGCATAACACGTGTCGCTTTCATGTTTATTGTTTTCCCTCCAAAATTTTTCATTTAGCTAAATTAGGTAAGTAGAATAATTAAACTTGAATGCCCTATTATTTAAATCAATTAACATGTCAAATGACAATAAAAAATTGGACAATATGAAATCAATATACGTATGGTCAAAATATCATTCTATAAAAAAGGCAATAAAAAATTGGACAATGTATGGTCAAATTCTTTTTTATATCTTCTTTATTCTTTATTTATGTTATTTATGTTATATACATATATTGGTTTATATCATTCTATAAAAATGGCAATAAAAAATTGGGCAACAACTCAAAATTTATGTTATTGATCATTCTACAAGTTCATTTAGAATAATTCAAGCCCAAAGTTTAATTTTAGAGTTTTAAAATTTGAAAGAATTAATGTAATGCAAAGACTAATTGTTCTCACACATCAAATATTATTTTCTCTATATTTATTATGTTTATCAAATATCAGAATAATTTAAAATAATTTTATTTATATTTAAGAGATCATTTAAATATTTTTTGATTATCCGGGATTCAAGCTAGTTGAGAAATAACATTAGACTTCTCATTTTCTATTTCTTTTTACTTTATATATCTTTTCATTTTCTTCCAATATTCTATTAATTCCCAAATAAACAAAAAAATAGATTTCTTGAATACCCCTTAAACTATTCATCACCATCTCCATGCTTCTTCTTCAGAATTTTGAAAGCCATGGATCACCATCTCCAAGCTTCTTCCTTCTGATTTTCGACAACCGCCCAAACAAACACCGAAACACGTGACTCCTTTCTTTCCCCTTTACTTCTTGCACCAAACTGGGCAGCAGTACTTCGAGCCCTAACAATGGCAACTACCTTCTCTACTCATCTCTCTTTCCTTGATTTTTCATAGGTAATTCAATCATTTCCTTCTTTCATGATTTCTTTGTATGAGTAAACGTGTATTGTATCTTTAGTCCGAAAATCTCAATCAAGAAACGCAATTTCCACTGCTCATCTTCTTCAATCTGAATTTCAGGAGTCATTTCTCACTTTTCTTCCAGTTTTTCGACCAAATTGCAGATTTCTATACAAATATTCGTTGATTTCGTGAAGTTCAAGTAGTGGCCCTTATTTTCTGATTTCCATTTAAGTAAGCAGCAGCCAAAATCTTTTCTGTGCCTCTGAATTCTGCCGCACACCAAGGAAGCCAACACCAACCTTGTTCTTATTGATTTCAATCGAAATTAGAACAATAGCTTCTGAATTCTGCTGCACAAAGTAAGATTCATCTCTTTTCCATTTTCTTGTTTTTTTTGTTTCTTCCGTTTTCCTTTTCTTCTTTGAGGTATTAGGAATGTAAAACAGATTCTTGAGATTTTCTTTTACTTCATTGCATTGCTTATTATTATTGCTCATCAAGATCTTGTAGCCTCGTGAAAGGGATACGTGATTTCAAGAGTTAGTGTGGATATACTTGTTCATATCGAATTAGATGGACTTGTGGATTGAGATTAGATACATGAATATGGAGGTTTAAGATTGGTTAAGAAATATTTGTTATTAATAAATATAGGTCAATGTGATGATGAGAATTTACTGTGGATTATAATTTTAGTAGAAGATTACTCTAATGATTTAATTTGCATTAGTTTAGTATTCTCGGATGTTCATAGAGAATTGAGAGTTCTTGTAGAAATCATTAAATTTGGGATAAAACTTTGGTTGTTGTATTAATTAAATAGTTTGATATTCTTGAAGGGATTATTAGGTTCTTTGAGAATTTTCGAGGAGGGTTTAAATGTACATATTTCTGTTTAATTGAAAAAGACAAAGGGAGCTATGAAGGTGGGTAATCTTTAAAAGGATGTATATGAATTTTAGAGCATACTTATGTTACCTTGATGGTCTATTGTGGTTTGAGTTTGAACATGCACATTTCTTTAATGATTAGATATGCTAGATTAGAATCTTGATTAATCTACAGTCATAGGAGGAGATGTAATAAGTTGTATGTTAGTTTAGAAGAATCGAACGCACGTTTGTGATGGTATGTTTACGGATGTGTTTCAGGAGATGATTTCGTCAAAGATCTCTCCTAATAGTTTGCGATGAACCGGTCTTGACCTCTTGAAGCGACATTGTCGGTGAGTAGTAGCAGTCCCTTAAAGGGTCTGGCCAGACTACTGTTTTGAAAAGGATTTGTTTTTATATATCAAACTGCTTTGAATTAATGATTTTTGATGATGAACTGGTTATGAATGATTATGATATGGTCAATGGATCGGGCTCACGAGCTGGTCATTGACGGAGTAGAGGGAAAACCTCTCTTACTCCCTATATTTGAGGTGAATTGTCATTCAAATATTGACTAGCCTCACCCGAGAGTGACATAGCCTTAGAGCTATGGGTGTTCCTCTCAACTAGACTCCCTGTGCGCACATAGATCTAGGGAACTGATGTTGCTTTTAAAACCTATGCTTTGATTTACTGTGTTTTGTGTTTTGGATTGTTACTTCTCATTCAGTTTCATCTGGCTCCCTGTTGTTTCCATCTTTGGGATTGCCTACAGATCGGTACCGGCTGGGAACGAAGGGATATCAAGGGTGATTAGAGTATATTTGAATGTTATTTCGGTTTCGAGTATGTACAAAGGTGGTAGTTTGTATGTTGGGCTTTAGTAAGTGTGTAGTGGATTTGGTTATTTTGACTTTGGACTTTGTAGTGACTTGTATGATTATTTTGGACTTTGGTTTTGAGATTTGAACTTAAGATGAGTTGTTTAGTTATGTTTCAGATCTTGTGAGCTTCCGCGAGTTATGATCTTGAGTTTGAATGCTTTGGGCAAGATAACCTGTGGTGTACATTGTCATTGGTTTGAGATTTGACTTCTTTGGGTTAGTAAACCCGTGATGACCTGTCTTGCTTAGTCAACGGTAAGTCGGGTTGTTCAAGTATTTTCCACAAGTATATTTTATCTACATCACGAGGATGATCTGTATTTGAGATACAAACTAAAAGCAATTAAAATGGCAAGGTTTGTATTTCTATCATATGTATTCTTCTGAATGTCCTTTTCGATAAATTTAGAATAGGTTTAAGGTCTAGTCATGTATTCAATCATAATCAGTATTATAATTTGTTATATATAACAACATTTTGAACTTGTTTCAACATTATTGCAAATTGTATATCCCAAGCTTGTGAAGACGCTTTTTTAAATTGTGATTTCACTCTGGCGAAACTACTTTGTGATAAAAGTAAAAAGGCATGGAAAATTGTACGTAACCTCAATATAGAAGCTGCGGAAAACATTTTTAGAGTAAAAAACCAAAACAATGGATTACTGAAGATCGATTTGCATGGTATTCATCGATCCAAAGCAATTGAAGCAATAAAGCAACGTCTTAAATTGATTAGACCAATTCGAAAATACGGCTTAATTCATCTAATGGTTCCCATATGGTAAAACTAATTTGGTTGGAGGTCATTACAGGTATATATTTGCTTAAACTCTTGATTTAAATATAAATGTCATTCTTTTTCAATATTGCTTTCATTTGATATAAATAAGATTGGTTGAATAAAATTGGTTCCCATCTAATGGTATTCATCGATTGGAAGCAATTGAAGCAATAAAGAAATCATTTGTATGAGCATCAACACCGGGTATACCCCCCTTCAAAACTGAAACCCAACTCAAGCCTACCCGATTTGCACTATCCGAAATCAATGGAGATGGCTTCCTCGGCACTAAAGAAATTATTTAATAATGTTATTATTATTATTATTATTATTATTATTATTATTATTATTATTATTATTATTATTATTATTAATATTATTATTATTATTATTATTTTTGAAATTAAAATATTATTGTAATTATTATTATTATTGTTATTAATATATTATTTTTTATTTTAAAAATATATCTATATATATACTAATTTGATAATAAACATATTTTTTTCTTTCCATTCAAATATACAACTCTCATTTGAATTATCGCAAAAAATAAAAATTGAGTGTTTTTAGGTGTTTTGAATTTTGAAGTGGAAATATAATAGTTTATGCATGTAATAAAATAAAATCAACTTTACCTTAATTAGTTTAATAAAAAGTATAAAAACTAACCATTTTGATTATTCCACGTGGCAAATCATGATAAAGAAATCTTTTAGTTAATTGTAAGATATTCAGTTCAATAAAAATAACAATTGAACAATTTGATTGTTTCATATGACAAATCTTTATAATGACAAATGAAATTTTTTTATATTTGCTGAAACGATAAATAAAAAGAGCTTTTAGAGTAGTTAATTTTTGGGTATTTTCAAATATAAAGGGATGCTTTTCAAGAGCAATATTGAAAATAGATAAGAGAAAAAAATTGATTTTACTTGGGTTTAATAGGTACTAATTATAAAAAAATTCTAGTGAAAGGAAAAAATATAATTATAGAAAAAAAGTTGCTTATAAAATAGAAATTGAAAGATAAGAAAAAGGAATTTTACAAAAGGGCTACTGCTTGTCAATCTAAGGCATTAACTAAGTCATTTTTTGAGAGGCGATCACATAACAGGCCAATAATTTTCTCTGAAAACTCAGGAGGATTGGGGAGCGACACAAAATATCAATGCTAACGCTGTTTGTGATATTTAGAGCATACGTTCTGTCAAAAATGGGATTTGAGGTATACTCTTTCATTCCTTCTTTGGAGGCATACTTGTTGAACTTACGAATAATTTTAGCTAGTTTGATATAAAGTTTCTATAAACAGTGTTATCTTAAAGTATTGTAGGTCAAGGTTGTTTATTTATTTTAAGTTATTTAAATTCATTGTAATATCAATTCCTATACAAGATATATCTATATAAACACATAACAATCTATAAATGTTACTTTAGATCTAACATGAAATAGTTCAGCCATTGCGGAACTAAAAGGACTTGCATTAATATTTCACTTATACAGCTTTATCATCAAATACGAGATTGAACTCATAGAAAGGCATGTATGGTTTTGGATATTGATAAGTGTTCGACCATTTTCATAGAATTGCGCTGTGGAAACAAACTTTATGAGTCTTATTTCTTCAACTAAATTTTGAAGTATCACATATTGTAGAGTTGAATATATTGTTGATATTTTGATATCACTTGTTAAATTGACTGAGAAATTTTTTTATAGTGTTTGATAAAACAATAATTTTTTTGGATTCCATTTACTTTACGTTGACGTTAATACTAACTTGAGTATTTCTTTCGTCCAAATGAAATGACACTAGTACAAATGAGTGAAAATATAAAAAAGGCGTAAAAGTCGTAAAAACAATATATTTCATGAAACTTATTATCATCGAAAGCAATTTACAACTTAATATGTAATGTTTACATAACACATGCATTACGATAAAATTAAACTCCTAAGCTATAATATCCGAATAATTTCCAACTTCGGACAACATTAATATCAAATGGTTTTGAACTTCGGACAAACCATAATTGCGCCCGGCCTGTCTTCATAGAACTGATACCTGCAATGTTAAGTTTACATTTTAAAATTTGAAAATGGATAATTTAACATAATGAAATAAGTCAAAAGGCCGTAACCTTTATTAGAAAGGAAGGTCCTTACTGCTTTAGGAAGTTTAGCTTCTCGACGACTATGTTTTCCTACGCCTAGCAAGATAAAGTTATAAAAGTTAGATCCCAAATGCAAATAGTACTTTATATTATTATTATTGTTTGGCAAATAAAAATATTTTCATGGCAATGGAAACTCAGCCAATCTTATTCAGCCAATCTTATTTGCATCAGATGAAAGCAATATTGGAAAAGAATGACATTTATATTTAAATCAAAAGTTTAAGCAAATATATACCTGTAATGACCTCCAACCAAATTGGTTTTACTAGATGGGAACCATCAGATGAATTAAGCCGCATTTTCGAATTGGTCTCAATCACTTTAAGACGTTGCTTTATTGCCGTAATTGCTTCCGATCGATGAATACCATGCAAATCGATCTTCAGTGATCCATTGTTTTGGTTTTTTACTTTAAAAATGTTTTCCGCAGCTTCTATATTGAGGTTACGTACAATTTTTCATGCCTTTTTACTTTTCTCACAAAGTAGTTTCGCCAGAGTGAAATCAAAATTTTAAAAAGCGTCTTCACAAGCTTGGGATATACATTTTGCAATACTGTTGAAACAAGTTCAAAATGTTGTCATATATAACAAATTATAATAGTGATTATGATTGAATACATGACTAGACCTTAAACCTATTCTAAATTTATCGAAAAGGACATTCAGAAGAATACATATGATAGAAATACAAACCTTGTCATTTTAATTGCTTTTAGTCTATATCTGAAATACAGATTATCCACGTGATGTAGATAAAATATACTTGTGGAAAATACTTTTACCAAATAGTTTTCAAAAATAAAAGGATATTGTCCATCGTGAAAAAGTAATAAAGACATGATCCTTATTGCGTAGAGTAAAACGATCTAAAATAGTTATGATATTTGGTAATAAAGATAATAAATTGTGTATATAAAATAAAAGAGAAATGTATGAATGAGAATTTAAAAGGGAAATTATCATTGGTGCCCCTGAGGTATGCGTTATTATCAATGGTGTATAAACTTTTTTTTTCCAATGGCACCCCTAACGTTTAGGGTAATTACAACCGTGACCTTTTTAAGTATTTTCCGTTAAAAATCCGTTAAGTTGTTGAAATTAACCTAATTAGGGTTAGTTTCTTCTTCTTCTCCTTCTTCACTCCTTCCATGGCCTTCTTCCATGGCTGCCATTTCTTCATAACCCATAAAAATTCAAAACTCAATTTCTATGATATTTCAAAATTTAATCTTTCACTCTCCTTGAATTTAAGTTAAACCCTGATTTGAGTTTGAGAGCGCCAAAAGTTTATGTTTCCTTAACTGATTTTATGCACTTTCCTTGAGTTTAAGTTAAACCAAGAAAAATTGGATTCATTTGATCTAGCAGGTCTTTACTTATGGTACCCTTACTCATAAGTCAGAAAAATGCAGGCCTTGACCTTGTACATCAACAAAAACACCAGGCTGTTGGCACCAAGTGTACCTACTTTTCCATTCCACTTTTCTATCTCACATTACTTCAAACAACATTACCCTTTTTCAAAATCTTAACTTTACTTCCCCACTAATTAGAATATATTAAACCCATTATAATCAAAGATTATTCATCTTCATCAATGCGGCTTCCTCTACTTCTTCATCTGAAACCAATCCTTTTGTTCTCTTTTTATGGTTTATTGCTAATGTTTCGTGATTATATTTTTATGGGTTTTGAAGAAATGAGAGCCATGGAAGACAACCATGGAAGGAGTGAAGAAGGAGAAGAAGAAGAAACTAACCCTAGTTAGGTTAATTTTAACAACTTAACGGATTTTTAACGGAAAATACTTAAAAAGGTCACGGTTGTAATTACCCTAAACGTCAGGGGTGCCATTGAAAAAAAAAAATTATACACCATTGATAATAATGCATACCTCAGGGGCACCAATGATAATTTCCCAATTTAAAAACGGGGGTGATTTTGTTTTTTTGGTGAGTAGGTTGTGTAGAAACGTTTATAGATGACAAAAGGGAGGTGAATTGTTGTTTGATAATTTTGAGCGTTTTTGCCCTGTTTTTGCGGAATTGATACTTAAACTTGATGCGCAAACTCAGGGAGAGATGACAATTTTTATGTGGAAACCTTTTAGGCCTAAATAATATTAAAAACTTCGACCCCTGGGATTTCAATAACTTCACTATGTTTTAGGAAATTCGTTACAATTATATAAAGCAAACAAACCTAGGCCAAATGATAAAGAAATATTTATAACTTAATTGGTAATTAAAGAGCAAAGAATATTTCTCATTACTTTCTTCAAAATAACCGGTAAAATCTCTTTCCTTATATATAGGAAAATCATGAAGTTGTTTAAATTAAATAACTACCCACTTTACTCTTTAATTCTAAGATTAAGGAGAAATAGGTAAAATAATATAATTACCCACGTTTTGTTTTTCTTTTCTAAAATAAGGAAAATGAATTTCTCTTAGTAAAATCTAATAAATCATGCCTAATAAGAGGAGAAAATTTGCAGGGAAAAATAGGAGAAATTTTCTCCACCACTTTAGAAAGTGGTTCGGTTATTTAAATTATTATAATTAAAATTCATTTGCCAACTAACTCATTAATATATAAGCAACAAATTAACCTTACCCATACATCAAACTAGGAAAAACTATAAAAAAAAAATTCTTTAAAGTTTTTCTGTTGACGCTGATTTTTCCATATTTGATCTTGGGTATAGGACATTATCTCTAATCATCAACAAGTATCGACATACAAGAATATCTCGTTTTGTTAGACACTAACTCAAACACCAATTGTGATTGCTGCTACTTTCCTAGACAAAAAAAACTAATGTAGGAATATCTCATTTTATTAAAATATCTCTTTTTTTCAACAAAGTAGTTTCACCAGAGTGAAATTATAATTTTAAAAAGCGTTTTCACAAGTTCGGGATATACGTTTTGCAATTATGTGAAACAAGTTCAAATTGTTGTCATATAAATCAAATTATATCATTGATTATGATTGAATACGTGACTAGACCTTAAAACCATTCCTAATTTATCAAAAATGAAATACAGAAGAATATATGATAAAATGAAATTCGGAAGAAACACAAATATTTTCATTTTAATTGCTTCTTTTCTATATCTCAAATACACGTCATATTTGTAACATAGATGAAACATAGTTGTAGAAAATATTTCTACAATATAGTTTTCGAAAATAAGTATATTGTCCACTATGAAAAAATAATAAAGTCGTGACTTTTTTGACAAATCAACAAGACTTCTTTTAGACTCTAGACCCATTAAGGACCCTAGACCCATCTAATTCGAAGGGTCTGGATCTGGATCTGAAAATTTTGGACCCTTAGGGTTTAGATCCTAGTCTGGATCTCAAAAATTTAAAAGGGTCTGGGTCCGAGTCTGGTTGGACCCGCCACAGACCCCGCCCCATGACCATCCCTAGGGAGTATTGATTTTAATTAGTTTCCTAATTCTTAGGGAGATGTGTTGGAATTAAATTGTTTGATTTTTATTTGTTTATTTATTTTCTAAAATAAACTTATTTTTATATACAAGCAAGATCTTCAATTCAAAATTGAATACTAAACAACTCAAACTTTCTATTATTGTCTTGGATCCACAATTAATCCTAAGATATCGGAAAAAGATGCGACGATTTTTTCCAGGGAATCCCCAACGAAAATACATACTATTCCCTCTTTTTTTTTTCGAAAAGATCATAACCACTACCTATATTCCACGAAATTGTACACCACAAATAGGAGCTAATAAAGAAGCCCGCGATCCCATAGAAAGACATCACAGTTCCTCATTTCTTCGCAATTACCTGCGGTAGCATTCAAATAATGCCCTTTGATTTCACCTGACGTAGAGCACGCAAAGCTTTGAACCCAAATACGACCAAATCTAGTATGAATTGGCGCTCAGAACGTATATGGATAGAACTTATAACGGGATCTCGAAAAATAAGTAATTTCTCTTGGGCCTTTATCCTTTTTTTAGGTGCCAAACGTGAATACCTCCTGAAGCAACAGAAAGATACTCAGAAAATTTGATAAAACCGTGCATCGCACGGGCACTATCTAGTTATAAAACAAAATACAAAGTAAATTGACTCCAAAAATTAATCAGTATACACCAGTACCTAGTATAGTTGATAATGTAACAAACTCCCGACAACAAAATATCATAGTACCATACGCTACATGTTTTGAACAATTTACAACCCAAAAAAAATACAAATGTCATTGTTGATTAAGTTACAACCTCATAAAATAACTGTTTCATACTCGACAAGTTGTTATGCTCACTCACGTTGCCTTCTTTCTTGGGACACACTTCCTTGGTCTCTTGGAAGCAACTTGCGAAGGTGCGAGCCTTTAAGCCACATGCTTTGACGCTCTCTTTCGCTTCCTATTGTCAATCACATTTAATGGATTGGGTGTCCTTGAAGAAAGGATTTCGGGTAATCTTTTAGGTTTATCAACTGCAAACTGCTGAGCCAACGTCACCAACTTGTCTCAGTCCATGTTTAAGTCGCTAAGTAAGATCCTCGACAAAAACGTAGCACGATATAGCCTTCGATCAGCTAGATGTGGACTCATCACAATTCATTAACATTACGATGTATCGAATACTTATAACATAACAAACTAAAACTTAATGAAAAAAATCAACTAAAGAACCAATAAACAAACCTTGAATAGTGGATCTATATTGATTGTCCCTTGATATTGCTCCATGAAATATGCCATGTAGATACCACAATCCAAGCTATCGTCGTTGATTGTCCAATCAAACTTCATCTCTTTAACACCAAACGTCACACAATCTGTTGCTTCTTCGTGCCCCATGACATCCGCATAATCAGTAAAAATATGACGCTGTAATTACGATTCAAGAAAATCAGTAAAATATGTCATCAACAAAAGCACAAGAATGACATATAATATCGAAAGCATTTGACATACCACTCCAATAGCAATAGTACAAGCATGGTCCGAGTCCGGACATTCAACATTGTCAAAGTATAGCAGATACTTTTGCTTAACAAATCAATGACAATAAGCGCATAATGGTTACCGCTTTGATACGACACAAATAACTACATAAAGTGACAATAAGTCAAATAAAGTGACATAAAGTGATAATAAGTCAAAAAGGTAGTGTATATACCATATTACAACTTTGGAAATTCACTGGGCAATACTCCTGAACCCATAAAGTCCACCCATTGATGACCTGTGTTTTTTTGTCCTCTTGGGATGTATGTTTGTTGGTGCCATTGATCAGGTGGTTCAACCAAAACTGATTCACATAATGTATTTACGAAAATATGTCAAGTACTTAATTCTAATACCAAATGTAATTGTATATAAATCCAAATAAGCAACTATATATCCACAAATAAATTACGAAGTGGAGTAAAATCAAAAGTTACTTACATAGTGGGTTGTGCCAAATAAGTAAACACGAACCCGCTTGTTTGGGTTGGCTGCAACCTGCTTTTGCTCTAAGGCATTCAAATACATTACCCAACAATCCATGACGGTTGTGGCAATCTCTGTCATATTGAACACTGTCATAGCATCCCTTCGGTCCAGAATGATCAAGGACTTATAGGTGCAAATAATCTCCCTGTACATTTTAGCCAAATCAACATAATATCAAGTGACTAGAAAATTATAGTACCAAATTCAAGCTTATACTAACAAATAATCACTTACGCAGGATCCATCGTTTCTTTAGTTATTACGTAATCCAGAACATGCAGCTCTAACTCCTTCATACAGTTCACATACTTTAAATTAGAAGCAACAAACTCTGAAGCGAGAAAAAAATCAGAAACACCCTTGCCCAAATCCAAGCTGCACAACTCCTTAAGATCTGAGGGTATTGGGGTTTCAACAGAAGGATCAACTGGTGGATTGATATGGGTTGAAGTAGAATCTTTCAGGGTTGACGGTGGATTGGTTTCATTTGGTGTTTTATTTGTTGGAGTTGGGGGTGGATTGTTTGCGGTTGGGCTTGGTGGGGGTGTTCCTTCTTGTCTTCCCGGCTTGTTCTTGTTAATAAGCATGCTACAAAAAGCGTCAATTGACGCCAACCATTGTTGTTAAAATCGCGATTCTAATCTACGATTCTACGATTTTACGATCCAAAAACAAGCGAGCGATTTGAATCGCAGGTAGAATCTTAAAGTTATAGAATCTTACGATTCTAGTTGGAATAAAATTTTTAGAAGTAGAATCATACCACGATTCTACGATTTAACGATTCGATTCTACTTATATAGTATGAATTATTTTTTATTTTTCTTATGTACCAAAGTTTACTAATCTCCTTCACATATATACATAAATTTAAAATTTTCCATCATGAAAACTTTTAAAAAACAAATTTCTTAATCGATATGAAAATTTAAACTAATTATTGAAAATTTTTCGTTATATTCTTAAAAATAAAGTCAAAGAAACTTTAATTCACAAATTTAAACTTTTGAATTGGATAAAAAGGATAAGAAACTAGATATTTTTGATATTTTTAAGTTTATTTGTAGAATCGTACGATTCTACGATTCGATTCTACCGATTCGATTCTACCTCTCTAAACGATTCTAAGTAGAATCACGATTTTAACAACTTTGACGCCAACCATTCTTTATTCCCCCAAATTTGTTGGGTCTCTGACACAATTTCTTCATTAGACAAATCATCAGTGCCTTTTGATGTCCTTAAGTTATACGCAGCCACCCTTTGGCAATACGTGTGCGTAATATCTTCTAAATCACTCTTGAAAACGGCTTCGGCCATCTCCAAATCCTGAATATAATAGAAATATGTATCATTATAACACCAAATGTGTATCATTATAACATCAAATCTATTATACTGTAAAACCAATAAATGTATCATTATATCACCAAACAAAGCAGACTAAAATACCAAATATGTATCAGTATAACTCCAAATGTAATATATTATAGTACTAAACTAGATAATTCCCGTGCGATGCACGGCTTTATCAAATTTTTTAATATATTTTTTATAAATTAAGAAATTCAAATTTTAAGAAATAAATTTTACATTATACTTATACTCCTATCTCACTTTACTCTAAACAATTGTATATGTTATGTACATTGTATCATATTCTGCATAAGAGCAAATGGTTTGTACATGGAGTATAAAATACGAAATTATAAGTTTTTTAATAAAAAATAACATACTAATTTTTGCTAACAAAAATAATTATATTAATTTATATTAAACATTACTACTATTAAGAAGACATTTTAAACTCAAATATTATAACAAAGAAATGTAAAATTATTTTATAATAGTTCAAACGAAAAAGATAGTTTTTCGTAAAAAATATAAGTGACTTATATTAAGATAGTCACAACATAAATCATATTAGAATTAAACATCGCATTTATGTAACCAATTAATAAAAGTATATTAGGTTTTAATCATCTCAAAATATCCAATACACTAAATAATACTCCTTTAATAATAAAATTGAAAGATTTTATAATTGAATATAATATATATTTTTCTAATACATCTAATGATTGGACCTAAAAATTAAAATATAATCAATATGAATTATTATACTCAAAATTTGAAAATAGTAAAGTCAAAGATAATCATAATAGCAATGACATCATCATTGCATTTTGGAGGGAAAATTTTCAAAGAGAGTGACAAGTAGCGATTTTAAAAGGTGATGAAGTCAGCAGTGTTTTGTTTTAGTAATAGTTATAGATAAGTGTAACTTTAAACCGAAATATAAAATCATTAATTAAACCAAAACAAAGCTTTAACAATACCAAAAACGATGAGCTATAGTACCAAAAACGATTAATTATAACAATATGTGGTATTAGGAAAGCATATCAAAAAGTAATACTGAACTTACATTGTTACTTTTACTTGCAATCTCCATGTCACTCTCCCATCTATGGTCAAATATGTACGTGAATGACCTCTCATCACTTTAATGTACCTCCTCAGAAGACTCCTTGTTATCCGACAAATGAGTTGCTTCATCCCGGGCTTGAGCCTGTTCAGACTTGCAATCATCTTCATCTTTAGGGTTTGCACGGGTTGTACACCAGTCAATGTATTGACTAGTGATCGGGAATCCAGCCATATAAATTCCACTACCAAAGCTGTTGACCCTGTCCTGGTCAAATCTAATCCTAATATGTTCCTCTAAAATGTGACTAATCATGGGAAGGGATTGCGGTAACGGTTTTCCTTGGTGCGGGAACCAGTAGTAATAACACACAAACAGAATCGCAACGCATCCATTCACAAACTTCGCTGAACGTTGGACGGCGTCACATAAATTATCCAAAACATACGAACACCAATCATATTTATTTATATTAGAGGCATCAGTGAGGCATGGAAAAACGGACATCTTCAACTTAAAATCAGGTAAAGGTGCTAACAGAATCGCTAGAACATACAACACAAATATTTTTTTAAAGTCATCCCCACCTAAGGGGCAGAAACTGATCATATTCAGTAGGTCCTTTGCGGTCACAAATTCCGGCTTTCGGAAGCCAAGATGAACGAACCAATTGCCAACCTCGTTATCAGATCTTTTAGATCGAGTAATCACACGTTTCGATGGATTACAAGGCAAACCAAAAGTGTCATATACATCATCAGTTGTGATGGTGTAGCTTGGTTGGTTCGGTAGTTTCTGAATACGGTTAATTCCTTCAAAGTGCGCAACTAAATAAGCAATGATACATGGAGGAAACCTAAAGGGCTTCATCTTTAAGAGGCCCCCAAAGCCGATGGCAAGCACATCCTCAACTTGTTTTGAGGTAAGCTGTGTATATTCTTTGACGAGCATCACAAATAAATGTGTTTGCGTATGGTCAAATTCTTGAACATGTTGCAAATTCCTATTGAAAATTATGTAATTTGATCTTTCATTTTTCTATCTTCGTCATATTGTTGAATTTACAGTTTTATGCGTTCTGCATTATGGGACAAGAGTACATCATTTTTGAGCAATTGAATATTCAATGTTCTCATTACGAAGAATTTTATTTCCTGAAAATGGGATGATATTCGTTATTCTATTTTTACTAATGAGTCAATGATCTTAACTCTTAAGCATTTTTTTTGGCAGTTTTTCGGTATATTATGTAGAAGTATATGGTAGAGCAAAGGCAAAGCCTTCTTTGAGATCAATCTGGAATTGTTAACGTCTGATGCAGTTTTTTTCATCAAATTTCTTTGCTAATTGATCTGTCTTTTTTTACTTTGCTTTGTAGAGATACATTAAGCAGTATGATGACGTTGAGCTCTCTACTCTAGGCATGGGTATGCTCTTTTGCTACTGTTCTTGATTAAAAATCAACTATTGAATTAGTAATGTCATAATTGAATCTATTATATTGCTCCTAAACAAAGTTTAAATCCATGAATTACCTTTCTGTTTCTAGTTTATTTCTAGAACATGAGACTTCTAACGGGAATTGGGAAAGACGAGAGATAATTGGGAAAGACGTTGGGTGTTTGAAGCTTGGCAACTACAACACAAACTTTTGTATTTTAGCTAACTATTAGCTTTTGTATTCCCTAGCTTTACCCTGTAATATTTGGATATCAAATATCATGGGATTGATTTTGAACATTTATATGTAATTACGATATATTAATGCAATTTTTAATATGGCTAGTTGTTGATTATATTAAAATATTTCATTAATTTTTTGATTAATTACTCCATTAGCCTTTTATAATGGAGAATTATTCAAGATTTTAGACGCTTTTTAACGTCGCAAATTTTCCACGCATAAAAGCTCCAAATATATATAATTATGATTCCAACTATAATACAGTATGATGCCAAATATTTACTAATATAGTTCCAAATTTATAACAATATAGCTCAAAATTTATGACATTATAGCACCAAATATATTTCATTATGATTCCAAATTTATTAAATTATAGCTCCAACTATATGACTTACAATCCATCTTCTGTCTCTATCTTCACGAGAGACGTTTGCGGTCTAGGAGCCCGCTGTTTCGTTGGTTTTGGCTGCCGAGAACCCCTCGTTTATTCATAGTTGACATTGTGAATACCCATTTAAAATGTAATAAAAACAAAACCTAGTCAATCAATATGAACATAAAAATTTCAACACCCAATTAATCAAAGTTTACGGTTAGCAAATTGAAAAACCAACAATTTATTCTACTTTCAAATTCGAAGCAAAAAAATTGAGTGCCTCTTAAACCTGGTAAAAAAACCGATACCCAATTCAAAATAACCAACCCAAATCAAAACTATACCAATTCAAAAATACCCAGAGTCTTAATTACAATTATAATTTTTTATAACAAGGAAATCCAAAGTAATACTATTAAGTCTAAACACTAGTTCTCAAACAAGGAAATCCAATCAATTTCATACAATAATCGTTTTTGTTTACAGTTTTTTTTTACCAGATGTAGTTTTTTTGTTTTATGGGTTATAACATTTTAACACCCAATTGAAAACTTCATCTACGCCGAAAAACCCAATCAAATTTGAACATAAAAGCAAAAAAATGGTATAAATTGAAAATAAAACAAAAAATGTTACAAATTGAGTCTCAAATTCAAAGAAAATAATACCTAGGAATGTAGATCTTGAAGCTTCAAAAAATAAAGGAGAAAAAGGGGATGAACGAGTCTGCCTATTCAAAATGAAAGAAGATCTTGAAGCTTCAAACAGGGGCTTCGAGCGTATAAACGATTAAACGAAGCAATTTCTGTTTGTGTTTTGAGGAATATGAAGAAGTGCTGTTATAGTTTTAAATTCAGTTTTTTAATTTTATTTTATTTTTAAATTAAAAAATAAAGCTATTTGAATTGGTCCATAAAACTGTGATCTATAGTATAGACCGTCTTTTGTGAGATATTGTGTTCAATTTAACATGTTGATTTTACTCATGATTTCAAATTTTAGATCTGCCATTGTGATACAACGAGGAGTTTTGACAAAAAGTTTCTCATTATTACGCTCCTCCCAAATTCAAATCACAACGGCAACACTCCCTCGTAGACAATTCCAATCTACATTTTCCCTGTTCAGCTACCGTATTCCCCAACTCAAAAGCAATGGCGCCTCAAATCCCTAAACCTCCGCAAAAACCTTCTCAAAAACCCCCTCAACATTGTCTAAAACCTCCGAAAAATCAACAAATCAAGAATCCACAGAAATCACAAAACCCTAACATCAACAGAAATTGGTCAATTGCGGATTTCGAAATCGGGAAACCTTTAGGAAAGGGAAAATTCGGTAGAGTCTATCTTGCTCGCGAAATTAAGGTTCTTCCTTAATTTTCTTAGTTCTATACGTGTTTCCATTCCTTAATTCTGTTTGTTTTGTTGTAATTTGAAAATTGTTTGATTAGCAGAGTAAATACATAGTGGCACTGAAGGTGATATTCAAGGAGCAAATAGAGAAGTATAGATTGCATCATCAATTGAGGAGGGAAATGGAGATTCAAATGAGTTTACGCCATCCAAATGTTTTAAGACTGTATGGATGGTTTCATGATGATGAAAGGATTGTGTTGATTCTTGAGTATGCTTTTAGGGGTGAGCTTTATAAGGAACTCCGAAACTTAGGTCATCTTCCCGAGAAGCAAGCTGCTACGGTATACCTTTTTTGAGCATTTTGCTGTGTATCAGGTTAAATTCATTTGGTATTTCTGGTTTTGTTGTCAAAATGGTGATTTTGAAAAGAATTAATGCAAGAGTAATTTGGGTTTTTGATGTTTAGTTTATTATTGGTTAAACAAAGACAGGATCCATTCTCTCTATATATAAGGAATAAAATGGTTAAGTTAACAAACCGCCTGAACTTATTCAAGATTAATACTATTCCCTTAGTTAAAGTGCTCCTATTTGTTATCTTGGGTTGTTCAATTTGTTGTTTCTATAAAACATTTTCAATATATATCACAAATTTTAGACATACTTAACTTTGTTCAATCTCACTTTTATACTTTAATAATGGTTATAGTCCTCACATTTTTTTCCACTAACATCACGTTGATATTTTTTATACTCCCTCTTATTCAAGCTAGTACTCCCTTTAAGTTTTTCACACTTGCAGAAGTAACATTTTAACCCTTGATATCTCTAATTGTTCTAACAATGACAAACTTGACAACTCGGGGTTCAATTTTATTTCGTTGTTTTTGGAATATGAACATACACAGTACATCCAAAAACATGAAGGGTAGTGAATGATAGAAGCTAAAGTGTGAAGGGTCCAAGAGTATCAAGAGGAGTTTTGTGTTTGAGAATTTTTAGGAAGGTGATCGGCAATGTAGGTGATAGTGGCCTTGTCTTGGCCAAAAACATAAAGGCTCTAGCAATTTCTTGAAGAATACGGTTGTTTTGTTCAGTTACTCCATTTTGTTGTGGAGTACCAAAGTAAAAATTCAGATGGATTAGGAAACTTGTAGATATAAAGTGTTTCATGTCAAGTTTAATTTATTCCGCTATTATCAGATCTTAGGATGTGATTTTGTATTATCCTGAGTTTGATTCATTTTATAGAAGTTGACAAACATATTAGACTTTGGATTTTTGTTTCAAGAGATAAAACACCTCATCCGAGTGCAATCATCAATAAATAACAAAATAAGAAAAAAATGTGTTTCAAATGCAATTGCACGACCCCATACATCAGACGGAATAAGAACACAGTTTGTCCGAATGAGATGAGCTGATTGATAAGAGTGTTTATGACTTTTGGCAAGCACACAAGTTTCACATTCTAGGGATATTTTAGAGGTTTCAAGAGAAAGAAAAAGATGTTTTAGATACCCTAAGGAAGTATGTGTTAAATATCGATGTCACATTCATAAGTGTTTTTCAGTAGATCTATGAGCAAACACTACCTGACCTTTTTGAGTCACTTTATCAACATAATACAATCGATCCCAATCTGTACCACTTCCAATAGTTTGTTTGTCATCCTACACAATAAAGTACCAAAAAGCATGAAAACAGTATAATTTAGTTTCCTAGTCAAATTGACTAATAGATAAAAGTTTATGAGACAAGTTAGGAATCACAAGACAAGTTTTGAAGCGAATTTTAGATGCCACTTCAATAGTTCCTACACTGTCCACATTAGTACGTTCACCATTAATAGCTTGAATATGGGCTATTTGTTTTGTTATATGATTTTCTATATCTTTCATGTCATAAGTCATAGTATCGTTTGCACCCCTTAAAATATCCATTGGTTGAAATTAGTTGTACAGGGAAAACCATGATCAATTGGGTCTTGGAATGGTGTTTTTAGTTGGGTTCGAAAAAGAACATGAGGATTTTTGGATTAGGTCAAAAAAGAAACAGGGCGAGACTTTTTGTAGGTATTTAAAAAGGAATAAAGTGGGTAGGACTTGTTGTCGGTATTTAATAGAGGAATTAAAAAATTAGGTTTTAGCGTTCCCTTTACCCATTTCTAGTTACTTCCATCTTCCTCTCCCTCTCCCTGAGTCCTTCTCCCCTTCTAATTTCCCTCTCTTTGTCATGATTCTTCTGGTATGTTGTGTTTAAATCAAATTTATGGCTTATGGGCATAATCTTCATTATTAAGAGATAAATTTGTTCTTCTGGCATCTTTTGCTCTTTGATGGTGGGTTGGAATTTCAAGGTCAAGGATGCAATGATGATTTTGAGCCTCCTCCTTCCTTTAATGGACATGTTCACCATGTTAAACCATTTGGTAAACTCAAAATTCCTAAGTTTTTCATTTGATTTGGCCGTTTTGTCAAATTGATCAATTTTGTGTTGAAGTTTGGTCGAGTCGATTCAGATTTGGGTTTTATTTTGGTTACTTGAACCACTTTGTTGTTGTTTAACCTTTTTGGCTGTAATATTTTTGATTTGGATCTTTGGTAAGTGTAATTTTTGATCTTTTCCATTTTTGGGTAAGTTTAGTTGTGGAAGATGATGAGCCCTGAGAAGGTGGACTTTTACCAGTCACCAAAAACCACCATTGACTCTGATAACATGAAAAGAATTAAAGCAAGAGTAATTTGGGTTTTAAATGGTTAGTTTATTATTTCCTAAACAAAGACATGATTCAATTTTACTGTTTCCTAGATATACTTTCCCAACATATTTAAGTTAAGTTTCAATGATTATAGTTAAGTTAATGTTTGCCAAACAATTTTTCTCTTGCGTTTTCATTACTTCTAATGTTTAGTTCAATGCCACTGTTTAGGGGCTTTTAGTAAAAAAGTTGATTGGAAAATTTTTAGTTGATTGTGTGACTGAGTTAGTTGGTTGGATGAATAAAATAAGCTAAAAAACTGTTTGATAAAAAGAGCTGATTGGAACAACTTATTGATGTAATTAAGTCAACCTACGACATGCTAAGAAAAGCAGCATGCTCTCTCATTTTAGTTGGCTTATCAATTTAAGTGACAAGAATATCTTAATTTTCATTTCTTTCATGTGCTTCAGGTGCTTATATTTCTTTTTATATCAACCAACTTTCAGCTATCAGCTAAATTTTTATCAAACACTCCGAAATAGCCAACTAACAAATTCGTTTAGTCAAATAAATTCATAAAGCTTCCTTAAGTAGTTACCAGCTACTAGGTGTTTGCCAAACACCCCCTAGCTTTCCTAAACTTTGTAACCCAATTATCCAAAGAAGAAGCAATAGAAGGGGCACCAACCTAATTCAATAGAATGTTAGTGGCAGTGACTCCCTAGTGACATGGAAATAGAAGGTGTTCACTAGTGCTGACAAATAAGGCAAAGGGAAGAATCAGTAATCCCCCATTGAGTAAGCCTATCTCTTGTTTTGAGATGATTTTGAATTGTTAATCAATTGACCATTATGTGCTTTGAGACTAGAGTTTCGCGCTTTATGCCTGAGTCCAGCGCATCCTCCCTGCTCACGAAGAGAGAATGCATTCTTTTGATTAAAGCAGTTAAGCTCATGGATTCATTTATTCCTTTTGTGGGGTTTTATTTTATTGGTATTATGGAGTTCATGTGTTTTATGTCATAATTGGATTTTACATTTACAGTTTTGTTGATCCTAGGTTGCTTTTCTTTTAATCATCTTTTGGGGGATTTATTTTGATTTGATTGTTTCTTGGAGACAGTATATTGCAAGTTTGACGCAAGCATTGGCGTATTGTCATGACAAGAATGTCATCCATAGGGACATCAAGCCAGAGAATTTGTTGCTTGATCACGAGGTATCAATTTTCAGCGCTTCAATTCGGCTTTTCAAAAGTTTAGTTTACTTCTATACCAGATTATAGTGATTTTTTTACTTAAGTGCACTATATTTTTCTTTGTTTAAAATTCCTGGTACAGTTACAATTGAGTAGTTTGTTGTAGCAGGATAAAGTGTTTTATTTACTTGCTAGGTATTGCTATAATGACGTTTACATTCCTTCATTGATCAGTCACGTGAATCAAAGGTTTGTATGGATTTAAGTTATACCCTGAATTAGTTAGAATACACTTGCATAAGCAGCAAAATATTAACTAACAAGGAATGAATACTCTCTAAAGAGAATAAGGGGTTACAAAAGTCTTTAGCCTAGTTGGGGAAGTAGAAGAATGGACTATGAATGCTTGGTTACTACTATTAGCTAAGTAGGGATTTCAAGAAAGAAAATATATTGAGTATTCCGTTTATTTTATGCTTAGGGTCGTCTTAAGATTGCAGATTTTGGATGGTCTGTACAATCAAGAAATAAGAGACACACTATGTGTGGAACTCTTGACTATTTGGCTCCAGAAATGGTGGAAAATAAAGCCCATGATTATGCAGTTGATAACTGGACTTTGGGTGTCCTTTGCTATGAGTTCTTATATGGAGCTCCTCCATTTGAGGCAGAGAGCCAACGTGACACTTTTAGAAGGTAAAGAAAGAAGTTCATAACAAAGATCCTCTACAAAAGTTTTTTGTAGAAGTTAAGAGCCTTGTTCTATTAACTAAGTAATTCACATGTGTAGGATTATGAAGGTTGATTTAAACTTCCCAAATGTACCTGAAATTTCCTTAGATGCCAAGGATCTAATAAGCCGAGTAAGTTTTTACTTTTTTATAATTAAATTAATGGTCCTAAAGAAATCCCCCCCTTCTGGGTCTTTCTGAGCATGCAATTTGAATACGCAGCTTCTGGTGAAGGACTCCTCAAAGAGGCTCTCTCTTCAGAAGATATTACAGCACCCTTGGATCGTAAAGAACGCAGACCCCACTGGAATCTGCCGTTAATAGACCCAATATTTAATCAAGCTGTTGAACAACTTAATGAGAATGGGTTTAAGATGGTGTTACAAGAATGTAGTGATCACTAGTAAGAATTCACCCTTTTAAAGTTTAATCCTTCCATGCATTAACCTGTTCCAGTTGAAATCAAGGCAATGTATAATCATGTCATTCTTGTCATGTTGTTAATCCTGTTGTATGTGCAGTATTTCAATGAATTCCATAAGATGTTTGTATTCAATATGCAAACATGCTAATAGTTTGCGTATTAACATGAAACAATGTCCACTATTACTGTAATTTTGTATATTAGTTATTTATCTTGTATAGCTGAATTTGCACTCCTATGGTTAAGTCATTGTGTAAAAATGCGGTAACGATCATGATTGTGGTAAGAGAACAGTGATATGGTAACGATGATCATCTTAGGCTACTCACTGTGAAGGAAATCAGGACTGGCTCGGACAGTACCACTTTGAAGCAGGCCTATAAATTATTCACCTCTAAATTGAACATGTTGGGTCGTTAGGAAACTGGAAATTAGTTATTGGGTGATATGTGTATTCTTGAATAATCTCATTTTTCAATTATTCAACTATTTCATTTTACCAAGTTCAACGTTAGCCAGATTAGTCAACATTTATATGTTTCGATGCAACAACAAGATGTTATTTGTAACAAGTAGTTTTGTTGGTTGGTTAATTGGTCACATTTTATTCATGAAATGGGTTGGATTGGAACATTTATATGTTTCGATGCAACAACAAGATGTTATTTGTAACAAGTAGTTTGGATTCTATTTAGGCAGAATGCCGTCACCTATTTTTACTAAAAAACTGAAAGAAACCACAGAAACGAAAGAAAGTGAGGAAGAAACAGAACAGGAAGAAGAGGGATTCACCGAAGAAGATCCTTCTCCTTCCCTTTTTTCGGAAGAAAAGGAGGATCCGGACAAAATCCAAATCGATGAAATGGAAAAAATCCGAGTGAATGGAAAGGACAAAACAAAGGATGAATTCCACTTGCACTTAAAAGAAGCATGCTATAAAAATAGCCCAACTTCGTTAGAAATACTTAAAGAAGAAAAGAAAAACTTCTTCTGGTTTGAAAAATCCCTTCTTTTTCTTCTTTTCGACTATAAACGTTGGAATCGTCCAACGCGATATATAAAAAACAATCGATTTGAAAATGCGGTAAGAAATGAAATGTCACAATATTTTTTTTATACATGTCAAAATGATGGAAAACAAAGAATTTCTTTTACATAATATGCAAGAACCGACGTGAAATTATGATTTTGAATAGTTTTCTGAGTTACAAAAAGGATGCTTTAGACCAAGAGCTAGTGCAGGAAAGATGAAAATAGTGGAGCTGCATCGTCCATAGTGCCCGAATCTGTTTTTATTGTTGAGATGGGACTGCATATTTGATTGCTTAAGGTGAAACCTTATAGAGAATATAGGTAACAATACAATGAGAAATCATACAGAGAATATTGAGGCAAATCACTAAGATATCAGACAGAGAATATCAATAGCAGATCAGTGAGAATATCCCTGTAAAATTTTATTAGTGGATGAAATTTTTAATCAGTATTGACTTACTATGATTTGGTGTCATGTTCTCGTATTAGAAACCCAAACGTGCTGCCTTTTCTTCCTATTTCTTCATCTTTTTTGTTTAGCTAGGTCACTTTAATTCATTTTACTTGAGTACACCTTTGTTTTTTTAATGGTAGATAACACAAGAAATGAGTAAAGGAAGCTGATTACTGAGACTCATTTCATGATTCATGTATCCATAGTCGACTCCAATTTTTTGAGTTTATGACTTAGGGTTTTTGTTGTTTGATCCGAGCTAAATAGTTGGATATGTACCGAAATCTGGTAACCTAAGTGTAATGCTTACAAAGAACTAAGAATGCAGAGTGGTGGAATTTCTTTAGTTCGTTTGTTACATTTTGAATTTCGAGTTGCCATTTTTGTACCGACTTGAATGTGCATACTTATTTTTCGACTTCTTTTCAATGCTTTGATGGTCTAAATTTATGTGAGAAATGTTGGTAAGCCAATTAAAACAAAGCATGGAGTTACAGTGTAAATAGAGTTCTATGTTGTCAGAATAGACTGCTGTAGAATCAGATAATAATGCAGGTGAAAAAGAAGGTTGTGGGATGTCCATTGATTTTAAAGGTTCTTTTGTTTGGAGTACATATCAAAATAAGACACAACTTTCGTTTGGATGTGCATATTAAGGTATGGTTTGGACAGCTTTCGATTCTTGTATGGCTTGGACTGGGATTTGGAATATTTAGACTTTAGAGTGATTCTTATTGGATTTTCTTTTGGGATCCAGGAATAACATAGTGCCTCTTAAAACATGTTTTGAAGATCAATGTTCCAATGGAAAGAAAGGAAGGGAGACCTATGATAGAGAAGTTCCTATGGCATTAGTTTTAATAAGCATTTCCTTATAATTTTTTTTCTCTTATCTATCTTTTTATTCTCGTCTTTTTTTGATAAGTATTAGACAATAGACATAAAACAATCAGAGAGCAGGTTGACAAAAAAACAATTAGACAAAATGTTCTATAATGTAAGATTAGGAACTTTTTATGCCACCTATACAACATAATAAAGTCGTTAATCTCAAAAGTACGTTTCACATCTATTGTAAAATTTCTGCCAGAAATTCCTAGGATAAAAAAACATATATTCAACAAATAAGTTTTATTTGTTTCCTTTAATATTAAACAATATTTTCGTTATGATAAATAAAATACTTCATTTTAAATTTTTATCATAGAAAGCTATTCAAACATAATATCAATTTGGCTTATTTAGTCATATCAGTCACTAGCTTAACACAATAATCTTAATTGGCTCGGTGCACTTTGTATCTTTTAAAACTAAGCCTAGATAACCATATATATTTGTTTTGTTATTCAGAATATTTATTTCATCTCATTTTAATTGTATCAATTTGAGTAATTTATGAAAGACACTCGGTTTCAGACTAAGAACATGAAAGTTAATTATGAAAAAGTCGATGACAAATATTTGGATACGACTCCTGAATTTGCTTGTGTGGTTTTTTTATCGTGAATGGCTTTGAGCAAGACATATATAGTGAGTGACTAGTGTGTACATTATCAATATTTATGACTCACGTAATGTGAATCATCATCTAAGCTCGTTTTTTATTCACTTTGGGCTTAAATACTTGTCTTGATTTCCCCTTTTTGGTGTTGATTTGGATCCATTCCTTACAGATGGAACTTCGGGAGACCCGAAGCATGAAACTACGCAAACTCGAGAGGTAATTCTAGTGATTTAACTTGAAAGTCAACACCTCAATATATTTTTCGTATTAATAACCTGAATTAAATACGAATAAAGTATTAAAAATAGCAAATGATTTTTTTTATAAAAAAATTATATTTAGACATAAGTGAACACTAATAATTTCAAATGTAATATGAATAAATTATTAATATTTATTTTTAAAAAATGATGAATTGAAACTACTAATTTAAGGGATGTTTTTCTGCTTAGTTTAGGTGCAATTCTTTATTAATAGAGCTGATAAACTAACCCAAATCCAATTATGTGATCAAACTTAACGAATCCAACAAAAATTGTATGGAGTATGAAAATTGATCCGAAAGCCAAAGTAGTTATTGTTCGAATAAGATAATATCTCCTTTCCTCTTTTCTCTTTTGTGTTTTTTCCTTTTTGCTTTTATTTCTACTTTACCATTTTATGCTCATCTTCTATTCCTTTTGAAATATTTTCTTCTTGCATGAGGGGAACACTTCAGACCTCAATCCAGGTTGAACACAAGCCATCAATTGTTCTTTTTTTCCCTGGAACGAAAGTTATTTGATCCATAGATCAACTTAAACTTGAACTGTTGGAATTGTTTATCTAACATCGATAAGTTGAAGATAGTGTGCACACTTTATGAGTTACTAAAGCCCTTATCCCCGAAGTCATATGATTTTGCGATGGTATATATCTCCTTGTTTTATAAAATGTGTGCACCTCGTGTTTCCTCGTCAACAGTCAACACGTAGGCTTTCATCATATGTCCAGCTCAATTGAATAGAAGGAAATGGAGGGAAAGATTGGGTTATCGTGTTTCCCCGTTATCACAAAACGATTTGAGACCATTGGGTTATCGTGCTATAAAAAGAATAGTGCCAAACCTTGGGTAAAATAAGAATGTGTTTGGATAGAAGGAAATAGACGGAAAGATGGGGAGGGATTTTGATGGATGAAGAATTTCTTGTTTATATATCAAAATGAAAGAGAAGAGATTTGAAGAGGATGAATTTTGAGGGATTAGATGAATAATTTTTATTAAGGTCTCCATCTCTCTAAAGTTAAAATGATTTTGAGAGAAAACTTTCATCTCTTTTTTCCTTTACGTTCATTTCCTCCTAAAGAAACAAGAGTTACTTACCTTGTATTTTTCTTCCTTTTGTTCCCCTTTCTCTCCTTTCTTTTCTTTCTTTTCTATCCGAAAATGTCATCAAAACATAGTATATGTATTATATAGATGTATATATTATATCTTTAAGATATTACTATCACTACTTTTTCCTTTTTGAGTTGTGTTTTTTGGGAAAATAAAACAAAATAGTTGGAAAATGCGAATGAGATAAAAAGATATCAAAATCTCCTAATTAAAGAAGAATATACGAGAGAATGTGAGGTAACTGATTGAGGTAACTTATTTAATTTAGTCATTAACTTAGATAATACTCACTCTTAATCATTTTGGCTTTCAACACTTTTCATCAATCACTCTTATGTGATTTGTTTTTAATCTATAAGTTAAAATATAGTCAAGTGTGATCTTGTAATTTGATTCATTTAATTGTAAATTTTATAAATATAAATTATTTATAATTTTTACTTAAGCACAATTAGAAATATTTTAGATTGAAAACGTGCATTGAAAAATGTATCAAAATTCAATAAGATATTTAAAGTGAATAGAAGGGAATAAATAGAAGGTTTTATTGTATAGGTGCTCTCTTGAGATACCGTCTTTTGTAAGGACGACTCTGAAAAGCCCAGCCAAAATCTATATTTAGAATTGTAACAATATATATTTAGAATTGGACTGGGCTTTTGAGAGCCGTCTTTACAAAATACGGTCTCAAGTAACCATTTGTGTTTATTGTATACACAGTTGTTAGGTCACTAGCTAGAGGACAATGACAACACTTCAAATTAGTCTAGTTTTAGGAACGAAAATAAATGCAAAATAAAATTAAGTAAAAAGTATTTTGGTACTTCATATTCGTCTAGTATGGACTTGATTCATACTAATATTAGTATTTTTGTTATTTTTGGTACTTTATTTCACTTTACTCTTATCCATTTCACTCTTATACTTAAAAAATTAAAAAAAATTAAATTAATAAAAAAATTAAAAATTAAAAAATTAAATTTTAACATTAAAATTTAAAAATTAAAAATTAAAATTAAAATTTTTTAAATGAAAATTTAAAATATTTAAAATTTTAAATTTTATAAAACTAAAAACAATTAAAAATTTAAAAATCAAAATTAAAATTTTTTTAAAAATAATTAAAATTTAAAAAATTTAAAAAATTAAAATTAAAAAACTAAAAAATTAAAATAAAATTTCCAAAAAACTAAAATTCTTTTTTTCAAAAAGTTAATCCATTAACTGAGGAGTATGTAATGAAGAGTGAAGAGAGTATGAATAGGGGTCTTAAAAGTTGGTCCACACTATTTTAGTGTGGACTTGCAAGAGCTTCTCATTTCTAACTCAATTTTAGTCAGAAATTTGTCAATAATTTTTTTTTTGGTAAATGGCCTTTTCCAATATTGAATTTCGACTACCATTGTTTTAGTTCAAAACTCAATTGAAAAAAATTAACTAGCAATGAAACAGTAGGAGATTCAGTCAAAATTTTTCACTAACAAAAATTCATTTGGAGTTTAGTTGCTATAGGACAAAGACAACACATCAAATTAGCCTATTATGAGGAACGGAAATAAATGCAAAATAAATTCCACTAAAATGTATTTTTTGGTACTTCGTATAATTTCTAACTCGATGCGAATTTTAAGAGTCAATGGAGTATACGAGTGTAACAATGAAAGACTTGTAAAAACACATTTTTCTTTATCACTCCTTATGTCTAAGCTCTAAAGCTTTCAAAGAGTTGCATATGTACATTAGTAAACCACAAATTCTTGTGAGAGACCGTCTCTTTGAGAGACCATCTTTTATTGGGTTAACCCATAAAAAATGTGAAGTAAGAGGAGAAAATAAGCTTTGATGGACTGAGCCTGAAAGACGTCTCTCAGAGAAACGGTCTCTCAGGAGAACAAGGCCGGCCAAATTGGTGGGTTAACAATTATTGTTCAATCATTAATTTATAAGTTGTGCTGGTCAAATATGGAGATCCATTCCAGAATATACGTTTGCAACTTTGTATGGGTCCAGAATATTAATGGAATGGAGACTTAAGTTTTTGCATTGGAGGACGAGCCAGGACTTCATCATGATAGTCTTGGCCACCCATTATGGGATATAATATTTTCTAAAGCACACTTATTATTATAGGAGCTACCTTTGCTTTACTAAATAAAGAGTCATAGTACAAGAATAGAAAGTTGTTGATGATGTTTTTGTTTCACAATCAGAGGGGATCATGATGATTAGATTATAGTATTGGTTGATAAGTTTGAGCCTAAATATAATTCTAGAGGAAATAAGTAGGTCGAGATCAATTGGGTAATAAATAGAAAAACAATCTTTGTTATTACAATGATAAATTCGCATATATACCTTTAACCCTATGAAAATTTGTACAAGATAGGATATTAGCATGGCCCTCAATTAGCAAGGACAAGGCGGACTATCACCCATAAGCTCAAACCTTTTAGGGTCCAAAAAATTTTTTAATGTAAAATGTTGATATTAACTTGAATCAAATTTAGATATAATTTTCATTTTTTGTTTAAAAATCATTTTTAATACTTTTTATGATGTTAAAATATTAACAATAAAAAATAAATTTTATATTTATTACTTATTCTCACCTTAAGTTTTTAGGAGTTCATTTTTATCTTTCGTACCAAGGCCTAAAAATGAATGACATGGCCTTGACTATTAATTAATGTACAGGTAAAACCATGGAATAAAAACTCCCTCGTTAACGTCGCGTTGACCGTTATATAATGTGTAACGCCCGTTATTTTACCGTTATAACGATATTTCACCGTTACAACGTCATTTGTCTTCCCGTTAAAATTTTATTAATACCCATTGATTTTGATTATTACGAGTACTTAATTTATAGTAGTTCAACAACAAAAATAATTAACTAATAACTAATAAGTTAATTAACTATACACTAAAAGAATCAAATATTGCAATTAAAATAGCTAGTTGCATATTATTGGATAATAATAGTAGTTCAACAACAAAAATTCAATTATAAGTTCAAAACCCCTTATGTGATTCTTTTTCCACAAATTACACCGCATCGGCCGCGATTCTCCGTTATAGCTGTTTTCCGCGACATCGCGACCGTTTTCGCAAACGCATCCGCGACCACGATTTTTTTCCATCCGTAAAACTTAATGACATTAAAGAGAAAATGATATTGTTAACAAATGACAATCTAGGACTTTTAAAGCTGAGCTAGTTAATGATAATTACTCCCTATCAAATTGCCTTCATATATTATAAGATGAACATATGTATATTGAGGGATTCAAGCTAGTGTTATCAATTTTAGCGCGATCGTTCATTGAACTATATGAAATGATCCATAGAGACTAGAGTTGCTGATAATAATCGAGCTAGTGTTATCAATTTCAACGTTTAGATGAAACTATATATTACACTTTTTCAGTATAAGTTAGAAACATTTTTCTTTGGAAGGCTCTAATAAATGAAAAAAATGGTAGCATATACTTCCTCTGTTCTGTTTTGCTTGCTACAAATGCATGGGTACACATATTAAGAAAATACTGTGTAATATCAGGAGCATGTGGAGGTTTCCTTTTAGAATTTTTTTAATATTATTTGATGAAAAATGAAAAAGGAAAATAAGTTTTTTTAGAGGATTGAGAATATTATAAAGATTAAATAATAGTAGGTATAAAAGTTAATGGGGTATCGATCAGGATAAAAATAGGAGTATGTGAAACTTTAAATGATTGATTTTTTACTAAAAATGGAAATGTAGAAAGTAATATAAAATATACTAAAATAGAAAATGCAGCGAGTATTATGGAATGAAGGAAGTATATGTAATGTAATACTCTTAGCTACAAGATTTGAGTTATAACATAGGTGTGGAGGATCTAGCTTTCATGGAAAAGTGTAGCAAACTTGTTATGATGCATGAAAAACAGTGAACTAAGCATGTGAATATGTTTGTAAGTAACAATTTTCCATAAGGATGCAAAAAGCTATGTTCTAGTATTATGCAATACTAATACTAATATCTACTTCTTTACTGTCTTTTACTACTTGTTGTAAGACTCAGGTCTCCTACCATATAAATGCGTTTTCACTTTCCATTCTTAAAAGCATGAAATTCCTCTGTTAATCACTTTTTATCCAATTCCCTGCATCACCTCAATCTCATACTTTCTTCTTTACCCTATATTTTGAGTTTCTTCTTTTCAATTAGACAGAACTACGTTAAATTAAACTCTCTCCGTCATCACTTTAAATTTGTTATATAAAATATTTTAAAAAATCAAATTATGTAGAAAATTTAAAAGTACAGAGAGGAATTGAATTCATCTGAAGTCAACTAAAAAAAGATTGAATCAAGTAAAGGTATTTTTGTCTAAAATAAAATTTTCTCATTCTGTGGTAAGATGAAGGGCCAACACATCTAATTTCTCTCAAGTAGTGCCAAACTGGCAGGACTAGAGTCTCCGAAAAAATGTATTTTGTATGAGACTGTTTTACCATGAGATGGACTCATATAGTTAGACAATTTGTCTAATTGATCATTTAAAATTATAAATAAATCACTTTACGACAATAAATACTGAATATACATGAGTCATCCTAATAGAGATGGTCTCAAAATGATTGTAAATGCTTAGAACTTTTAATACCCCTCCTTTTCATTTTACTTGTTCAATTTACATTTTGTCACTATTCACGAACTTCTTTTAGTTTGTATTTTATTCTTAATCTAGAAGTTAAAATATAATAAAGTACGATATTCTTTTATTTTTCTCAATGCAAGGATTATTAATATCAATTTTTCATAATTTTTAATTAAGCATAATTAAAGATATTAAAATTTAGAATATTACTTCAACAAGTGTGAAAAAGTAAATGTGACAAGTAAAATGAATAGGCAGGAGTGTTACTTAGCCCAAAACTATGAAAATTATTCAAGATATTACGGACCCGAGTTCAATGAGTTAACCCCTTAAGAAACGAAAGGGTAAGTGGACTCCATTTTAATTAACCAAAAGACCATTAAGATTGCTATCTAGCTAGAGGAACATTTCTTATTATCTACAATCATCTTTCATTCAAATCAATATCTTGGTAAAAAAAAAGTGAATTTCATTAACCAATAGGCAAATTAAAGCCTTTATGTAAATCTCATTAATTTATGAATATGTTATAATTGGATAGTGAATAAGACATCACCCAATTGAAGGAATTAATAGTACTAATTAACAAAACAAAACCAACACTCTCATTTATGCCCTCTTTACCCTTCCATACTACACATAATATTTCACACCAAGAATAAGACAAAGTTAGAAACCCTAACCCTAATTTACTAAAATAACCCACTAAAATTTAAGGGTAATCTCACTACCATTCATGCTCTCCCCATCTTCAACTCTTAATGCTGCCAGCTTGTTTCTCTGATCTCCACCATTCTCTCCTCCGCTTTCCCCTTTCCAGCTACTGCTTTCTGACTTTCCATCCTCCATGCTTTCCGACCGGTTACCGGCTCCATGCCCATCCGATTCCGGTGAGCTATGAGTGGTCTGTGTGTGGGAGGCAGTCTTGTAGACATGAAGTTGGGGATGTTGGTGGTGATGGAGGGCCGAAAGGTGGAGCGCTTGTGGTGCTGATGATGCTTGTGGGTAGAAATCTGATGGCACTGTTGGTGAGCAATAGTGTGATGACACTTGAGTAGAAGGATGAGTACTGTAAATGGTTGGTGGGCCACCATGTGCGGCTGCAGCCGCGGTGGCGTATTCAGGTGGGACCCATATTCCTCCTAATACAACCAGCTGTGGTGCAGGTGCTCCTGCTGTTTGTGGACTAGGGCTTGGTCTTCTAGTGTGTAGCCTGTATTTCTGCATGTTGGTAAAAAATTACCAGTTAGTAAAAACAAAAATATTCTACGCTCCCCTTTTTGATTTGTATCAAAGAAAAATTGAGTTATTTTTAAAAAAAAGAATTATGTAGAAAAAGAATTAATTGTGTGGACGGAACTAAAAAAGAGTTAAAAAGTATGAATAAGATTAAAAAAAGCAGTAAACCATTGTTTAAAGATAAAAATGAGGTTAAATTAAGTGGAACAGATTAAGGTTAAAAATAATGCAAATTTAATGGGACAAAACAAATACAAGTGAAAAAAAAAGTACTTGAAGACCAAAAGTGTTGGGACAAATAGTAGATGTTGTGCTGTATTGTACAGTAAGTACAACAGCTTTGGTAATGTTTGTTTCATGATTGCATACTCAGATATTGGAATCCAAAAATTTAGTGATAGAGAGAGAAAATAGAAGAGAGAGAAAGTAGTACCTGGAGGTGACTTTTTACTTCATCATTTGTGAGGCCATCAACCTTCATTAACTCTCTAATTTGTTTAGGAGTAGCCACTGTTTGGAAACATAAATAAACCAATAATTAGCCAAACTTCCCTAGATTTCTTAAAGCCAATGATAATGACATCATGATGAAAATCTTCCTAAAATATTAAGAAAACTAATAATAATAACATTCAATCTTGACAATAAATAAATTATAGACAATTATAGTATGCAAATTAAATGAGTTGGTTTTATTAATATATATATTGTTAAAGGTTTGATAAAAATTGGATTCTTATTATCTCTGATGGTGACCCATGGAAGTAAATGAATAAGTAAATAAATGAATAAATATTTATATGTACCTTGCGAACCACCAAGCATCTGAAGGGCATTGACAAATCGACGGTGCAAGTCAGGCGACCAACACCGTCGTGCCTTCCGATGAGTTTGCGAGGATGTCGGGGTGGCGGGTGTGGTGGTTGTATTGGTGGGTGATTGGCTATCAACAGCCTTGCCAACCATGACATTAGAAATTTTATTTGAATTATCACTCATTCCATTTTCACTATCTGTACACTTTTTCTCTTCCATTTCTCTCTCATTAGATACCAAAGCCAAATCTGGAAGTGCCATAATACTTGAATTATTTGGGATTAAGCTTCTTTCTTTAGTAAAAGGAAGAAAAGCTCCCCCATTTCTTTGTTTGTTGTCTAATCCTAGTTTAGGGCAGTTGCCAACATTATTAAAAGTGTTATGATCAGCTTCAGATTTAGGCAGTATTGAAGATTGTTGTTTGTTTGGATCGCCTGCTTGGCTCCATAGTTGGGCTGATAACATCCAATTCTCTTTGTCAGATGTGTTGGTTTGTTTTTGATCGGATCCTTCCATGTTTGACTGTTTTATTGGCATAAATTCTTAAAAGGTTCCTTTTTAAAGTTGTTGTTATATTGTCTCATTTTCTTTGTTAGATATTTTGGTTTGTATATATATATATATATATATATATATATATATATATATATATATATATATATATATATATATATATATATATATATGACTAAAGCTTTATAAATCTATGTAATGTTGGATATACTCCCTCCGTTCCTTTTTGATGTTCCTATTTGGATTTTTCACCAAGATTAAGAAAAATAGAATCTTTAGTGGTAGTGAATATTATTTTAATTATATAGGTATTGGAAATATGAGAGAAAAAATAGTTAAATAATAGTGTAATGTAATGATTGTATTGGAAGTATGAGAGAGAAAATAATTAAATAGTAGTGTGAAGTAAGGAAAGTGGGGTTTTAAGGGGTAAAAGTGGGATGAAAACTTTCCAAAAATTGAAAGTATTCTAAAGTGGAAAAACTTATGAAACTGCCCGTTTTAGTAAGGTGGAAAAACAAAATGGAACGGAGGGAGTAATATTTATTACTCTGTCCGTCCTATTGAGTTGGTGCAAATTCAAAGGGCAATAAAGAGAGTATCAATTAGGGTTAGAAAATAAGGACCTCTTTATTTTTGTAAGGTAAGCTCGTCTACATCTCAATCGTCTTTTAATAATTAATTCTGTCTAGATAGGAGTTATTGAATAGCATCCTAGCTACTAATAAATTGTGTACTCATTTTTTTACTTTTAATTTGAATGTGAAAGTCTCAATATATTTCTTTTGGGTACTTTATGTTTTGCTTTGGAATATGTTTTGCTTGATTATTAATGAAAGCTATAAAAAGACTAAAAATAAAAGTTGCATGCAAAAATAAGCCTTATTAGTATGATTTCTTGATATCTATTTGTGTTAAAGATCAAAAGTTAACACAAATAATGATTTTGTTAAGGTTCAATAGATATACCTTGTGTAAGAAGTTGCATGCAAAGAGGTAACTCACGCTTGAAAGCATCAATCTTAAGGCGTTCTTCTTCAAGGCGAGTGAGGTAATCTTGGAGCTTTTGAGTAGCTTGTTGATCTGTTGGGTTGTTAATAACATCACCACCAAATGATTTCAATAGCATTGAGTAGCTTTGAGGTTTGCACTCAAGGCTTAGTTCTGTTGGTGATGTCATCATTGATGATCAACTTGTGTTCTTATGATATTGTTGTTTTAGAGTTATGGTTGCTGAATTATATGTATGGATGAATACAATAAATAAAGTGTATAGTTGGAAATGTTGTGGTGATCTTATAGAAAAATATAAGGGGAGAATGAATATATGTAGATACAGACTTATACTTTTTGAGGTTAGGAGAGAGATAGATAGATATAGAGAGTAAGAAAGAGAGGAAAAAAGGGATAGGATGTTGTTTGTGAACACAAGGAGGATCATTTGCTTTTTAGAGTGTGTTTGAGGGAGAATAAAGTGGGATTTTGGGGGGATTGAGAGAGAATGACTCTTTTGTGAGAGGGGTAAAGGAAAAGTTTTGGTGAGATAAACGAGGGACGGTAACTTCTTCCCATCACTAAAGCCTAAAATTTTTTATTCTCAATTTGCTATATTTGTCATTTTTTATGCTTAATTTGCTATATTTTTAATAAAAAAAGTATGAATATTGAATGCTAAATTATGAGATAAATTTAATGTCTCACTTCATCTTATCTAAGCATTTCATTGAAGTTTATTTTATAAATTAATTTGGCAGAAGCTCACGAGTTCGAATCTCTTACACCCCTTAACTCAAATAGAAGATAGAGCATCAGGTAGGACGAAGACCTATACTACATGTCCACACATCTCACACAAAGATCTTTCATGTAAGGCGCCATAATATATAACATATATTAGTACTTTAAACAACAGAGTGAATTTTCTTATGCCAAACTTGTTATATTTTGTGCGGCCATACAATTTAATTAACCTTTGTTTTTTCGAATTTATTATTGATAATAATACGTTGTGTGAGTAATTTTTATTACAAGTAATGAAGTCTTAAGGATGAAGAAAGATTAAATTGTATAATTAATAAGTGAGAATCTGATAGGCTTCAAATTCATTGACACCAAGACGGAGTATATACAACAGTTGTTGAAAGTGGAAGAACTCATGTGGTTGGAGCCTTTGGTATGATTTTTAGAACCTTTAGATGTTATTTTCCTCACACTCTTTATTTAGCTGTACCAATTTCTAAAATCACTAATTCAAAAGATGATTCTCCTTCCTTTGCCCCTTCTTACCTTTTTCTCTTATACTCCTTTTCTTTTCTTTTTTTTTTTTTAAATTAAATTTCTATTTTTTTACTTTTTTATTGTTTTGGTATTTGACATGGTTTTAGTATTTGTTTATATACAATGAATATACCGATTTTTGTAAAATGGTTATTAATCTCCATATACTATTCAGCTTTAATCTCTATTAGAAAATTATGATGATCATTAATAAAAAAATACCCTTTTGAATATTATTCCGTATTTCTTTTTGTACAGGTCAGAGATATACTGTGGATAAACTTCAATCTACTTGAGCTGTATCTTCATGATAGATGCTCTGGACCATCCACAACCATTTCATAATTTCAAGATAAAGCTATCTCATTGATATTATGTAGGAATATTTAGCGCTGATTTAGTAGTTTAACTGGGGGGCTAATCAAATACGCGATATACTACCAAAATAATTATTTTAAAACCAGTGGAAATTATAACGTTTATTTTGAAATGAAAATTTTCTGTAACTTAAAGATAATAACACTCCAATAATTTATCACAAAAAATCTATAATTGGAACTACAAACCTAGAGCTTTATTTTTCACTATTACGATATATGACAACTAAAGTTTTCTTTTTTTTCTTTTTTTTTTGAGTTTAACTAAAGTTTTCTTGTTTTTGTGATATTTATTATATTGGAAAAAAAATTCGAGAAGATTTTATTTAGATGTACAAAATTCGATGTAATATAATTTTTTAAAAACTTACTTTTACGGCTCGGTTGAAAAATCTCTTCGTGACCTTAATGGTCATGCTTGTCCAACTTCAATCATCTCATTTTCTTCATGAAATTCATTTTAATGCATTAACATTGGGAGAGGTAATATTAAGTATTAAAGGAAATTTGTGAACAAAAAACTTTTTTGTGATCAAAGTTTCATTACCATGGGAATGATATGGAACTTTTGATGAAATTTCATATTATAAATAATTCTCATTACCACCCTTTAATACAACTTTCCAAAGGGGCCGTTAATGCTTATATTTTTAAATATTGTACTATAAAAAATTTTGAATGCAATGTAATTATCCATCATTTCATATACATACTAATAAAAATTATATCATACATACTAATAAAATGTTAAAAAATGACAAATGTCATCCTTAGTGGAATCATGATGACAACCAGAATTATTTTAATTGATCATACATACTTCCTCCGTTCTTATTTACTTGCAACATAGTTGACTCCGGTATTATTCATTAAGCAAATTGACTTTTATATTGTCGGTAATCTAGAAATTAAAATATAGTCATATGAAATCTTGTTTGAATCATCTCAATTCAAAGTTTCTTAATTTTGAGTTTTCATAATTTTTCGATATGTATTATTAGAGATATTAACGATTGAATTCGTGCATTGGGAAGTGTCAAAAAGCAAATGGTGTAAGTAAATAAGAACAGAGGTAGTATAAATAATAAAAAACAGTAATCAATAGTTGATTTAAAAAGTGATGCATTCGAAAAACTTAATCACGATAGTATATCATTGAATTATTCTTTAAGTTATACCTATTATATATTTCATTTTAATAAATTCGTGTATTGCACGAATTTACATGCTAGTTAACCTCTAAAAATGTTGTAGTTGGCAAAACCCGATTCAATCGTAAATTGTAAGGTACTTAAGAGGTATTGCGAGGAGCAATCTACTGACATTACAAAAAAATTCAATTTTCCGACTAAAACGCACCGACTAATTTCAAATAGTCGGAAATTCCGACTGTTTTGGGTAGTCGGAAAATTGCTTTTTTTTTGTAGTGTGAAAATGTTAAATTATTTAAAAATAATTCAACAGTGAAATTTTTTCACATCATGTACATGAAAAGCTACATGTAATGGTTTCATTAAGTGACTATTTCGTTTTATAACTTTTCATTAAACTTAACGAAAAGTTTAGAAAAAAAATCATTAAAGATGATAAAAACTAGGAAAATTTATGAAAAACAATTTAATTATGATTGATTTGTTCAAATAATTCATGATAAAAATTGCCTCAAAATATTTCTTATTAGTTGAATTTCCTCTTATAATGGTAATCTAAAATTTTATTTATCCTCACAAAATAATTCTAGTTTTTTTTAGTAAAATACATACTTCGATTTTAATTATGAATGAATGTTACTTTAATAGTATGAATTTTTTTGAGTTAAGGAATGATGAAAATTATTTTGATTTTTGAGCGAATGATTTATAGTTAAAACTATTTTTAATAAATTTTCCTAAAATCTTAAGTATAAAATTACATTAATATATAACGAAACGAGCAAATTTACATGAAAAAAGTTCTAAATTGCATTAAGGCGACAATATCTTAAGTTGTTATCAATAGTTTCATAAAGATTAAATACTCTCAATGGCTTAATTTAGTGAGATGCAAATTGAACAATGGTATTTACTAAATTCTACAATGAATTACATGCGCATAGGGATAACAATTCAGTCTGAATCTGACCCTATTCCGATTTGATTCGAGGAAATAATCCGATTCCGACTCCGACGTAACGATCCGAGTTGGACCTTATTAAAAATTCGACACTTCAATCCGACTCTGACCCTGAAGGAAATCCGACTTTGAATTTGACTTTTATACCCTAATATTTTGTTTCCTTTAAAACTCTAGATGTGACTAATTCATGCTCTGTCTCATACTAATTGTAATTTTCGATTTTGAAAAACTACTTTGTATTTTTATTTAGATTAATGATTAGTACATATTTTTTTAAATTGTAGTATTAGAACTTTTCTCTTGTTAAACTTGAATTCAAAGTACATATTTTTTTGTTAAATTGTATTTGAAAAATCTTTTTTGTTAACTTTGTATGTTTTAAAATGATTAGTACAATATCACAACGATAAAGTTTGATAATAATCCGACTTTGTTGGAGACCGAGAGTCCGAGTCGGGGCAAACTTGGAGTATGCATATATAATCCAACTCCGAGTGGAGGTGGACAGAAAAAAAGTCCGACTATTATTCGGAGCAAAATCGGAGTATGTATAATCAAGCCGAGTCCGACCTATAGCCATCCTGCACATCTAATTTAACTTTTTTTATACGTGTTTCGTATTATTATTTTGAAAATTTACATTTAAGTATTCTTTTATTTTTTAAATCCATGAACTTCATGAGAAATGAGAATCAAAACCATCCAGAACAAACCTTTTTCATAACCTTTAGTAATTTTCTAAGTTTATTTTAAAAAATATTTAATTGTTTTTAAAGATCTTATTACTAGGCTGGTCCCACAACAAAGCAAAGTTAAAGATGAAATTGATTCGATAGTCATGATTTACAGATCATGTTAAATTCCCAACCAAAAGTAACGTACTTATAAAATGATCATATAAGAAAATTAACAACAAATAAAATGGAAAAATATGGGGCAGAATTCAGATATTCACAGGGTTAAATATTAATACTAGAACAACGCATTTTCTCTTATTGTTATATATCATGAATTTTATGATTCTCATCCAGTCATTAACCTTTTTAAAAACACAAATTCTTGCTATAGACCGTCTATAGCATAGACGGGTAAATATAGGTCAGCCTATTTGTTAAATGAGTAACTGAATACTTATGTCAACCATTGGATTGGGCTGTTGAGAGAGCATCTTTGCTATAGACGGTCTATCAGGAGACCTTCTATTTTAAAAATATTAGCCTTTTATTAGAAATATTAGTTTTTTACATTTGCATTTAGAATTGACTTATTGTAGGCTTAATAATTTTTAGCAAGTACAAGCAATTATATATGGACGCTTTGAACAAGTTATAATCTTTCTACACAAATTCTTGTTGTGAGAGACAATCCTTTTGAAAGTTAATCCATAATTTAATTAGCCCATTATATTGTCATTTGTACATTATTTCGTATAGTGTATACTACGTTAAGCATTAGGAGAATAATATATAAAACATTAAGAATTACAAGTAAGAAGCAAAATGCATAAATATTTAATTTGGTGAAAATAAGAAATTGTTATATCTTATTATCGGTGTGTTTTAAATTTGTCAAGAAATTATACTCCATAATCGATGAGAAATTATAATCAAAATTTGACACTAATTAAATTCGTAAAAATTCTATTTGTGAAGAACGTATGAAAATAGAGGGATTAATTAGTATGACTTACATTATGAAATTTAATTTTACAAATCTCGGTTATTTATTTGTAAGAAAAAACATAGCTCATATAAGGGTGGCTTAATTAGTTTCATTGATCAATTTTTATAAATTTAACAAATGATCATGTGTATTGATCGATGGATAATAATGCGAACAATAGAAATGGATAATAAAACAGAAGGGAATTTTAAGAAATGAATTATAAGAACCAAAAGTGAGGGCAAAGCATATACTATTCCACATGTTTTTAATAATTTAATATGAATAATAATCTTTATTTAGTTGGGAATGGTGCTTACTGCCGAGTATCTATCAACCATTCAACTTTATAAAATATAATAAATATAAATTTATGGTTTGAAAAGTAGCATAATTATTCAAAATTGAGCTGAAAAAGAGTGAGAATAAATAATGTAGTTGAGACATTCAATAAAAAAAGAAAGAGAGAGAATAAAATATATAATTTTGTAGTAAGGAATATCTTAGTTCGAAAATTCTGCGACTGTAAATTAAGGACACAAAGCTTAAATAAAAAGAGAGAATTTAAGGGGAAAAACAACCCAAAAGAATGATAAAGGAAGGACCTTAGAGGTGGGGAATCTTCTTCTGCTAACTAATAACTTTTGTGAAGTGGGTGGGAAGGTAACCAGATTCTCTTCCTAAACCTCAAGGGGAATTTCGTTAATAATATGCTTAATTCTCCATAAACTCCATTTTTTTGTCAATAAATTACCAATGCAATCCAACAAATACTTAAGTTGAAAGTATATCACATAATGGGTACAAACAAAGAGTCGGGTGGACAAATTATTCTAATGCTAGTGTTTGGTAAATTAACTGATTAAAACAAGATAATTGTTAAGAATAAGTTGTTTTTTGACAAGCTGCTCATAACAATGAATTCAAAATTAGATGGACAAATCAATCAATAAAATCTGGTGAAATTAGCTAATGTAATCAACTATTAGCTATTTCCCAAACATTACCCATTAATATTTTTGATGACAAATATAGTATTTTATTAATTATAATTTAATGGAGCAAAAGTGGAACCATAGTATTAAAACAACTATTAAATTAAAATCTGTGGAAAAAATCTAGAGATTATAACTATTTAAAAAAATGTCTAAATAAAGTAATTGGAAAACAAGTGTAAACGATAAGCAATATAAAAATATTAAAATAAAGTTATATTGGAAAATATGTGGGAACAATGAGCAATAGTAAACATACTATTAAAATAGGGATAAACAAAATTAATTATATTCAAAAATTTTAATAAAATTAGAAAATATTTTAGGAGAACATCAAATTAAACCCTTAAAACGGAGGAAGTATATGTTGTAATCAATCGCGAATACACATTTTCAAGCCTCACCTTAATATAAAAATTTAAATTATATCAGTTTTCATAACAAAAGTTATAATCAAATGTTAAACATATGTACTAAAAAAATGTCATGGTATCTTCAAAAAAAAGGTCATGGTCCTTTCAATTTTTATTTTCTTTGTATCCTCATGATGAATTTTAAGGTTTCTTTTTAATTAAACAAAAAATATAGATACAATGCATAATCTCTTTATAGTCGATACTAATATTTCATAAGACTCAAATTGATTGATGACCTTTTATTATATTAACTTTTAATAATAAAGTTTCAAAAAATCAACTTATTTAATTAAAAATTTATCATTATAGTCATTAGAAGTCAATTTAATTTTAGTTGATTGTTTATGCTTGAGTTGTTCATGATTTAGTATGAGTATATATCCCCATACAAGAATAAAATTTTATGATACTATATTACATTAAAATAATATATTTATAATCTTAAAAAAAAATAACATATTTATACCTTTGATAAGATTTATATAATTAAATAAATTTATTAGTTGAAATTTATGAAACCCAAAAGATGAGTTTATACTGTTATATACTTATATGGATGAACATTCAGGATCCTGTCATGGTATACTATAATGTATTTTGGGACCATACATGTAGGAATGGTGTGATGTTATATAATTGAATCTCAAAGTGATTTTAAGCCCACTAATACAGTCAACTTTCTGCTTCCTTCTTTCTGGAAAAATGTTATGCCATGGAAAATTGTTGTACAAGCCACCTGAAATCTTTTCTGATTTTTGCTTCTTTTTTTTTCTATCTTTTTGAGCTTTTCACTCCATTTTATGTACAATCTTTGCTCTATTTTTTTTTTTTTGAATGATTAGAGCTAGACTAACTTTTAAAGCATTGATATATGCTATATACCTCACCTCATTTCCTGCTTCACTAATATTAATCTATATCCATCAAATGAAAACAAAGAAAACAAATTGAAGGTTACATAGGAAGAGGATTAAAGAGAGTGCTATTAATATAAGAAGATAATCATATCATACGATCTATTAATTCTATTGTATAATAGAATAAGGCAGTTTGTTTGTGTGAACATATCATTTTTGAAATTTTTTTTATAAATTGAAGGTAGTTTGATTTTAATAGAAGAGGATTAAAATGATAGTTCAATAATATAAAGGTAGTTTGATTTTAATAGAAGAGGATTAAAAATGATATGTTCACACAATCAAACTGTCTTATGCTATTATACAAGATAGTCAAATTTCATTATAGTCATCTTACCAAATTGTGTGAACATATGTAATTAATGAAATTTGACTAATTGAAATTTCTTTTTGGATTTTATTATATTTATAAATTTGCATTTTTGGAAAATTTTTTACATTGATGGATGTCATAAACTACATTTATTCCAATTATATACAAATGTACTATTTAAAAAATTATACTAGAAAATATATGATGTATTGTGTAAAAAACTATATATTATCTGATAAATTATCGGAATTACGCTGTAATATTTATGATGTACAAATTATGATATACTATGTAGAAATTATACTGCATAATAAATTACATATATTTAAATTATACTAAAACATTAAGATAAGTACTAGAAGTACATAATTGCCTTTTTTTCAGCAATTGTCCTTTAAAATTGAAATGACATAAAATTTATTTAATAGGTCATTAAAATCAATTATTTACATTTTTGGAGTACCATAATTATAATTTTGAGTTTTAGGAAAAATGTCAAGAATATTGAACCAAATAGCAATTTGGCAATATATAAATTAATGCAAAAAGTAGCCAAATGTAATTAGTCTGTATGCAATTAGACTATCTTAGCTACCAAATATAGTTCAATAATAATCAATCTACTTAAAGCATTGTCTAATTTTCGGTAATGCAATTAATCCTTTTCAAAAATGTATTAACACTTTAATGACAGAAAATACAATATAAATTAATAGTCTAAAATATATATTTTTTTATTATTCTATTATTTTGTTAAAATATTAATGTATTAAAAATTGTGCATTGCACGAATTTTTATCCCAATATTCTATTAATTTTATTGTATTCTAACAAAAGTCATTTTGATTGTAGGCATGCTATTTGTCTTTTTTTTCATTGGATAGTATTAATGAAATTTGACTTATTTTTATATTGTGACTTACCATATTTACACATTTGCATTTTTAGAAAAAATTATACATTAATGGATGCAATAAATCATAATTATTCAATTAAAAATTTACAATGCTATATAATAAATGTACCATTTAGAAAATTATAGGAGTACTGAAAAATAGATAAAATACTGGACCTTTAGTTTTTTTTGCTCATACTATTTCTCTTCTATGTACCTTTAGTGTTGTTTAATAATATTTTATAGAATAACCACGAGTTTAAATTACATTCAAGAAATTCATAGTGATAGAAAGTCAAGGACAAACAATATCCTATGTTGGTCTGTTTCTACCTTAGCCTATTTTTAGTCATGAACAACTTTATGTCGCCATTTCTACAGTTATTAAAAGGAAGGACTAAGAATTCTCATATGCGACAAGGATGATCAAATATTTTATCGTATTGAGAATGTAGTATATATAAAGGTGATTCAAAACCTATAAACTCTAGATAAACAACCAATTTTGTATTAGTATATATAAAGGTGATTCAATTATAATATACACACGTAAATACTTGATTACCCACCTCCATTTAATATTTGTATTAATCTAAAATTTCATTAAAATATTCACATATTTAAAAATCCTTGCATTGCACGGGTTATTATTATACTAATTAAGTATATTTTTTTGGTTTCGATTAAAAACGCTAACATATATAGTAGCCATTGGTGAATCTAAAATTTTAGAAAGAGACCAATAGATTATTAATAGTAGGAAAAATTACCAAGAATAATTTAACTTTTTTCTTAATTTTCCAACAATAATCCTACCTATGAATTAACCATGAATTATCCCAACTATACGGGTTAATTTCCTAAAGTAAGTTTGGGTAACCTGAAAACCTGCTATAGAAGGTAACTCACCAAAAGTGTACATTGAAAACTAATTTAAAATTAGAGAAAATTATTAAAAATTTAGGTGAAAAATCTTAAATAATAAAACAAATTAGAATTTTTTAGGGTTTTTCTTTGATATTTTTTTCAATATTTAATTTTCATTTATCTTTTTTTTTTAAAAAAATACTTGTTGTAATAAGTCATCAGGTTATCGGGTTTACTCTAGGAAAATACCCTCTAAAGTTGGGATTATTCATGGTTAATCAATAGGTGGGATTATTGTAGAAAACTCATAAAGAAATTTTATTTTATAATCCCTTTGTTCCGCTTTTATTTTCACACGTTTTAATCACATTAGTGTACAATTTTATGCAATCGGGAAAATTAAAGTAAAATAGAGATAACGAGAAGTGATAACTGATTATGCCAATGTAAACTTTTGTAACAACATATGAACCGCATGTCAATAGTATATGTAAAGATAGTATATGTAAAGAGTGAGTAGAATACATACAAAATTAGAAAATGTATACCAAAATGTGGGCAGGGCTTTGGATATGCAGTGAAGTTGAACGAGGTAGTTCATGAATTTCAATAGGAGAGGAAGTCAGAGAACATGAATATGGGGGTGGCTTAAGGGTTTGGGACTTGGGATAGAAAAAAATTCATGCTTCTAATTAAAATGGTGAACCTACATATTCAATTTTGGAAAAAATATTCTTACTCGAACCCATAACTAATATAATTATTAGAAAAAAATTATAACCAATTGTGCTACCTTGTAGTGGTAATGCTCAATTTACCATCATATCATCATATCATACAATTTAATAAAAAGAATGTAAAATTCCACGTGTCATTCCCATATTGATTTTCCATATAAAGAAATTTTACTAAAGTTAATACCAAAAGTTCCTTAATATTTGAGTAGTATATCACAACAAGATATGTTCATATAAATTTTCTTGAAATATTAAATTTTCAAATTTAAAAGCTAAATAAATTTCAAATTCAATTTTTTTAAAATATATTTGTTTTTTTTATATGTATTATAAACTAATTAACAAAGTTTCTTTATTAAAATTTTAATTTCTAAAATATTTCATCGAGAAACAAAGATACATGATAATCAAAAAATGTTTTGAGAATGACAAATAGTCATTATGATGACGTTAAAAGATCTCTCATATTTGCCTTAAAAAGTATAAGAGATTTAATCAATAATTATTAACAACCTTATTTTATTAATAAAAGCACTATATATTCTAAAATTTTTAACAATTTTATAAGAAATTAATATTATAGTAATTTTATACTGATAGCATGTAATTAGATCTCTATTTAAAATTTATATTTATATATACTTTTATATTAACAACTTCGTGTATTACACGAGTTTCTATACTAGTTTATTATATTAGACTAATTAGTTTTGGAAGCCCTATACAAGTGAATTAGGTGCACCATGCAAAGCCAACCTTATCTACAATCATACAATCAATAAAAAGTCTGTAAAATTTCACATAGAATTCTTATACTGATTTGTAATATAAAATAATTCATACTAAAGTATTTGCTAATTAATAAAGTATTTTCATAACAATTTTCATTAGATATATTCATTTAAATTTTCTTGAAATATTATATATTTTTTTGATTTAAAACCTAAATAGATTTCCAATTAGAGTTTCCTAAAAATATATATTTATAAATTTATATTGAAGTATTTGCTAATTAATAAAGTATTTCCATTAGAATTTTAGTTTCAAAAATATTTCATCAAGAGATAAAACATGATTTTCAAAAATTATTTTATAATGATAAACAATCATTATGACATCGTTGTTGGATAATAACCATATTTGTCTTAAAATTGAGAAGTTTAATTTAAATAATACTTCTATTAACAACCAAATTTTTTTCATTAAAAAAACTACATTAACATGTAATTGCATTTCTATTTCAAATTTATGTTTATATGTATACTAACAAATTCGGCATTGCATGAGTGTCTATACTAGCATATTATAGCACCTTTTTAATTTACATGCTAAAAATAATTAGGAAAAATTACTTAGAATAATTCAATCTATTTATGATTTTCCTACAATAATCTCATTTATTGATTAAACATGAATAATCGCAACTTTGAGGAGTATTTTCCTTGAGTAAAGCCGGTGACTGGATGACTTGTTATAGCAAGTTTTATTTATGAAAAGAAAGGTAAATTAAAATAAAATATCGAAAAAAATATTAAAAAATGTTCATAAAAAATTAATGATTTTTTTATTAATTAGAATTTTTTATGTAAATTTTCAAAATTTTTATCTAATTTTAAATTAATATTCAATTTATTTTTTTGGTGAATTAACTACTATAGCAGTTCAACAGGTTACCCAAGTTTACTCTAGAAAAATACCCCTTAAAATTGGGATTATTCATGGTTAATTAATAGTTGAGATTCTTGTAGAAAAATAGGAAAAGTTTAGATTATTTTAGATAATTTTTCCTAATAATTATCATATCATGTATATTAAATATGATTAAGCAGTAATGAAGAGGGGGAAGATGAAGGGACCCATACCCATGAAAGTTATTAAAAGGTTAGGATTGGATTGGGTTGGGTAAGTGAAAAAGCTAAGTGAAGAAGAAGAGGTTAAAAAAGAAAAAGAAGAAAGCTTAAGAATCGAATATATCTTTATTAATTACACTCACAAATTACAATAATAATAATAATGAAAGGGAAGGTTGGTCGCTTTCTTAAAATCAGTCTTCTGTTACAAGACTACTCCAATACTTTCCTTTTTCTCTATATTAATATTACTATTACTATTACTATTACTATTACTATTTCTATTAGATTCTCTTATCTCTTTTTTCTCCTTCTTCTTCAACCGTAGTATACAGATCTTATTCTACATTGTAATTACATTTATTTAATTTTGACCCGACTCTAGAAAGTATATTTACAATTATGAAAAATTTAACATACACACAAAAATTAACTTACAAACGATCCGAAATTGATTTGGTAATTCGAATCAACAGTTTTATTGTGATAGGATACTACAACAAAGTTAACTTTACACGACATAAAATTTAGTAATATTAAAAAATGTCAATAATTTATATTTTTAGTGTAATAATTTTTATTTTTTATTTTAATCTCACTATAAAGTGATTCAATCACAGTTTATTTGGTTTTTATATTAACATACGTAATTATTATTATAATCTATAGTGAAATTTATTAGAAATATCACTATACCATATACTGCGAAAACTTTAATATAATTTTTTATTATACTGTTAAAGATTGTAATAAATGTCAGTAAACTGAATTTACATGCCATATCAAATTTTAAGTAGTAATTTTCAAAATTATACTCCTTCCTATCCTATCCTACCCATTAGTCCCATTGATTTTTTTCACTATTTACTTATCTCTCTTAATTTGTATTTTATTGTTAATCTATAAGTTAAAATATAGTCATGTCAATGTGACATCTTGTTTGATTCGTCTCAATATAAAGATTATTAATATCTACTTTTTATAATTTTTGATTACAAATAATTAGAGATATTAAGAGTTAAAATTTTGTCTCGACAAGTGTGAAAAACCAAATGGGACTAATAAGTTGAATAAGAGGTAGTATATTAGTAAATATCACAAATTCTTATGAGAGACGGTCTCTTTGAAAGGTTATCTCTTATTGAGTTGGTCTATAAAGAAAATGTAAAGTAAGAGTAAAAAATAAGCTTTGAAGAGACGTTTCTCCGAAAGACGATCTATTAGGAGAGTAGCTGAGTAATAAATTTGTAGCGGGAGTGCATCGTACTTTTCAATTTTGTTATACGAATTTGGAATATTAAAAAAAAAGAAAAAAATAAAAATAAAGAGAAGTATGCATGAAAGTGAGGGATACGAAGAAGAAAAAGAAAAGGGAAAAAAGAGATTCTTGCTGGTGACACGCGTTGAGATATTCCCTGGCAATCCATATATCGTCCGTTCTCTGAATATCCTCTTTGTCTGCTCTTCTTACTTTCTTTCTTTCTTCCTTCATATCTATTCTTATCCCTTCCTCCAACACAAGTTTATACAACTTGTACTCCCTAGTGATGGCCACGGTCCGGGTTGGCCCGGAACCGAACCGGTGCCGAACCGCTTAAAACCGAACCCGGAACCGGAACGTTTGCGACAAGTTCCAAACCGGCCCGAACCGCGAAACCGTGAACCCGCCGAAAAAAAGTTGTCGGAATTATGAAACCGCCGGAAAAAACCGTTTGAACCGGATCAAAGAACCGCGGGCCAGTTCACAAGGTCCGAACCGGTTCACCCGGACCCACGATTCAATGGAACCGCCCCGGAAACCGGAAACCGGACCGGAACGGTTCACCCGGCGCAACGGTTTCTTGGAAGCGGACCCGGAACCGTACGGTTCCCCCGGACTGAAAAACTACATCAACTTCAAACGCTCGCCATTTCTTGCTCGGTTATCAGAATCGGACGTATAATATACTGTTGGAAAGACCTTGAAGTCTAACTTCCAATGCCGTAAACCTTGTATTAATTAGATATTCCTATCAAAAGTTATAGTCAAAAGAGTAGACATGTATCAAATTTCACCTTAATAGTTTTGTATTAACAACACTTTTCTACTCTTTTGCTCTTTTACTCTTCATGGTTTGACAAAATTGATAGCTTGATATGTTCTTTGAGCCTTTAAACACAAATCTTATATTCTTTTCTCAAATTGGACATGGAATACCGAAACGGAGTGAAACCACATAAAACAACCCTAAACCGCTACAAAAATGACTCAAAATTTTTTCATATGTTTATGAACCAACGCTCACTTAGTAATAAGTGAATGTATTATGTTTTTATCATCTTCTTAGATATTCTCATGATGAATTGATGATAGTAAGCGTTTTTAAAGCCGATTCTTGCAGATATGATGGATAAGTAGAAAGCGTATTTCACTAATTTTCCTTATATTTATGAAATTGCGACAATTTTAGATCCGTGTTTTAGGACGAAAAACCTAAGTAAAATAATATGATTTTAGTACCAAGCATTAGATTGCCCGTCTAGTGATGTACATAATTGTGTAGGAAATTGTAAAAAACTTTTAGCGAACCTTTATGACCATTATTCTAGTATATATAACCCGAGTCGCGATACGTCTAGGCGTGCTAGCGTTTCGGCACGTCCCGATAATTATAATCCCGTAATCGCTAACATAATAAGTCGAGATGATACTTTTCTAGTCATCTTCTTCCTCTTCCTCCGCTTCATATTTAGAATTAGATAATTATCTTAAACATCACTTTGAAATCGACCAAAGTAATTATAATATTTTATTTATGATCCGTTGATTCCTTCGGGATACGTAGGCAGCTTAGTATTCTTTCGGGATACTAGGTTCAAGTCCATTCTCTCCCCCTTTTTTTTATTTATGATCTTTATCGTTGATTCGTTTCTTATTAATTTATTTATTCCTTCTTTTTAGTAAATATTTTAATAACGATGACAACCAATGAATTTCGCTAATAATCAAGTAATCCACGAAGGTACGTCCGCATTATTATAGTATTTTTTTATTAATAATAAAGGAAAAATAAGAATGGAACCGATGGTCCGACCCACTCGTCCCGGGAATTGGGACCGCCGGAACCGTCTCATGAACCGCCAAGGAACCGGTTGGAACCGGCCGGAACCGGAACCGGAACCGGAAATGTCTGGGTCAGGTTCCAAATGGAACCGGAACCGGGTGGAACCGGAACCGGTTGGAACCGGAACGGAACCGGCCCAACCCGGACCATGGCCATCACTAGTACTCCCTAGTCTTAACTCCTATCTGTTCTTACCCGTAAACGTTTCCAATTCTTCACCTTCTCCCCATTTCGTATACTTGTACTTGTATTCAGAGGTGTTCAACGGGGCGGGTCGACCCAACAGATCAAGGGTCGGATCACATTTAAACGGGTCATTAGCGGGTCGGGTCAACAATGGGTGGGTCATTAGCGGGCTTGGTGTAAAGGGTCGGGTCGGATAATTATAAGAATTAATTGCGAAAAAAAATTATACTAAAGTTTCGTATACTTGTAGAGTACAAATTGTACTACTACTACTACCTTTTACCTAGGGATGACAATTCAGTTCGAATCCGACCCTAGTCCGACTCGACCCGAGAAAAATAATCTGATTCGAGTCCGAGGAAAAAGTCATCCGACTCCGGCTCCGACTTTATGATCCGAGTCCGAGTTAGAGACGGACCGGAGTTGGACCATATTAAAAATCCAAGACTCCGACCCGACTCCGACCCTGAAGGACATCCGACTTTGAATTTGACTTTTACACTAATATTTTGTTTCCTTTAAAACTCTAAATGTGACTAATTCAAGCTCTCTCTCGTACTAATTGTAATTTTCGATTTTGACAAATTAAAATACGAGAAAATTTTGTTAAATTTTAATAGTAGGATTATTTCTCTTGTTAAAATTGAATTCAAATTAAACTACATATTTTTTTGTTAAATTGTATTCAAAAAATATATTTTGTAATTTTATATGCTGTAAAATCATTACTACAATATCACAACGATACTATTTGATTATAATCCGACTCTGCATCCGACTCCGTTGGAGATCCGAGAGTCCGAGTCGGGGCAAATTTGGAGTATGCATAATCCGACTCCGAGTGGAGGTGGACTGAAAACAAAAGTCCGACTATTATCCGGAGCAAAGTCGGAGTATGTATAGTCCGAGCCGAGTCCGACCCATTGCCTTCCCTACTTTTACCATACACTTGTATCATACTCCATTATTCCAAATAAATAGCTTTTATACAAATAGGGTGAGAATTAATAGACGTGAACAAAAATAGTAAAAATTATATTTTCCATAAAAGAGAAATATGTTAAAAAACTCGTACATTGCACGGAGTTCTACACTAGTATATTATAATGAGATATGATGCAAATCGTTATTCGTTATATAGTGGAAATGGCCTTTAGTCACAATATATAAGCATATTAAGTTTTGAAGAACCTTACATTATTATTGGTGTTGGGAAGTCCAATGCATTTTCATTCATTAGTCCATTATTAGAATATGCCCATATGACACTTTTTCATAAGGTTGATCAATTCTTATTCTAATGTTAGTTTAATCAACATTGTGAAAAATGATTTAAGTTCATGTAATAGTAAAGGCTTCATTTTACGTTTTATATATATGCTTATTTTACCTACTCTTTCACTAATTTTATTAGACCAGTTTAATATTTCATCTTACAGGGATGGTCACAACGATTAGTCACTCGCCACTACAAAAAAAATGCAAAGTTCTGACCAAAATCCACTGACCCCCAATTTTAGTCGAAAAATTCCGACTAAATTACCGACTACCAGCATCTGGTCGAAATTTCCGACTGAATTCCTACTCCAATCAAGTGGTAGGAAATTTCCGACTGAAGTGTGAGTTACCTCTTAGTCGGAATCATTCCGACTATCCATTCAGTCAGAAGTTGGTCAGTGTCATTGGTCGGAATGTTCTGACTAAATACCTTGTCGGAAGGTAGTCGAAATTATCCATATTTTTCTATAATTACCCTCCGCCAACGTAAATTCGTTTTTACATTTTCACCTCAATACTATCTCTCTACTTTATTATCTCCAAATAATCTTTATAATTTAATCTCTTTCATTTAAATATACATTATATCTAACTTCTAAAAAAAAATTACAATATTTCTCTCAATTCACAAGGATTCTAGATATACACTATTAAAAAGGTATGATTTTTAGTTATATTTTGCTTAGTTAATTAATCTTATTATATCATTTATATTTTAATTAGTTTATATATATCTATGCATTATTTATAATATATGTACATATGTATTTGTTAAAAGAAATTTTATTAAGCTTTTTGTTGCGGTGTATTTTTTGTAATAATTATAAGTATTTACTCGAGAATATAGTTTTTCCTAATTATATTTTTGTAGTACTATAAAAATGTGTAAGAAATGATGAAAATATGTCCCTCAAATCTGAGAAAATTCAGCATCATATCGTATTATTTACTTAAATTAATTTAGTTTATAACAATAAAATCATAAGATGCTGAGTTTACTTAGATTTGAGAAACATATATTTATATTTCCACTTTTTGTTCTTATTTATACATACAAGGATATTGTTAAGAAAAACGATTATTTCTAATTAGTGTTTATAAATTTTACGGAAAAAATGACTGTGCAAAAAACTTTTTAAAATTTTATTTAAATAAGGTGCATTATATCATATGTTATATTAATTAATTTGTATAATTTTTTTAATGAGCTTTTAGTTTGTGGCCATTTTTTGTAACTATCATGAAGCCTTAACCGAAATTGTTGTTTTTCTTAATTATTCTCTTGTATATATACTATAAAAATGTGGTGAAAACGATTAAAATATTTTTTTCAATTTGGATGAAATTAAGCATTGTATTATTTTACTTAAACTAAGTTGCCACAGTTGAAGCTTAGTAAAAATAATCCTCGATTCGGAACTCGTCGGGCTTGGCGATAGTCAATATTACAGCTTACATGTTGTATTTTGTAAGGTTGTATAAAATTGCACTATCGGCAAACTGACGAGGTTCAAATTGTGGGGTATTCTTACTAAATTTTGTTGCAACAATTCGTGGGGTATTCTTACGAAAAATAACAATGCCTAATTTCCTTAAATTTGAAAAACATATGTTTAATGTTTTCAATTTTTTATAGTACATATGAGGAAATATTTAAGAAAAACAACTTTTTCAATCTAGTACTTATGATAGTTACCAAAAAATGGCCGCACTAAAAGCTCATTAAATTTTTTTTTAAAAATTAAATTTACTGACAAGATACCGACTAAAATATAGTCGCAAATTGGTTGAAATTCTGAAATTCAAATATCAGCCAATTAGGGTTTCTGACACGCATTAATACAAAAAATCTGCTACTCACTCTTCCGACCACATTCCGACTAATTAATAGTCGCAGATTAGTCGAAATTTTAAATTTCAAAAAACAGTCAAAGCGTCCTGACAGGCATTTATTGCCTTAAGATTCTTGTCTTTTCCGACCACCCTCCGACTAACATTTAGTCGCAACCTGGTCAGAATTCTGAAAATACTATTGAAAAAGAAAACTGACAAGATTCTTTATTAGGCACATCTTTTCACGTGTCGACACTATATAGACCATTTTTTAGTCGCAAGATGGTCGCAGATTAGTCGAAAAGTTTTTCCTTAGCTAAAAAAACGTGGAATTTGTAATTTCGCAGAGCAATGGACTTGCGAAGTAAAAGAAGTTGGAACTACCAGCGAAGTTGCAAAGGAGTTTATAATATTAGATATTTAGAAGGTGTCGAAGAATTTATACAATTTGCAAGAAAAAAAAATCCAGATGAGGTTAGATGTCCGTGTAAACGGTGTGATGATCGTAGACTGTGGGCTCCAAATGTTGTAAGAGATCATCTGTTAAAGAAGGGGTTCGTCGAAAACTACTATGATTGGTACCTGCACAAATGTTCTAACGGTGCACCACTTAGTAATGAGTTGGCTCCGGTAGAGCAACAACAGAACACGTTTCAAAATATGTATGCACAAATGGTGTACGATGCAGCAACGAGTACTTTTCCGGATACACATCATCATTTTCTACCACATCGTGATGATGTCGTCGCAAATGTACCAAACTCGCCCGTACATATTAAAGAAGATCCGAACCCCCAATCAAGACAATTCTTTAAAATGTTAAGAGCCGCCAACTTACCTCTGTACCTTGGTTGCGATACGCATACTTAGATGTCGGTCATAGCAAGGATGTCGAGCCTGAAGACGGACTTTCGTATTCTAGAGATACGCATGCTCAGGGTACGTATTATTATTTATTGCACTGTGATAGTTATATGCACCTCGTATACTAAGTAGAACTTTATTGTTTATGAAGGTTTGCCACAGACGGGGGCAGCCAAATATCCACGTCCATTCGTAGGACCTTTGAGGCCTATCAAGATCCTAATGGATGGGCATAGAGGCACCTAGATAGGCGAACGATCGAGTTCTATTGGACACAGTTTCAAGTAAGGATATGTACTTCATTACTTATTTGATTGACTTTTGATTGACTTGCTTTGTTATACAAATACTAATTGATTGATCTTGTCGTTTCAGAAACAATGGGCTTGGGGATCCTTCTATCACTTCGCTAGTGTACGCGGAGTGGGAGAAGAGGGCTAAGCTCAGGTACAAGGACATTATTGTTACTCATAGGAAAGCCTATGAGGAAAATAATGAGTACAAGCCCAACTGGGTGTCGAGGGAGATTTGGGACTGATGAGTAAGTGTTTGGAAATCAGAAGAATTCCAATCCTATCGGTCCACAAGGAGGAGGAACCGCCGCCGGGGGGATGCGGGGGGGTGCGGCTGAAATCACCCATACCGGCGGCTCGATGTCTGCGCGCAAGACATTGCGCATATTGGTATAACCTTGAACTTGTACTATTTTAATTTATTAATTTTATACTCACATAAATATTTTTCATAAAACTTAATCAATAACCATGGTTGAATATCATTGCAGGAACAAGAGCAGCAACGCACGCCGCTCTCTTATGAGTTGTTTCTACGCACTCATAAGGTGCGTACAAAGGACGGGTTGAAATGGGTCAACGAGAAGTCCAAGGCCATAAGTGTAAGTTCAATCTCTTATCTATATTATTTCTGGATTAGCATTTTTTGGTTATCATTGAATCTTAGCTTAGTTTGTTTTTTGGTAGGTTAGCTTTTGGTACATTAGCTGTTTTAGAATATTATTTAGGATATCTGATATTGTAATTTGAGGAAATGTTAGTTTGGTAGTTGTTTTGGTAGTAGATACACATTGATTTCTATTTCAAGGTTTATTTAAGTTTTGGTTTAGTTATTTTATAGAGGAAACTTTACCAAAATTTTTACAGAACTTATTATTTCATTATTTAAGACGAATACAAGCGCCGAACTTCCTTTTGATGCACCTGATGAGGAGATTAACGACGCCTTTTTTCAGGCCGTTAAAAATATCGAATCACAATTCACAGGCGCCAAGGAAGAAGAAGCCCTCGAAGAACGTGTATGGGGATGACGCTGCAGGCGTTTATTACGCTGATGTTGCGACGCCGCAGTCCCAATACCAGGCCACTCCTCCCCCAGCCCAAATGGTGAACGAGAGGCTGGATCATCTTCAGGCCGCCATTGACCGAGTTTAGGCCCGCCTGAACCAGCAATGTCCAAGGGAGGAGCATGATGCACTCATGGAGGAGCAACAACAGTTGAGGGAAGAGGTCAACAATTTGCTCAACGTTGTGCGCATCTTGTTCCGCGATAACCAGGCCAACAACCAACCTCCTCCGCCTCCACCGACCAGATGAGCCCTTGTATTTTTGTTTTTTATGTTGAATTTTAATGGTTGAAACATTGGGTTGTATAATGCATTACATTAATGTTTGAATATTTGTATTATTATTTTTTTCTGTGTCTTTATTATTTTCTTTATTGTGTTTTTTGTTTTGTTTGATCGATAATTTAGGTTATCGATAAAATAACAAAACTGGTCAAATGTGGTCACTAATAACATTGACCACATTTGACCAGTTTTATTATTTTAATATTAAATTCTTTCCGACTAAATTTCGACTACTTAATAGTAGGAATTTAGTCGGTATTTTTAAAAAGCACCGACTAACTACTGACCATATACTAGTCGGAAACTGGTCGGGATCCATAGCCGCCAAATTTTGATCAGTTTTTGACTAAATTAAGGTTTGACTTTTCCGACAACTTTCCTACCACTTTTTGGTCGGGATTTAGTCGAAAATAAATATAATAATTTATTTTTAAACATTCTGAAAAATCAATAATTAAGGTACACCGACTAATTTCCAAAAAAAAAAGGTACACCGACTAAATTCCAACTAATGTACTGGTTGGTATATTGCTATTAACAACAAGTCGGAGGTTATTCGGTGAATTGCGACTACATTCCTACAACGCCTGCTAGTCAAAATTGCGACTAAACACCTACTAACCAAAAGATAGTCGGAATTCCAACTGATTTTCCGATTATTTTTATTTACCGACCAATCTGAGCCGACTAATTGAGGGTAGTTGGTGTTTAGTCGGTATAGCCGTATACCGACTATACAATGACTATTTTGGTTAGTCGGAAAAATGCGTTTTTTTGTAGTGCGCTAATAGAGGTATGGATAGAATGGGCAATTGCTAAAGACATCTAATTTTAAGATGCTTACATTATATATACAAACTAGTGTAGAAACTCGCAATGCATGTTTTTTAGCATCGACATATATAAACATATGATATTAAAAAAATAAAGCAAGTGATATTATGCAGTAGAAACACTTAATTTCTACAATTATATGTATAAATCAACTCAGTAATTTTGTAAACTGTCAACATTATAGTATACAAAGATCATCTAATTTACTCAATTTAACTAAATAAATATACAAATCAAAATACTTTAATTGTAGAGGTATTGGTCAAGATTAAATGCCATGTCATTTTTCTTTAGCCAACAAATGAATTCTATGAGACACTTGGAATTTTCAAACTTTTTAGTATGTTGTATGATTTGAAAATGACATTCTTTTTAATGAAAAAATTATTATCAAAATATTTTAATAAGTTAATTATGTACTTAATAATTTTAATAACATTTAAAATCATAGTTCAAATGTAGCTTTTTTATATAAGGTCGTTAAATATATGATTAACATATCGACCATCCCTAACATTCAACGACACCTTTGCTGTGTAGCATATTGGATTTTGTTCATTAAAAAGTTTGGCCTCTAGTGACAAAATAAAATGAGTAAGTGGGAGCCTCAATCTCTCCTACATTTTCATATTTTAGAAAATATTACTCTCTCCATTAATGGCAATTCATCGGACTCAGCTCGAAAGACTTTGCTATGATAAAACTTGGATCATGTTTTTCGGTCTATATCTCCACTCGTAGTCGGATTATACATACTTCAACTTTACTCCTACTCAAACACTCGGACGGAGTTCGGATTATTATCAACTTTATTCTTATCGATGTTATACTAATAATTTAAAACATTAAAAATTAATAAATTATAGCCTTTCAAATACAACTTAACAAAGAAAATATGTTCTTCAAATTCTAAAATCGCAATTGGAATCGTTAGAATGGGATATAATCATAGAATCGCAACTAGAGTCGTACAATTTTATTGATTATTCTACACATTCTAAAAATATTCTACAAAAATGCTAAATTTTGCCTTAGCCCACCCTCAACTATATTCATGTACCTAAATTGCTACTTTTTTGCTTTCGAATGATTAAATTGGACCTTTTACCATAATATGACAATTTCAATTATAGCCACTACAACATAATTTGCTTTTAGTGGGATATATTTAGCTACATTTAATTTAAATGTCGCTATTTCAAATTTCTTATAGTATATATAGAGGATAAAGTGACATTTAGAGCCTTTAGCAGCATATTAAAAAGTCACACTAAAGCTTTTAGCGACATAGGATCTAGTGACATTTCTCACAAATGCCACTATAGACTATAGTGACAATTACATATGCCGCTAAAGATCAAATTAAGTGTTGCTAAATCACTTTATGGTGGAACTTAAAATAAAATCCAATTATTATTACACTAAAAATATGAATCAATGACATTTTTTTAATGCCACTAAATCCAATATCGCAAAAAACTAAATTTTTTGTAGTGAGCTTGCATGAAAGTTGAGACTCATTGCTTTTTAATGAAAATTTTGGTTCTTAAAGCTGTTTTTTTTATATAGGTTACCAGTTGAAGTTTGATTTCATTTGGCGTTCCTAACATATTAATGACTGAATTCGTGTTTATAATTGAATGTTTTTGAATTATTGAATGTGAAAACTATTTTTCTATCTGATAATGTGAAAACTATTGAGTTTATTCATTTGTTGTTATAAATAGTAGGGCTATAAATTTGTTTCAATATAATGCTTTGATAAACCTATTATTACTTAACTTCAGGTTAATTTGAGTATGATTAGCTTAGTCCCTTGCATGTGTTTGTTCGGAAGTGGGTTAGATTTAGTAAGGAAGAATTTGAATTGGGCAATGTAGGTTGGTAAAAACTAAAAAGAATTCCTTTTGATTTGATTTGGTATCTTAGTAATGTGATAATTTCACGCTAATACTCCACTTTTATGGATTTACTATATCGTATAAAGATATTTTTTTAGATTTTACATGTTTGTGATAGTTCAATTCTGTATTTTTAGTTGATAGCTTTGTTCAGCCATCCTTAATAATAAATGTCCTAAAATTCGGAAATCAATATGATTTTGATTAAGGTTTTTAGTGGGAACAGGCCGGGTCGGGCTGGGCTGTCGGGTTGGGCTGAGCTTGATGGGCTCGACCCGTTTAAAGCCCGTTTCCTATTTTGTAAGGCTCAACCCGACCCGTCTCCACTAGACCCGACCTAACCCATTGCATAGGCCTAGTAATTACAAATCAATTGTTAAACAAGATCAAGACGTCGGGGTACCCAAGTATATCAGATGACACAAATCAATTGTGGGCGACTACGACGGAAACCATTCAAAAGGTGGCAAAGGAAACATTAGGGGTGTCGACGGGGAAATCAAAGGTGTACAAAGAGTCGTGGTAGTGGAACAAAGATGTGCAAAAGAAGATAAAGGAAAAAAATAGGAAATTCAAGATGCTAATGGCTTGCACGGAGGAGGATAGGACACATAAGAAGGAGAGGTATGAAGAAGCAAAAAGGGCAGCAAAGAAAGCGGCAAAGGAGGCGAAAGACCGCGCGTTTGAAGGCTTTTATCAAAAGCTTGATACCAAAGAGGGTGAGAAGTATATTTTAGATTAGTAAAAGCACGATCCAGATAGAAGAAGGACTCAAGGACAATGTAGTTAATTAAGGATGAAGTTGGGCGAGTACTCCTTAGACAAGAGGACAACAAGATGAGATATCATTAATATTTTTCGCAACTGTTCAATAAGACTAGGGCTCTAAAAGAGGATATTTGACAACTTTAGACATTCAAAGAACACAAGATCATGGGTCGATTATTGATATTACCACGACGAAAGCAGGAGAATCTGTCAATAGAATGGGGGATTAAAAGCCGTTAGAGCTGATAACATTTCGATTAAGGTGTGGAGTGGTTTAGAAGAAGAGGGAAATCATTGGCATACTAATGTTTTTAATGTCATCTTGAGGTCTAGTAATATGGTAGAAGAATGGAGGGTGAACACACTTATCTCACTGTTTAAAAACAAGGACGATGCACAAGTATGCGGGAACTATAGAGGAATCAAGCTTCTAAGCCACACTATGAAACGGTGGGAAAGAGGGATTGAGAAAAGAATTGGACGAGAGACTGTCATTAGAGAGAACCAATTCGGATTTATATCGGGAAGATAACCGACCGAGGAAATTCATATTTGAGGAGATTAATGGAGAAGTATAGGGAGCGAAAGAAGGATTTGCATCTAGTGTTTCGTTGACCTAGAGAAAGCGCACGATAGCATACCACGATGCATTGTTTGGGATAGCCTAAAGAATAGAGGTATTTCACGAAGGTACATTGAGGTAATAAAGGGCATGTATGATAGAGTGTCGACTAACATACGTCCACCGGTGGGTATGATAGAGTCTTTCCTAATTAAAGTGGGACTACATCAGGGATCAACGCTAATTTCTTTTATTTTTACAATCATTATGGATGAAATTTCTAACTCCATCTGGAAAACCGTTTGGGATAACCGATGATATAGTTTTGGTTCCAGAACCAAGGAGGCTAACAGTAACTTGGAGGAGTCGAGGAAAGCCCTGGAGGGTAAGGGGTTGCGCATAAGCCGTACGAAGATAGAATACTTACGGTGCAATTTCAGTCAAACAGAAGTGAGAGGAGAGCCAAAGGTCCCCTTAGGAGACAAGTTGTTTGATGTACGTCCAAATTCAAATATTTGGGATCAGTGGATTCAGAGTCATGGGGAGATTCATGAAGTCGTTACTAATCGTATTCAAGCGAGGTTTCTTAAGTGTCGAGCAACAACCATGGTGCTTTGCGATAAAAAGTTCCCGAGAAAATTAAAAGGTAAATTTTATCGCGTTGCAATTAGGCCAGTGTTGTTATATGGGACAAAATTTTGGCCCAGAAAGAAGGTCTTCGAACCGAGGATGAAAGTAATAGAAATGCGTATGCTAAGGTGAATGTGTGGTAATATTATAATGGATAGGATATGAAACCAGGAGCTCATGGAGAAGTTAGGGGTTGCACCTCTCTCCGCATAAATGCGGGAGAACATGTTGAGATAGTTTGGGCATGTGCAGAGAAATACACATGACGCCTCAGTTAGAAGGATCAAATTAAGATTGACATGTGTTAAAGCAAGTGACAATATTCATGACTTTGACGTTAGCTTTGAACACTTAATCGAACATGCCTTAGAGTGTACTTTTTAGAAGGACGATAAGGATATGTCGAGTTACGTAAGTTTAAAGTTTTGAACGTTTGATGAGGTGTTGCTTGATTGAGGCAACAAATGCTAAGAAGACAGAAGGCTCGCTCGACCCCCAAATGGTCGCTCGACTGGTCGAGCGAGAAGAATTTGGTCGAGCATCATGATCAGAATGCAGGGAATGGTTTCTAAAGTCTCACTTGACCCGAGTAGTGGATGGCTCGACCCGAAGGCAGTCGAGCAAGCAGTCAGTGAGGAGCATAGGATTCTGTTTTGGTTTGAATTCCTAGTGTAGTCATTGAATAGGTGCATTACTTCTATGTTTAATGTAATGTTTATTGTGTTGTTTATTAGTATGTTAATTAGGGAGTTACATGTGGTTTATGGTGATTTATGAGGGATTCTAAGAGTGATGAATTCCTACTCTATAAATTGGATTCATCACTCATAGAAACACTCACCACAAACACACATACTTTGAGAGGGCTATTGCATTGCTAGAAACTTAAGAGTGTTCTTACTTTGCATTAGTATTTGTGATCTTGAGAGATTGTTCTCAAGATAAGGGAGTGTTTATTATACTTGTATTATTGAGTTCATTTATAATAAACATAATTTGAGGGAGAGGTATCAAAGATCCCTCATAAACACTCGTGTTCCTTTTGCATTTGTTTTTCATTTTGTTTTTCATTGTTGAACCTCGATAGTGCCGTTCATTTCAACATGCATGAACTTCACCTTTCTAAGGACCTGACTAGGTATAGAGGCAGTTGGCAACACCTTCTCCATGTATTATATATCTAAATTCGTCCCTGTACCCATCGTTTGTTATTGTTCATTGCCTTTAATTATCGCTCTTTACCTCATTCTAAAATTTTGTCTTTATCTCTAGTTATTTACACGTATTCTATTTATTCTATTTGAAAGTTGCAGATTTTCCTCTCTTTGAAGACCTTTCTCGAGCCGAAGGACTCTTTGACCGCACTCTCCTCTATGGGTATGAGCTATTGAGCTGTCGTCGTTCTTCCTTCCCCAGACCCTAATCATAATTTTCTATGAGCGTGATACACTAGGTATAATGATGATGATGATGAAGATGAAGATGATGATTCGTGTCCTTTTGAGGACACTGGCTATTTTATATTTAGGAAGTTAAATCCTTAGTTTTTTCACCCTCTAATATATATACCATTAATGCTTGTCCTATGGTATGAGTAATTTATGAGTAATTGCAAGCAATCTTAAGCTAATGCCTTATGAAGAATTATGGGTAACCTATTGGTTGGAATCTTTTACTTTTAACTTTTTGATAGAGGTCTGATGAGTAATATGGTGTTCAATTGTTGTTATATTTTATATCAAAGAACTCATTATTCTATTCAGGATTTTCCACTTCTTAAAACTTTTTTTTACCTATTTTCTTGCAATTTCTCTTTATTCATTTTTATAATTAGAATTTGGACTCTTAGCTAAATTCTTGCCAGTGTGGGCACATGTCTATAATAAACTCTTTTCGTCTCTAAAACTGTTAACATTATTATAATAATTGTTTCATTTTGTTTGTCGATATTTTTCATTTTAAGAATGAAATAATTGCTAGCATCAATACAATGTTAAGAACTTTGATGAACGATAGGAAATGCCATAAACTAGAAAATGTAAGAACGAAAAATAACTTATGAACTTGTTCTAAATTATTTTCGTAAAAGTCATGATTCTTATTTGGTTTTGAATTACTTAATATTCTTATCCTTGTTAATTAAGTTTTGGTAATTTCTTTTCCGCTTCTCTCTTAAACTTTGATACTTTTTCTTATCACTTATCATTATATGCTATGCCTATTATAGTATTTTTATCAAATGTATAGAATTTTTCTAATATTCTTCAATAATACACCTTTGTCTTCATTTCAGATTCTAATTGTGGCTTCAAAAAGCCATTATAACTCAAAAATGACGGATGAAAAAAAAAATTAATATTTAATTGCTCAAAGTTAATATTTTACTCGTAACAGAATGGGGAATAAATTAATGAAAATAAACCTATTTGACTTGCAAGTGGCTAACTTAAATTTGTCTTATTATGTCGGCCAATTCATTAGTTAATTTGTATGACAACTTCTATTTGAAGCTCAAGCTTTAAAAGATTCATTTGAGAATTGATAATACACTCCATTTGTTAATATCTTAGTATTAAAAAAAAGTTGATTACTAGCCAAGAGCATCTTGTACGAATTGTATAGTTTAGAATTAATTAAACGTTGAAAAATTAAACTTTCAAAATGTCACTCAACCTCTCGCATAATTAAAATTCCACCTTTCAATTAATACATTAAAATCACATTTTAATTTAATCATTCAATTAAAGGTTTTTTTTTTGCCTTTTGTAGGATCTTTACAAATGTATTGTTACATACATCTAAATTAATTTTTTTATTGCACGACGTATCTATATTATGGAAGAAACAAGGATTGATATTTACATGTAAAGTGATCGAAAACATACTTTATATATATGAATATATGATATTAAAGTAAGAATTTTTGTGTATGTAAAATATTAATCAAAAGTAATTATGCTAATTTTGAAGAAATTATTAAGCTTTGGTAGTCATCTGACAACATTCATCTGGGAAGATCGGCATGTCATTGTACATCTATAATAATATCAGTGCATGAGAAACTCACGTTCACTATAATAATATCAGTGCATGAGAAACTCACGTTCAACAAGGGGACACTTGTTGCTAACCCCTTGTTGGTTTTTGTGGGAACATTCATCTTCTCAAGTGATCTTACTGCATAGCTTGGCAAAGTAGTAAAGACAAGCCTCCACCAGTACTTAACTCTTGATTAACCACTAAACAAGAGATTAAGTTCTTGACACCCCGATATTTTCCCGATATATTTAATTATTTACTAGTAATATTATTTATATATAAATAATATTATTTATTTATTTATTTATTTTGGGCTTGACCATGAAATTTCAGTCCTTTTTAACAATTTAGATTGTTTAAGGCCCAAAACCTTTAACACATTTCTTTATTTTAAATTTCAAAAATAAAAAAAAACCTTTTCACCCTTAATTTTTGGTGTTCTTTCCTTCCAATTGTAAGTATAATTCTTTATTATTTTTATTATTAAGTTTTAATTTAAATTATGTGGTTTGTGGCATGTGTTAGTTTTGATCCATGATTATTTTTCATGATTTAAAAATGAAGATATGAATTGTGATATATGTTTTTATCAAATTTTTGGTGTAGGGTGTTTTTAGGGTTTTATTTTGTATGAGTATGTGAAAGTTAAGATTTATTTTTTTGGTGGGTGATTTTAAAAGAGATATATATATGTGGGCATGAAATTATGATTTTTGGTAGTATGTGTTTGTACAAAATGAACTATTTTAGAATCATGAAATTTATTTTTAATATGTGGGCATGAAATTATGATTTTTGGTAGTATGGATTTAATAAGAAATGAAAACATTGGAATTTGTGTGTATTTTTATTTAAAAATGACAAATCCCGTAGGTTAAGGAAAGTGATGAAAAAAGGGTGTTTTGGAGTATTTTTAGCTTTAAAAATAGGTTAAAAATACTTATACTATGTTATTAATCATGAAAATTGGTACTCGGGGTTTTGACGCCTTCCGGACGCAACGGTGAAGTTTGAATATCCGTTTGACAGTGTTATTCCGCATTTCTGGACAGATTGTGTATGCTGTCTTCTTTGTGTGTTTGCCATGTTATAGTAATGTGTTGGATGATCATGATGTGTGTGGTATAGTGGTTTGGTGTTAGTTGTATGTACGTGTTGTGATTGTGATTTGAGGAAATGTGAATGTGTGCTTATTCCTGCGTATGATTAAACTTTGTAGGAAGTCGATTCCTGGCAGGGAATTGATTTGTACGCTTGAGATTTGATTTGTCTTATCTAAGGTACGTACACGCAGCGAAGTTTTGCATTATGTGATATGTACCATATATTAATGGTGAACAAAAGTAAAGTATGGATATATAGTACGAATGATGTTATGTTTTCCGAATAAAGAATTTCGATACATTATTCAGATAAGCAGAGGTAGTATGACCTCACTAACTTTAAAGTGAACGTAGTATGACGTCAATTGGTGGAAAGAATTACTTGCGGTATATGGGGGCATTATGAGCCACCGCGGGGGTATGCATACTTAACCATAGACACCGAAGTAAGGCGAGGGTCTATGGTATAGACTTGTTAGGGGTTAGCTCCCCCTAATGTATTGTCTCACTTATAGAGATTGGAGTCGAACCGGCAGTATGGCTGGAAAGGTACAACATTATGGCTGATTAACATTTTCATGAAACTGATTATAATTAATTAGCGTGATCGAAGTATATTTCGGAAACCGACAATTATTAAATCTTTCCTTTGTTGTACTTGATTAAATGATATGCGACGTTTTGCTGATGTGTACTTTTGCTCTTAACGATCCTGCGATGATGTTTCCTTTATGGGTAAATGACTAGCAGTAAGTTAAGTTGCAGGTCTGGGGAGTGAGGATTATCCTTTGGAGAAATAAACCGTTAGGGTACAAAAGTCTTGATATGAACTTCAAATACGTTATTAGAATATTTGGTTTTTATGAGGCGGTTACGTTCTCAAGTTGTAATAAGTAGACTTGACTTTACAATCTTATCCGCTGCTAAGATTTCCTTTATAACTAGTAGTTTATAATAACTCTAATAGAACTTGATCCGCAAGCTTTGTTTGGTTTCAAATCCGTTTTAAACTACCTTTCTAATATCCTGGTTTGACTCGGGCTACATTTAGTTTCTTAAAAAATGTCGTCTTTTCTTTTAAAACGATCCAGGTTTTTTCCGGGATGTTACAGTTGTGCTACTCCCAGGTTACGCCTTAGGTGGTTGCTTTCGTTTTAAATTGAATTTTCTTTGTTATACACACATTTTTTTTAACTAAAATCTGATTCTTCATTGTTCTACAGCAACTGCCAACATTGCAACTACTGGAGTTGCCCCTTTTGCAGAGGCTCCTCTTGAGCTCATTTTGGAAGAGGTGGTAGAAGAATCTGAGACTAACCCTGAGTCTCCATCTGAAACTCAAGATGTTGTCAAAGGGGTGAGTGCTCCATCTCCTCCACCTTCTTAAGGCTTTTCAAACATATTTTATTTCCCAGCTGATAATGTTGTGGATAAATTTCTTCAGGGAGCTGGTACAGGTATTATATCTAGCTTTATTGTCTTTGAATTTCCATATCTAACTGCTGCTTTCAATATTTCTTTACATGTGTTAATATTTAATAGTTCTTGAGAAACTAACATCATCATGATCATCATCCTACCCAGTGTATCCCGCTCATAGATAACTATGGACAGGGTCCCTTACTATATTCCCCATCAATGAATTTACCCAGCTAGAAGGTGACAAAGTAAGAAAAACAATTGCTAAGACCCCTGTTCTAGTAATCGAGAAGACTTCAGTCCCAGTTGAAGTTTCTATGGACTCTTCTTCTACTGTTGCGCCCCAGGCAGAAATGATAATTGAGGATATCCCAGTTATTGATTCTGGGATACAAAACGAGAAAACAGTCTTCCTGCGGTTCAGCCTGAGGAGACCATTGATGAAAACCCTTCCCATGTCCTTCAACAAGTCATGGAGGAGGCTGCTAAGACAGAAGAAATCTACCTACCTATTCTATCCGGAAAACCAAATCGAAAGAAACCAGCTTCTAGAGAACAAACTGAAGTCATAGGTGGATTTAATAACGAACAAAGAGTCTAGGATCCTGGCTCTGAACGTTGAACTCACTAAGGCTAACAATGACCTAAGTAAGCTTAATGCCAAATATAACGTACTCAACGCCAAATTAAAGGTGATGTAGGCTGAGTATATTTCTCAATCTGACTATGTCCTACAGCAAGACTCGACAATTACTAAAGGAGTTGAAGAATCTAATCGAGTTCAGAAAGATCTGAAGAAGGTTCAGATGTTGTTGAGAGTGATAAGAACAGAATAGGGAAGCAGATATTAGAAGTGGAAGCAAATGTGGCAAAACTGGAGACTGAAAAGAAACATCTAAAGGCCCAAAAGAAAGAGAAAGCGACTGAATACTTCCAATCTCAATTTCAATCTCATTTGGCTGCTGATAGGGCGAGGACCAAGGAGGGTTCTATCTGGCTTGCAATGAATGCAGTATTTACTGCTTATCCTGACCTGGAGTGGTCCAAGATTGCACCCTTCCTGGCTCTTGTAATTTTCTTCAATTAATGAAATTTTTGAGTATTTTGATATCTTCATATATTACTTTGAGAAACTTCTGGATGTACATATGTTCATTACTTAATCTTGTATCTGATTAACAAACTTACAAGACTTGAAGAAGTATTTGAATATATATTTTTGCTTGATTTTTCTTTTCTAGATATTCTTTAATCAAACTTTACTTTATTCAGCATTTTTCTTATTTATTTACCTGTTGCCCCCCTATCTTTTAAGTATTTTCATTTATGAAAAATAATTAAAGGATTTAATGATTTTTTTTTGTCTAGGGCGTTATACTTCTTGGACTTACACTATCTCATGTTTGATATCTTCTTCAAACACTTTCTGGGTTCCTTAGTTATGATAAACCAGGGTTTCCTATGAACTCAGCTGAGTTCCTTTACTATAAAAGTCAGGGCTTTCCCACTGTCTACTTTCATAACTTCATCATATTTTACAATAACATTGAATATTACAAAATATTTCTAATGAATCCACCAAGTATATTGAATCTGACTAATCATTTTATAAATGAATATTTACACGTTTTTTTGTATATCTATACATAATATCTTTTTAATATTCTAATATTCCACTTATGTCTTAATTGCTCGCCATTTGCGGTTTTCAGTTTGTAAGTTCCATTTCCACACGTTTCTGATACAATGTAGGGACCCTCCCATTGTTCTGATAACTTCCCATGTTCATGTTTCTGAGTAGCTTTTGCAATTCTGAGAACTAGATCCCTTACTTGAAATAATCTGTGCTTGACCTTTCTGTTGTAAAATCTGGCGATTCTATTTTGATATGCAGCCATTTTCTTCTAGGTTTTGTCTAATATCTTTTGCAATACTGCGTTTTCTCTAAGTTCGTTAACTAGTCCTAGATCCAGAAGCCTTGATTCTTGGTTTTCTTCTAGGTTTAGATGCTTTAACCTTATAGTCTGTACTCTAACTTCTACAGGTAAGAGAGCTTCTGAACCAAAAATAAGCTTGAAAAGCGTTTCGCCAATTGCTTCTTTCACAGTTGTTCTCATTGACCATAATACATCAGATATTTCATCAACCCATTTGGCTGTAGCATCTTCTACTTTTGGCGACCATATAGAATCTGTTTGTTGGCTGCTTCTGCTTGCCCATTACATTGAGGATTGCAAACTGATGAGTATGCCACATTTATTTTGAAATCTTCCAGATATTTTCTTAATGTCGCACAGTCAAACTGTGTTCCATTATCATCTGTTAAGACTCTAGGTAATCCAAATCTGGGGATGATGTTTTGCCAGATGAATTTTTCTACTTTTCTAGAAGTGATTGTTGCAAATGACTTTGATTTTATCCATTTTGTAAAATGGTAAATTGCATTATGAATGTACTTCAACTCAGATTCCGGATTATGAATGTACTTCAACTCAGATTCTGGTTGAGTGATGTTTGGATAAAACTTTTGGCACTTTTCATATCCAATTCTGAAAGTTTTGTGAGGCAGAGCCCTGGCTTCAAATGATTACCCCAACATACCTCATTAGCTTCTTTCAAAATGTAGTATGCTTCTTACGGAGTTACACATTTCAAAGGGTCCATTCTTTGCCTTCTTGTATAATTTGCTATCTACCATGAAAAACTGTAGTGACTTCAATTTTTGCTTTTTGGCATGAACTGTTTTGTTGGGAGTTCAATATTTTCTTTAAATTGAATGATATCTTTCATCAAATCAGGGAGATCTGTGTTCCCAATATTGTAAACAGATGTTGCATCTCCATGAATTGAACTAACTTGACCTTTACCAAGACTGCCTTTTTAAATTTTGTGATGTACAATATAAAAGGATTAGATTAACATTAAGGGGCTTTTTCAAATATCTCTAGGCTTAAAAAAGGAATGTGTTTAGTTTAGAAGGTCTAGGTATGAAAATGGAATGTATTTAAGAGATTTTTGTGGGTATAATGTCGAATGGGAAACACTGTTTTTGGACTAACAGAGGTTTCAAGGTTTTGGACAAGATCAAAAATATTCTTGAACAGGATTTTCAAGTTTTGACATAGGTTTCAAAGGACTGATTTTCAAGGTTTTTATATTACGAAAATAAAGAACAAACTATGAACACTCACTAGATTGTTATGATTCAAGGATATAGAAGCAAAGAACACTCACTTAATCTTTCTAGTGTGTATTCTTGATTTGAGGAACACTCACTCGATTTAATCATACAAATTAGTGTGTTTCAAACTCTCACAAACTCACTAATTCCGTCAATAATAAGAAAAACTCACAATTGGAAATCATTGAAAATACTTAACACAAGTATAAGAACAAATGCATAAGACAAAACTTTTGATTGGAATTCAAATTGGATATATTATTATTCACGAAATAATATAGATTTACAACAATAAGAAAATTCTAGAAAAGGACTCTTCACTTGATTACAAGTAATCAGGTGATTACATCAAATATAACCAGAAATCTAACAAACACATTCATACTATTAAAAACATAAAATAAAACACCTCAAATTCCAATCACTGAAAGATAATAATTCGTCTCGTGTGATGCTTGAGATTCGAAAACTCTTGGTTGCCATGGAATGCTTCAATTCTCTTGATGTTGTTCTTGAATTCCACCATTAAAATGAATATTAACTAACCAACTTTTGAAGAGAATAAAGGCCGAAATAATTCAGCCATATTGAAATGACAATAATTCAGCAATTCAAAGGATATAAACAAAAAGTTACCATATTTATTGCCCGAATAAATGAGGAAATATTCCCTCATGAATACTCCCTTTCTAAGACTAATTAAGGCTGACATTTACTGTATTATTTTAGGTAAAACTCAATTAAACATCCTTTTTATTTCCAGGAAAAATCGTAGCTCACTTACACCCAAAAGGACAAATTCTGCTGTATACTTTAATCTGCCTTTCAAGACCTTGAGATATAAGTCAAAGCAAGACTCGTAAAAAAAAACCATGTAATCCGTAAGAAGAATCTTTTCCCTGTATAATGTTAATTTTGCAAAAATTTCCCAACTTACATTCAAGGGAAATTTATTTCCCAAAATACCGTCCACGTGGCGATTTTTTTTTTTTTTGAAATTCTGCTAAGATAAACCGCTATATCATATAGCGTTTTGCTTTTTAAGGTAAAACGCCACTTCACTTAGCGGTTTACAATGAGATTTTCAACTTACTGTGTCCAGGCAAAACCGCTATCTCACATAGCGGTTTAGTACTTGAATTTTTTTTTGCTTAGGGCATGTATTCAGCTAAAACCGCCACCTCATATGGCGGTTTTGTCCATGCCCTTGTAAATTTTTTTTTTCTTTCATCTCCCATAGATAGCTAATATAACCTGCATTAAACTAGTTCAATACTATTTATTCCATGATAATCAACTAAAAATCAGCTGGATTCGCAAATATCAATTATAAAAACGCGCACATATATTACAATGATCAAAAGTCATACATACGAAAAGTTCAAAATATATATACAAACTACAATCCCCGCCCCCTTTTGCTTCGTACACCGGTGGATGAGGATGGTGTAGACTCGTCAGCCTCTGCAATGACATCAAGAGTAGGGGCTCGTCTCTGACTAGCACGTTGATATGTAATAAGCGTATGCGGAGGCGATGGATGTGGAGGAGTGGACACGGCAGCTGGTGGAACAAAGGGTGACATAGCATCGGATGATGATGGAGATCTGGAAGACCGACCTCGGGATGAGCGCCCCGAACCTCTTGAGGATCGACTACTTGATCCTCTAGAAGACCTACCTCGATGGCCCGAACCTCGAGATGAAGGAGTGTGGAATGTGTGATCATCCTCAGTGGTTGGTGGAGTCGGAATGAGGTAATCATACCCCGCCTGATGCAATACATCGGTCAATGTCGTGTTAATTGAGCCCAGGGTTTGAGTACATAAACGATACCCCACATCAACGGGCGATGTAGTGGCTCCATGCATCGTGTCATTGCATAGTACAAGGACCGATCTAATGCGCTCTGCCTACATGTGAATAATAAAATGTTAAAAGTAACACATATAATTATTACCAGATTGTGTGATTGTTAAAAGAAGTCGTACCAGTAACGTAGACGTAGGTTGATAATGCGATCCTGGATGTGCAAAGTTGGTGTTAGTAATGCGCAATATGGTGATTTGCCTGTACCAGTTCATGTACGCCCCCAAGCTCTGACCCGTGTAGTTCTCTCCTTGAACTAATTTAGATGCTCGGTCATTCCATGCATCTACATGTGATTTATGTCGTATAATGTAGTTCTTGTCCCCAGTCCTCCTGTCAATCGCATGTGGTGCCGCTTGGGTGTCACAGGCATCCGGAATTACCTGCTCCAAATCGAATTGTCGCATGACACGATCTGGAAGATGTATTTCTACAATGTCAAAACAAATTAGCGGACAACGTGATCTCCAAATCCCCTGGCCAGATCGAAATATGTCTGGCAAAGCCTCCATTTTGGCTGTTGTGTAAGGCTGCCATGTCATCTGTAATACAAATCAATTTACTCGGTAATTTGTACAATTTATTCACAAATAACGAAAATAATATATCGTAATAACCTGGTCGTCCCTTTGTCGATCTAGTGAGTCTCGGTAGTACACTAGAGTATGTGGTGAGTGGGACCTCGAAAGATATAAGCGAAGCCAACTGCGAACAAATGCACATTGTGTTAGTTTCAAAAAATAGTGTAATTTGAAACGAAAAAAGGAATTGGGGATTATTACCTCACTGCTAGTGGATCCCTTCCACGTCGATGCTGTGATCCTAAGACTGGTTGAAAATCACCTATGTCATCATCCTCAGCATGTTGCCCAGGGGTTCGAACCATCCGAATGACAAGCCTCCCTATATGAATGTGCTCCCACGCCCATATCTGTAACAATAATAAGCAGCCTCCAATATCCTTGGCACCCTTACGTGATGCTCGACATAAATTACGATACAGATACGCTAGGGTAGCACTTCCCCAACTATACTCAGCCACCCGATCTGTCCTGTAGAAGAGGGAGATAGATTAACTGGACCGAATCACCGCTCTTGTCTGGAAACAGGATGCATCCAAACATGTACAAGATATACGCGCGGGCATGTCTCTCCACTGTAATATCATCCGCATCGGGCTCTAGCACGCTGAAATGATCCCTGAGCCAGGTCAACTTTAACGAAGATCCAGTGATGTTCTTGGTCTGTGTGGGATCTTGAGGGTTTTCTGGCAAAATCCCCAACATCTCAAGTACTAAGGCTCGCCAACTTCCTTTTCCATGTCCAATGACCGCTTGTCCTTCAATCGGCAATCCTACTATAACAGCGGCATCTTGTAAAGTGATGGTTGCCTCGCCCACCGTAAGGTGGAACGTATGTGTTTCCGGTCTCCATCTCTCTAATAAAGCAGTAATAAGAGCTCGATCGAGCTCCAAACCCCCGTCTAACAGCCGATGAATGTAACTAAAGCCTGCTAAATCAACTAATTCTAAAACTCTGTGATCCACCTGCCAATCTAACGTACTCGCTTGGTAGTGCTGACGAGTAACCAACTATGTAGTGGAGCCCTCCCACGCACCAACGCTTCGATGGGTACTCTGAAGCGTTAGCACTGATGGATCAACTGGGCTCGGCATTGTCATTATTCCTGTTACAAGTACACAAAATTATCAGATTCAACATAATGATACAATAGCATACAAGTTAAAAAAAAAACATACCTAGTGGAGTTTTGACTATCCCTACGAGGACATGTTTTCCTATTATGACCACTACAACCACAAATGCCACATGTGTTACGAGGTCGCGTCACGGGTGCATCCATTTCATTCCTTATGCGAGTTGATCGTGGACATCCCTTTCCACGTTTAGTTGATGGATCCGGAACAACATTTGGACCATTCCAAGGAGCACAGGTGAACAAATCTGGAACAGGCATAAAGGTCTTCTTATACGTGGATGCATATTCTGTAGTTCGAAATGAATGGTCCACATATGCATCATATGAAATGTTGCGAGCTCGACATGTTTGTAGTTTTCACTCCATATCGATGGCCACCATCATGAAGCAAAGTCCATTGGCGCTCGGGAATGGAACCATCGACTAAGTACTTATACGCTTCCTCATCATACTCTTTAAGGCGATTCATATAGAAATTATATTTCCGAATCTTTGTCTGTTCAGAAGCTTTTCCAAATAAGTTCTTCACTGCTATGTTCTTGAACTTCTTATGCACATTTGTAGCAAGATGTCGTTTACAAAACCGATGGAATGCATAGGGCTCTTCCTACCCTTTTCCAACTCTGTTCATTGCATGCAAAATTCCTTTGTCACGATCAGATATGACACATAATCCATCCCTTTTCGTGACATACTGCCTTATACAATCCAAAAACCAACTCCATGTATCGTTACTTTCTCCCTCAACAATGGCAAAAGCAAGTGGGAACAACTGAGAATTTGCATCTATCGCCATAGCAATCATAAGTGTGCCTTTGTATTTTCCGTATAAATGTGTACCATCTATGGAGAGAAGTGGTCGACAGTAGGGAAAACCCTTATTTGATGGTCCAAAAGCCCAAAATATTCTCTGAAACATGACTCTCGTGGGATCCATTGTTTGTTTGACTTCCCAATGCACCACTGTTCCTCTATTAGATTCAATTAAGGCCTGCAGGTACCTTGGAAGCTCCTCAAAAGACTTATCCCAATCCCCAAACACCTTGGTTATAGCCTTATTTTTGGCCAACCAAGTCCTCTTGTATGTTATAACGAATCCACATTTACTCTTAACAAAATTAACAATTGACTTCACCTTGAAAGCTGGATCAACTCGTATCATATCCACGATGAGATCAGCAACAAATTCAGAAGTAAGGAGGGGATGGTCTTCACTGTAATGTCCTGAGCAATCTTGTTTATGACCCTTATATCGCACAATCTTAAATGATCCAGTGGCAGTCATGATAGCTCGTATCCTCCATTCACAACCTTTCTCCTCCACATTAGTACATTGCACAACATACTTTGAAGGCTCCGACTCAATTACACGGAAGTTTCTATTGTTAGATATTGCCCATGCCTTTAAATTCTTCTTAAGGTGGTCTAACGAGTTAAACTCTTGCCCTATCCTAAAGTCACCATCTTCAGTCATGGCGTTGTCATTATTCCAGGTCATCCATGCATTAATCAATCTTTGATCAACCTCATCAATTCTAAGCCAGTCTTGAGATGGAGCACCTTCTCTAATCGCTGCATCTAGAGCTTCTCTTTTTTCATCATCCTCATCCGAATCAGAATCAATATTACCATTCTCCTGATCTAAAGAATCAACCTCGTTGGCGTTACGCCTACCTAAGTGAGTCGTGGAAAAGGTGTTCATTGCACCACAATCAATGGCACGTGAATGAGTTGGAGAAGTAAACTCATCTAAATGCTCATTAACATAATTTAGGTTTGTTAACATTTCTATGAATGTATCATGGCGTACACTAGGACCTGATTCTGGAATTTCCATGCTACACATGGCCTCCGTCACATTACCTAATTTAGGAACCAACTCAACATACACCTCCATTGCCGTTCCAAGGGCTTGGGAAGCCGCGTAAGCAACAACACTTATGCTTTAATCATTCCTAACCGGAACTAACACATTTTTCCCCGTCACAGGATATTTCATCACCATTTTTAATTCATAAGAGTTACGATCACAACCAATAACGGCATACACTTTGGTAAGAAACACCTCAAAGTTGGTATGTTGACGATGGATAAACATGATTGAATTTAATCCACCATTATACACCACATCGACTTCCTTATGACTAATTTCCCCACCCCAATACACTAAAACAGGAAAGTGATCCATTTCTGCATATACAAGCATGTTACTAACCTTACTTGAAGTATACAAGCATAAATATATGCTAATCACATTAAATTAAACTAACTTACAATCATATATAAGTGATCCAAAGATTGAAATATCAATGCCCAACACTAATTAACTTACTTGAAGTATTAAAAAACTAATAACATAAATATATGCTAATCACATTAAATTAAACTAACAAATTGATGAAATTTTCATTGAAGCATTTCAACAAACACCTAATATGCATACAAAATAAATAGTGAAAATCAACTCTATGGGTGTAAAATCTATGCTTAACTAACAAAATTAGATAATGCTACAACTACTTACTTCATCACAATCAATTACAACAACAATCATAATAAACAAAACCAAATTACAAAATTGAAAATAAAATTAGGGTTCATTTTTTACCTTTAATTGTTGATGCATTGAAGATTTAATCAAACCCAAAGATTCAATGTAGATGATTTGAAGCACTTAGTGATATGAGAAATGTAAACAGCTTTGGGTATTCGAATGCTACTGGGCTGCTGCTGCTGTGGGTTTTTGTATCAGCCAAAACCGCCATATGAAGTGGCGGTTTGGTATTTCTGAATTTATTTTTTGTTTTAACATAAAACGCCACTACACATAGCGTTTTTCTTTAGCAATTAAAATAAAACCGCTTTTTGAGGTAGCGGTTATGCAAAAAAAAAGGAAAAAAAAAAAACTGATGCTTGTCCTACGTGGATGGTAGTCAGGGAAATATGTTTCTCTGAAATGCAAAGTGGAATTAATTTTACAAAAGACATTATATAGGGAAAAGGTTCCCGTAAGAATCAAATGATGATTGTTCAAAGGATTAAGCTAGGATTATGTCTTTAGAATATTCTTAGAGTGATTTTACATAATCTTCCTCCCCTTCAAAAGGAGTTTTCCCCAACTCTTCATCTTCCAAGTATGGAGCCAATTCACGAATATTGAATGTAGCCGAAACTTCATGCTTATCACCAAGATCAATCTTATATGCATTGTCATTGATCCTTTCCAAAACTTCTACAGGACCTTCAGCTCTACGCATAAGCTTATGTTTTCTTTGGCCTGGAAATCTTTCTTTGCGCAAATGCACCCAAACCCTGTCTCCAACTTTAAATTTTCTAGTTCCTTGCAAATTTTTATTTGCTTGCTTCTTGTACTCTTCGTTTGCCTTCTCAATATGTTTTCTTACTTCCTTATGTATATTAAGCATAAATTCGACATGTTCCTTTGCATTTCCATCAACAAATTTATCCATAGGAAGTGTTATAAAATCAACAGGCATGTACGGATTGACACCATAAACCACCTCAAATGGTGAATACTAAGTAGTTCAACTAGGTGTTCTCTTGAAGGCAAATTCAGCATGTGCAAGTTCCATATCCCAATTTCTTCCCCCTTTGCTAACTAAGTACCTGAACAAAGCACCAAGGATTCTATTCACTACTTTGATTGGACCATCAGTTTGAGGGTGATGGGAAGTAGAGAACATCAATTTAGTCCCAAGCAATTGCCACAAACTCTTCGAAAAATGACTCAAAAACTTAGAATCCCTATCCGACGCTATGGACTTAGGAAACCCATGAATTCGAACAATTTCATCAAAAAAAAGTTGTGCAATATTGAAAGCATCATCTATCTTTTTGCAAGGAATAAAGTGTGCCATTTTAGAGAGTCTATCAACAATAACCATAATTGAGTTGTTACCTTTGAGTGTTGTAGGAAGTTCCATAATTAAATCCATACTCAAATCTTCCCATGCACGTTTGAGAACTAAAAGTGGTTTGTATAAACCTTTATGAAATGCCATCTTTGCTTGCTGACAAATTGAACAATGCCTCAAGACTTTGCAGACATGAGTTAACATTCGTGGCCAATGAAAATGACCATGAAGTATCTCCCAATTCTTTTGAATCCCCATGTGACCTGCCTTACCTCCTCCATGATTTTCTTTGATAAGTAACTCACGAATTGGACTTTTAGGAATACAAAGTTTGTTTCCTTTGAATAATAATCGCTTCACTTGAAGATAGAAGCCATGAACACCATCTTTGCAAGCCACATATAACTCTTTAAAATCCCCATCAGCTTCATATAACTCTTTAATCCATTCAAATTCAAGCACCTTGGCTTCAACAACACCAAGAAGGAAATGTCGCCTCGAAAGTGCATCAGCTACAACATTTGCTTTCCCACTTTTATATTTTGCCAAAAAAAAAGTGAATGTTTGTAGAAATTCTACCCATTACGCATTCCTTGCATTCAACTTCTTTTGCCCATATATGAACTTCAAAGATTCATTATCTGAGTACAAAAGAAAAGGTTGCGACCACAAGTAATGTGACCAATGATCAAGAGCCCTTACCATAGCGTAGAACACTTTGTTATAGGTTGAATACTTAAGCTTTCCTTGGCTAACCTTCTCACTAAAATAGGCAAGTAGACGTCCCTCTTAAATCAACACAGCCCCAACTCCTTTGCCACTAGCGTCACACTCCACTTCAAAAGGCTTTGTGAAATTAGGAAGTGCTGGAATAGGAGCTTCACACATCTTCTTATTTACCAACTCAAAGTCTTGTTGTGCTTGAGTGGTCCATGCAAAAGTACCCTTTTTAGCACACTCGGGGATTGGAGCCATAAGTGTGCTGAAATTTTTGATAAACCGCCTACCTAATGGTGCCAAATGATGCATAATCTAAAAGGATTAGATTGACATTAAGGGACGTTTTCAAAAGTTTCAAGGCGTAGATTAGGAATGTGTCAGGTTTAGAAGGTCTAGGTATGAAAATGGAATGATTTTAAAGGATTTATGTGGGAATAATGTCGAATGGGAAACACTGTTTAGGGATTGACAGAGGTTTCAAGGTTTTTGGACAGGATTCAAAAATATTTTGGAACAGGATTCTCAAGGTTTTGACATACGTTTCAAAGGATTATTTTTTAGGGTTTTTATATTATGAAAAGAAAGAACAAACTAGGAACACTCACTAGATTGTTATGATTCAAGGATATACAAGCAGGAACACTCACTTCATCTTGTTAGGGTGTATTCTTAATTTGAGGAACACTCACTCGAATTAATCATACAAATTATTATGTTTGGAACTCTCACAAAGTCACTAATTCCGTCAATAAAGAGAAAAACAGACAATTGAAAATTCTTTCAAAATACTTAACACAAGTATAAGAAAAAATGCATAAGATAAAGCTTTTGATTAGGATTTTGATTGGATATATATTACTATTCACGAAATAATGCCCTGATATAGGCTTACAACCATAAGATAATTCTAGACAAAGACTTTTCACCTGATTACAGGCAATCAAGTGAATACATTAGACATAACCAGAAATCTAACAAACCCCTTTTGAATTCTACTATAAGAATTACATCATTCTTTATTATTGAAAACAAAATATTCATACTATTAAAAACATAACATGAAATACCTCAAATTCCAATCATTGAAAGATAATAAATCGTCCCTTGTGATGCTTAAGACCTGAAAACTCATGGTTGCCATGGAATGCTTCAATTCTCTTGATTTTCTTCTTGAATTCCACCATTAAAATGAATATGAACCAACCAACTTTTAAAGAGAATAAAGGCCAAAATAATTTAGCCATATTGAAAGGATAATAATTAAGCAATTCAAAGGATGCAAAAAAATTTACCATATTTATTGTTTGAATAAATGAGGAACTAATCCCCTCATGAATACTCCCCTTTTAAGACTAATTAAAGACGAATTAAACATATCTTTTATTTATAAGAAAAATCGTGGCTTACTTACACCCATAAGAACGAATTCTACTGCACTTTAATCTGCCTTTCAAGAACTTGAGATACAAGTCAAAGCAAGACTCGTAATAAAAGGACCATGTTATCTGTAAGAATCAAATAATAAATCTTCAAAGATTTAGCTAGGCTTACGTCTTTAGAATGTTCTTGAACTGATTTTACATCATTTTGTGTGTGTAAAATACTAATCAAAGATAATTATGATAAAGGGTAGTCAGAAAAGGTCAAATTAGTCAAAATCTAGGAAGGATTATCATTAATCAGCGATTCTGGGAGATTGAATCTAGGACAATGATCATGGCAATGAACGTATACAGTTATGTTTATTGCATGAGAAGCTCACGTACAATATTAGGGCCCTTGTCTATTACAAAAGGAAGTTTTGATTAGTGGGACATGTGTTGAAAGAGGAGGATAAAAGTGTCACAAAAGAAAAAGAAAAATACCTTGAAGTGATTGAGAAATGGACACGTTGAAGACAACAAGTGTAACACGCAGAGAATGTTTTAGGGATCAGTAAAGAATGTTTACAAACCACAATCATTAGCTATAAATACTCCTCAAAAAGCCATAAATGAGGTAACTAATTTTCTACTATAGAAAGAGAAATACAAAGAACTAAAGAGATTAATTGCAAAGAAATAGTTCAATTTAATTTCAAATACCCATATTGATTTTCAAAGCAACGTAAAAAGTAAAATAATAAAAATTAAATTATTTTCCTTTATTGTGATAATTTATTACAAAGACCTCACGTCTAAACAAGTACTAAGTAGTAATCCACCTCGTTGCTTCTCTGCACCTTGAAGGACCTATTAGGCAATTCATCCCAGATTGATACTAACTTGCAGCGTCGGAGTCGGTACCCGGAAAAACATTATGGGCCCTACCCCTTGGTTTATTTTGTAGGAACAAAGCATCTTCTCAAAGTGATCTAATTGCATACCTAGGCAAAAGATTAAAATCAAGCTTCTGCCAGCATAATCATTCTGATTAATCACTAATCATCAGGAGATTAAGTTCTCAATAAATTATTCTACAAAATCTGATAGGAACAATAATATTAAACAATATAAAAAAAGTTATATTTTATACTATAACTTAGAGGCCTAAATTGTTGATAAATTGGCAGTATAGTTGAAGAATCAACATGCCAATAACTATTCATAAAAAAAAACATCGTAATATTCTTATTAATTTATCATAATTTGAAAATTTTATAACATAAGGTAAAGTTTAATTAAATTGTAGCAATATTATGGCGTCCATAAATCGCAATCGAGCTTAAAGAGTTGATTATTTCTTATTTAATCAATCTTTATATCAATTATTTTATAAAATATATAACAAACATGTATGTCTATTGTGACGTCTCTTACATTAAAGTATATACTCTTCACATTCACACGGTATTAAATCATGAACCAGCCATGGTATTCTTAGATTAAAGACTTCGAAAAGGGATCCCACTATATCGTAGCATTAAACAAGAATAATATCAATATCTATATTCAATATAATACAAAAATTATACAATGGTCCATAATAACCGTATAATTCCACACTAGGAAGGCCTAGATACTAAGAATAATCAATAAAGCCTTGTAGAAAATGCAAGTACCTTGGTGTATTGGATTCTATTCTTCTTTATCCATTACCCTTTCTTGGATAATCACTTACGTACATCAAAAGTCTTCAATTCTAAATTCAAATACTTTTAAAATTACTTTTAAAATTCCGTTCAACGTAGTATTAAATATAAAAAGAGTTAAGTTCATATATATATATATATATATATATATATATATATATATAATTTTATAGGGGAGGGATCCAATGAGAAGGGGTTGAAAATGAGAAGGGTAAGAAGGACTCTACACCCTTGATTTCACTAAAATTAAAAAAAGCTACGGTCACGATTAGATCAAAAACACATAATTGTAAAAGTAACTATGTTACACAGAAAAGTAACTATGACATAAATTTTAGAATGTTATTAATTTGCAACATAGTATCCTTTTTTGTATATAAAGTAACCAAAAAAATGAAACAAAAGTCCTTCTCATCCTTCTCATTTTAAAATTCAAAAACACATAACCAAAATCCTTATATATATATATATATATATATATATATATATATATATATATATATATATATATATATATATATATTATATATATATATATATATATATATATATATATATATATATATATATATATATATATATATATATATATATATATATATATATATATATATATATATATATATATATATATATATATATATATATATATATATATATATGCGAGCTCATCAAAGGGTATACTCGAAAGAATAACAGTCCGAGATGTATGATCAAGATGGATCTCCGGAAAGCCTATGACTCGATCAGCTGGAGTTTCCTTTTCACGGTCATGGAGGAAATGGGTTTCCTGCCTAAGTTCGTCGACTGGATTAAAGCCTGTGTTTCAACTGTTCCTTCTCCATCTTGATTAATAGCTTTCCCTTGAAACCGTTCGATGCAAAGAAAGGCCTTCGCCAAGGTGATCCTTTATCCCCTTATTTGTTCGCCATTGCCATGGAGTACCTCTCCAGACTTATGCATAACCAGAGGGTTTCACCAGGGTTCCACTTCCACCCCAGATGCAGGAAGGAAAACATTACTCACCTCCTTTTTGCCGATGACCTTCTCATGTTCTGCAGGGCCGATTCCGCCTCCGCTCAGTCTTTGATGCAAACCTTCAGGCGCTTCTCAAAAGCTTCGGGGCTCGAGGCTAACACAAGCAAGAGTAATGTATACATTTCAGGGGTAGACAACCATACCAGAGACCAACTGATTCAGTTACTAAGTATGGATGAAGGCACCTTCCCTTTCAGATACTTGGGAGTCCCTCTCCACTCCAAAAAGCTGAACTCTAGAGACTGTCGACCTTTGGTGGACAAGATTACTGGTCGTATTGGGTTCTGGTCCTCTCGCTTGTTGTCTTATGCAGGCAGGGTCCAACTTGTGCGCAGCGTTATTGGGGGCATGAAAAATTTTTGGGCGCAGATCTTTTGTCTTCCGAAAAAGCTCATCAAGATGGTTGAAGACATTTGTAGGTCCTTCATCTGGACTGGTAAGGATGGCCTTTCAAGGAAAGCAGCAGTTTCATGGAATCAAATGGTCTTACCGTTCTCAAATGGAGGTCTGAACCTGAGAAATATGTACCTCTGGAACAAAGCGGCTATTCTCAAGCACCTGTGGAACATCGCTCGAAAGAAGGAGAATCTGTGGGTCAAATGGGTCCATAGCTATTATATGAAATCGCAAGACATCCACGACGTGAACTCGTCTATTCATGCCTCATGAATCTTCAAGAAGATTATAAAGCAAAGAGAGCTAGTGGATAAGCTTGGAGGGTGGGAGAACATCACAAAAGGGGACACCTTCACCATTGGAAGGGCCTACGACCTCCTTGTAGCGGATGTACCGAAGGTGATCTGGGGGAATATTATGATCAAGAACGTGGCAAGCCCGAGTGCCAGATTCATCACATGGCTTGCTATCCAAAACAGATTGGCCACTAAAGATAGAATTGGGAAATGGATGGATCTCGACGGTGATAGATGTATTTTGTGTAATGGAGCAATTGAATCAGCTCCCCACATATTCTATATATATAGATTGGTTCGCTTGAACCCATGTTGGTGGAACGTCTTGAACAAGCATTCAGCAGCGTTGGATTTCAATTAACGGCTGCGATTTACACGGTCATTAATGGCAAAATTGTAAATATTGCGAAATGAAAATTTTAGGGTTTTGTTATTCAAAAAGCTTTCTCTCTCTAATTGTTTCTCTCCTTAAAAAGCGTTCGGATTTCGCTTATTTCACCCGATTTCACCTGGATCACCTACAATCAAAAAACTACTACAAATCGTGAAAGGTAAGAAGGAATTAATAAATTGATAATACCTAAATCGAGTTCTTCCCTAAATCAATTGATAATACCTTGAATTTTTTTTTTTATTTTCAATGCGCAGTTCAAGAAGGTATTGTCCATTTTAAGTACGATTGAGCTACAATCTTCAACAACATTCGTCTACAAAAATGGTGAATCTTTTAGTTCTATTACTCTTATTTGTTATAGTTTTTAAAATTTTAAATTTTTTTCTAGGGTTTTGAACAATACAGTATTCATTTTAAAAGAGCGAATCTTCAACAACATGCGCAGTTAATTTTTGTTTCTTATAATGTTGCTATATGATGTATAATTGTTTAATTCATTCAAAAAAATATTGTTACTGTTATTTTTTTACAATGTTCAAAAATGAGTGTTGTGAAAATGAGTGTTGTATAAATGATATACATTGTGCTTTATTAGTGTTATTTTTCGAAATATATAAGTTTCTTTTTAATAAAATGTAGTGTAATTCTCTTTTTCAGGTTCAATTAGAAGAAATTGATGAATTAGTTATAGATAATGCTAATTCATCAACACCTAAGCCAATATCTGATTTATGTTTAGCCTTATATGGGGAACCAAAAACAGTAATACCTCACTGTGAAGCTAAGTTACTTCCTCAACTAAATATGATATTTGATACATTAGATGATGGCTTTTGTTTTTATAAGAATTATGCAAATGCTTGTGGCTTTGAAGTTAGACGTTTTGCAGAGAAAAGGTCTAACGATGTTATAATAATAAAGTATTTTGTTTGTAATAGACAAGGGCAGAGAACTGTGAACTCTAAAACTACTAGAAAACGTTTGCATTCTCGTGTAAATTGTCCTGCTATAATTGGTTTTCGTAGGACTAAAGATGAAAAATATGTTGTTTTTAAGTTTGTAGAAGGTCATAACCATGGTTTTGCATCTCCTACTACTAGGTTGCATATGAAAGGTTCATCTGACATGCACATTGGAAAAAAAAGGTTTATATTTAATAATTTGAAGTTGAATCAAGGTCCCACTAGTTCATTTAGAATGTGGAAAGAGCAAGTAGGAAGCTACATGAGCGTTGGTTCATCCCTAGATGATTTTAAGAATTTTTATAGGGATTTAAAAGGATATATAAATGATGCTGATGGTCAAATGTTTGTTGAAATGTTTCTTAGAAAAAAAGAAAATTACCCTAGCTTTTTCTTTGACTTCGATGTTGATGAATCCAAATCACTATGTTTAGCGTTATGGGCTGACGGTACATGTAGAAGAAATTATGCTGTTTTTGGTGACTCTATATCAATAGATGCTACATATAGCACTAATAAGTACAATTTGGTGTTTGTGCCTTTCACGGGTGTAGATAATCATAAACGGTGTGTTACATTTGCCATTGGGTAAGTAGCAAGGAGGATGTTGCATCATATACGTGGCTTTTTCAGACTTTTTTGAATGCTATGGGGGGGAAACAACCCTTTTCTATTATTACTGATCAAGACCCCGCTGTTAAGATTGCTTTACCCAATGTTTTTCAAAATTCTGTTCATAAGTTTTGTGTGTGGCACATAATGAAAAAGTTGAAGGACAAAGTATCTGTTGAATTGCGTAGTGATGAAAATTTTCTTAAACGCATTAATTATTTGGTGTACAATAGGGACAATGAGCCACATGAATTTGAATCCGAGTGGGCAAAATTGCTATTTGATTATAAGGAACAAAAGTTGGATGAAAATGTTTGATTATCAACTATGTATAATATTAGAGAAATGTGGGTTCCTGCTTATTTTAGATCTATTTATATGGGTGGTTTGTTTAGGACTACATCAAGGTCAGAAAGTGAGAATAACTTTTTTAATTTTTTTGTCAACAAGTTTCTCACTTTAGTCGAGCTTCAAATGCGATTTCAAAGCGCAATGGATGCACAACGTCATAAACTAGAAATACTTGAAAGTAAGGATAAGTTGTTTACTCCGCCACTTAAAACACCGTTAATGTTGGAAAAACATGCTGCTTCCTTATATACTCTTGCTGCTTTTTATGATTTTCAAGCTGAAATTTGCGCTGCTTGTTTTGAATGTGGGCTGGACAAACATCATGTTGAGAATGCTAAAGATTGCTTTTCAGTGATTTATTTGGGCAACAAAAGGCTTTTTACTGTTGTTTTTGATCCAAAAACACTTGAGGTGGATTGCTCATGTAAGATGTTTAGACGTGTTGGAATTTTATGTAGACATTCTTTGTGGGTTTTAAATGCTAAGGGTGTTAATAAATTGTCTGAGCAACACATTTTGAGTAGGTGGTCTAAACATGCTTTAAAAACTCTTGTATATGATGTTAATGGAGTACAGTTAATTGATTCTATTATTGATGATCCAAAAAAAAGGATATTAGGAGATAAGGTTTATTGGACAAATTAAAAGACTATTCAACTGAACTTGTAGAAAAGAAAAAAAGTTTAGTCGAACAAACAAAAGATCAAGATTTAGAGAATTTTATTGGATGTAAAGCCCCCGAAATTATTAACATCCAAAATCCAAAAGTATCTTCAAATAAGGGCACTAGAAAGGAAAGTGATTGTAATGACAAAAGGTTAATAGGGTCATTATTCCAAAAGCCAGAAAACATGTGGAAACATCGCTGGTCATAATAGTCGTACATGCCCAGACAAGAACAAAAAGTAAGTTCTTGTATTTTTCAACTTATTTCTTATAAAAAATTGTTGTTATTATTTTTTATTTATATTATTCAATTGTTTTTTTCAGAAATAATACAAGCACAAGAAAGAGTACAAGATCAAGCAAGTCATGATTCTAAAGTGTTTTTTATCTTTTTTTGGGGGAGATTTTTTTATTAAAAAATATAATTGTTTTGATAACTTTAAATCTTATTAAAATTTTTTTATTTTGAACTTTATTAGTAAACATTTTTTTTCGCCCCCGGAGGAAGAAGATTTCCAACCCAAGATCAAAAATTGATTAAATTCCTTTTGTACTAATTTTTCTACTAGAAATGTGTTTAGAAATATTTTGTTAATTGTTTAGAATTATTATATCTAAAACATATGTAGTTTTTTGTACTAGAAATATTTTATTCACTACATGTGTTTAAAAATTTTTGTATGATATTTATGTAATTGTTTAAAATGTAATTGGAGATATTTATGTTTCTCTTACTACATATGTGTTTTTGTTCTAAAAAGGTTTCTTTCAAGTGGATAAGAAATTCAAAATTGTAATTGAACATTATAGTTTATCTTTCAATATGAATATTAAGAAAAATTAAGAAACTTATCATACAAGTAAATACTCTTTATTAATTTCAATAATCATATAAATGATAAAAAATGTATTTTGCAACCTTAAATGTTGCTAAACTTCAAAAACAATTAAATTTGAAAGAAAAATTAAAAAAATGTACACAAACTTTGGTATTTAAATATAACATAAATTGAAAAGAAAGACAAATATTAATATCATGCTAAAACATACTTTAAATTATATTTAATAAAAGCTAGAAAACCAAAGTTTACTTTCATTTTTTAAAGTTTTGCCCCCCAAATTATTAAGGAATTTAAAAAAAACCCCAAAAAGTTATTCAAAGAAAACATTTCGTTTCATCAAATCATCTTCTTTTTCCTTTATCAACATTATTTCTTTTTTCCTTTGCCCATCATTAAGATTCTCAAATTTTTTCCAATCCTAAGTCAAAGGGATGGAAAGTCAATAAAAGCTTTGTCCAACATCCATTTTTTCCCAATACATCATCAATTTCTTTCCACACATTGGATTGAAAGCCATTGTAAAAAATGTTGGTGAAAAAAATCTTCCGAATTCCCCGACTTGGGGGTTGGGGCCCCTGGGCCCTTGCTTTCAATCTCTTGAAGTTATTCATTGATATTGAGTGAAATATCCATATTCCTTTTCATCTTGCCACCTAACAATTTCCCGAAAAAGTAACATAAAAATCAAAAAAAAAATAAATTGTAGTAAATTTGAAAAACATGGTGACAAACATAAAAAGGAACCAAAAAATTTGAAAATTTAAAAACTGGCAAACATTTGAAAAAGGAAATTAAAATAAAAAAAGAAGTTTAGTAACATAAAAAGTCGGGCAAGCAATAAAATTAAAAAGCTAACCTTTAATTTTCAAAAAAAAAAAAGTGAACATAAAAAAATGTTTACAACAAAACGAAAATTTTAATTACTAAACTTGAAAACTATGTGAATAAAACAATAAATATAGCACATAAACATGAAAAAATTTAATCACTAAAAAGTAAATGAAAAAACTCGAAAAATTAAAAAGTCTTAAAGACATAAAACATAACAAAAAATAAGTAAACTCACATCTTTTGAGTCATTATGAATCTCTTCTGGGAACTATCTTTAAACCCTTCAAAGGGAATTGACAAATAATCCTTTTTTAACCAATTTTTCTTGTTGAAGATCCCACCGTTCTTTCCATCTTTTTGAGAGTTAAGTTACAAAATCAAACTCCCCGACCCCATTCATCAGCTTTCCTGATTTGGCCCCTCTTTAAAAGATCTATGGCCAATGTTGCACTAGGGGTAATTTTTGGAAGGCCAAACTCCCCTCAAAACTAAAAGGGATAATATGCCAACTCCAAAATAGTAACCTGGTAAGGAATGTTTTCAATTCCCCTTTTGTCCCCTTCTAACATTTTTCCCTTAACCCTTTTCCCCAACCCAATGAACAACCCAACCTAAAGGGGCCCCAAATCCTCTAAAGGCTTAAACAAACTCCAATCCACTTGTTTTGAGGAGTGGGGTTTCTAAATATGTAAACCAAAGCTATAATAAAAAAAAATCGTTTAAAATCGGGGCCCCCTCCCTCAAATGGGGCAATCCTTCAAACAATTTTTGGAAAAAGAAATTTCCCTCCGTGGGCAATTTAATTTCTCCCTCCTTGCCAATCAAGTAAGGGGATCCATTTTTTTTCTTTTTTCCTGAAGTTTCAATAGCATTTGAAACTTTTAAAAAAACTAAAAATTAGGGCATTAAATTTTGTAAACTTAGTTTGGATTTTCAATAAAACTTTGTTTCGGTCAATATTGTTGGATTTAACAAACAATCCCATGAAAACTTTTAACAAATTTAAGATGGTCAACCCATCAAAACCAATTTTTTAAATCTTCCTTGTTTGGTGGACCTCTATACACAACACCATAGTCCCCAAAATTAAAAACCCTGGAAAGATTCTTTTTGCCTGCCACGTAAATTATAAATGTTACTAACAACTAAAACTAATCAAAAGGCAACACAATTATCATCAATAGCAACTCATTTAAAACATGGGTACACAAAGATGTCAACTACAAATTAATATTTACAACTCTTTGAAATCAAATGCACAATATAAGAGCAAATTAATCCACGTTTCTGTTAAAAATCTAACATGTCTTAAAATCAACATTACTAAATTCTACACATACATCTATTATAGAGAAACTCAAATTATGATCAATGTTAACTGGATCAATTCTACACAAACGTTTTTTGTTGGGTGTAATTTAAAGAAAAACATAAATCAATTTCAGATGCAAGGAATAATACTATAAATCAAAAAGCAACACAATTATCATCAATAGCAACTCACTTAAAACATGGGTACACAAAGATGTCAACTACAAATTAATATTTACACCTCTTTGAAAGAAACATGGGTACACAAAGATGGGTACACAAATTTACATGTCTTAAAATCAAAATTACTAAATTCTACACCTCTTTGAAAGAAACATGGGTACACAAATTTACATGTCTTAAAATCAACAACTAAAACTAACCAAAAAGCAACACAATTATCATCAATAGCAACTCACTTAAAACATGGGTACACAAAGATGTCAACTACAAATTAATATTTACACCTCTTTGAAAGAGATGGAAATCAAATGCACAATATAAAAGCAAATTAATCCACGTTTCTGTTAAAAACCTAACATGTCTTAAAATCAACATTCCTAAATTCTACACCTCTTTGAAAGAAACATGGGTACACAAAGATGGCTACACAAATTAACATGTATTAAAATCAACATTACTAAATTTTACACCTCTTTGAAAGAAACATGGGTACACAAATTTACATGTCTTAAAATCAACAACTAAAACTAATCAAAAAGCAACACAATTATCATCAACAGCAACTCACTTAAAACATGGGTACACAAAGATGTCAACTACAAATTAATATTTACACCTCTTTGAAAGAGATGGAAATCAAATGAACAAACGTTTTTTGTTGAGTGTAATTTAAAGAAAAACATAAATCAATTTCAAATGCAAGGCATAATACTATAAATTGCTATTGAGTGTAATGTAAGAACAGGTCACATAAATAATAAATGTTATTAACAACCAAAACTAAGCAAAAAGAAACATAATTATCATTAATAGCAACTCAGGTAAAAGATATCAAGCAAGGCATAATACTATAAATTGCTATTGAGTGTAATGTAAGAACAGGTCACATAAATAATAAATGTTATTAACAACCAATACTAAGCAAAACGAAACTTTAGCTTTTTGACAAGCTAAGCTTAACTGCAAAGCACGACTTCTAGTCAACCTAGAAGACGAATGAATTTGAACAGCTACAAAAAAAAAATTATTTTAAAGCAAAAAAAAGTATATAACTTAAATTTCTTAAAACGCAAACCTTTTATTTGTTTTCTTTTCCGTTGATTAACAATTTTCAACTTTGGTTCAATTTCTATATAAAAAACAAAAAAATTTAATTACAATAACACACAAGTAAAAAACAACATGAAAAAGTATAAACTACAAGAAATAAAAAATACCTTTTTCTTCACTCTCACTATCATCACTTCCCGAATCTGATTGATTTTGATCATCAAATGAAGATTCACTTGAACTTGTACTAGTAAAAATCTCGGATGAAACAAGCTTTGAAACTTTTTTCATAGTTTAAAATCATAATACAACACAAGAAAAACAATAAATATCTGGAAAGTAACACAAATTCAAATTAAATAATTAAATAATATATAAAAATAAAAAATAAAATTTATACCTTTAACTGCCTCCTTTCCTTTTCCACCTTCACTTGCAACAACTTCCAGCTCTATACATAACAGTATATAGCTTCAAGTTATAATATACAATTAACAAAGATTAAAAAGTAAATTAAAAAATATCTTAAAATTGAATACCTTGTTCAGGTACAACTTCTTCAACATTAGCTGTTTCACCTTCCTCATCATCCTCATTTTCTTCAGGCTCACTAGTTACCGATTCATATTCAGAAATAGAATCCTCATTTCCTTGCGCATCAGGATTACCTTTGAAACAATAATTAACATACTATAATTATTAGTTTCATCATCAAATAAAATACGCACAGCAAAATTAAGAAGTAACATCAATTTCAAATAAAGCACAACAAAAAGATTAGATATTAACAGTTAAGGCAAAAAGTTTGATCTAAAATTAGGCATTCAAGTTAAAAATACCGTCTTTATCAGCCTTGGCATCAGCTTCAATTTGGATTCCAATTGCATCTTCAGCTTCGCCTTGAACTTCCATAGCTTCATCTTCTGTTGTAACAGCTACATCATGTTGTATCGGAACAGTTTCTCTCAATGGCTCTTCCACACCTTTATCAATATCAACACTTGTTTGAGTTTTGGTTGATGGTGATGTTATTTTCATCGAGTCTAATATACATATAGAATAATACATAAGAAAGTAACCATAAAAGATCAAATAAAAAACATAAAGAAATACAAAGACGAAATGAATGTATAACAACCTTCTTGTTGGACAACAGCTATATGTTGCTGACTATTAGATTTCTTCACAAGAGCAGTGTCAGTAACTTGATCTGGAATACATACAATAATATAGTAAAACACTCTATGAAAAATAACATAATAACAGTCTAAAGTAACATAAAAATATCAAAACATAATAATAAAAATTATTAAATAAGTAACAAGTAACATAATACCTTTACTTCCTTCATTGCCTTGCCTACGTTTTGATGAAGATCGGGTAGAACACATAGGCAATGAAAGAGTTTCTTTCAATGCCTCTTCCACACCTTTATCATCATCAACAATTTTTTGACGTTTGGTTGATGGTGATGTATTGTCCATCAAGTCTAAAATACATATAGAATAACAAGTAAAGTAAAATAATAAGTAAAATAACATAAAAAAGTAAAGAAACAAGGCAGAAATAAGTAAATTTTGGACCTTCTTTTTCAGGCTCTTCATCATGCACTTCAGTTATACCAGTGATTTTATTAACAAAAACTACACCCTGTTCTGTTATAGTAATTATAAAAATAATAAGTAAAATTGACAAACAACAAGAAAACAACAACTTGAAAATGTGAAAAATAAAAAATATATAAAGAGAAACCTTCATGTCCACCATGAGCAATGATCTTTCCTTTTTTAACCTTGTCTGCAACATTAGATGTTGTCTCTTTGTCAACAAACTTGGCGCTTTTTTTCTTCCGCTTTTCCTCTTTTCGCTTTGCAAGAAGTTTGTTAATACTCGTAACCTCAATTGTTTCAGGAGACCGTTGAGAATTTCTAGTGACAACCATCGTATATAATCTAAAAACACAAAAAATAACAGGAAAACACAAACAAATACAAGTCACATTAAAATAAATGTTCAGAACAGATAACAACACAAAAAATTCATATAACAACACATAAACAAAAAAACATCAAATGTTGCAGACAAGGTTTATGAGTTCATAAACAAAAAAAACAGATATGACGAACAAAACACATACTAATCAAAGTAGATTTAAGACTTCATAAACAAAACAAAACATAAACAAAAACAGAGAGAACAAAAACGAAAAATACAAAAACAACATCAAAAGTAACATGAAAACAATGAGAAATAACATGAAAAAGATGAGAAATAACATGAGAAATGAAGAACAAAAAGACTGCCAAAAGTGCTAAAATCAAAACTGAGAACGAAATGCAAAACGAAAATGCAACTGCAAAACGAAAATGAGAACTTCAGTGAAATTGAAACAAAAAAGAACAAAACAATAAAATCAAAAAACCACAAAACTCAAAATCAAAACAATAAAATGGAACTGCAATTAAAGCACTAAACAAAAAACTGAACATCAACAACAAAAATGAAGAACCAAAATGTATCATAAAAAGCACGAACAAAAACTCAAATTCAACAACCAAAATGAAGAACCAAAATGTACCACAAAAAGCACGGAAAAAAACTCAAAATCAAAAAAGAGGAGAACGAAAAATAATTCTCAAATTGTGAAATGCAACTCCAATTAAAGAAAGAAATCACATATTGAAACCCTAACAAAACGAAAACCTAAAATCAAACTGAAAATGCAAGAAAAAAACCGAAAAGCAAGCATCAAGAAAGAAATGCATACCACTAAAATGAAGACCGAATTCACTGAGAATCACTGAGAAATCAAGACAATCGCTAAGAGGAAATGTTAATGAAGAATGGCTGAGAGAATCGCTCAACAATGAAGACAAAATCGCTGAAAGATCAGTGAACTTGAAATCTTGGCCATCAATTCAAATCCAAAGCACCACATTTAAAGTTCGCACAGTTCTCAAATAAGAGAGGTTCACACCTGAACTCTCTCTCTCTCTCTCTCTCTCTCTATATATATATATATATATATATATATATATATATATATATATATATATATATATATAATATATATATATAATATATATATATATATATATATATATATATATATATATATATATATATATATATATATATATATATATATATATATATTAATAACTTTTCTTCCATCAACTTTTTGATAAGTTGAGAATAAATTAGCGTTAAAAGTCATGTGTCTCGAACATCCCGAATCCAAAATCCAAGAATCACCACCCTTATTTTCAGTCGTAACAACGAGAGCACCAACATCATATTCTTCACCTTCAACGTAGCTAGCCACCGCGGCGATAACTTTATTTGATTTGCTTTCATCGAATTATTTGACTTTTAATTTCCAACATTCTTTCTTTAGGTGGTCTTTCTTCTTACAAAAGTTGCAAGTCATGCTTCTTTTGTTCCTACTCAAATCCTTCACAAACAAAGCATCATTGGAATCTTTGGACTCCATTTAAGCAAATTGAGAATCAATAAGGTCCTTTTGAGTTAAGACCTTTCTAACATCCTCACTACTCAATATGTGTCTTCCATTTAACAATGTTTCCCTAAAGTGCTTAAATGAAGGTCGTAGTGAGTGAAATCCATAATGAGATATTTTGAATCAATATTTTGCAAAACCGTCATCATTCACTTTTACATCAATATTTTGCAAATCCATAATTATTGAGTGAAATTCATCACGGTGTGATTTCATTAGCTTTCCTTCTTTCAATCGGAGATCATACGAACGACTCTTTAATAAAAGTCGATTGGTAGCACTCTTTTCCATCTAGACTGATTCCAATTTTTCCCAAATACCTTTAGAAGTTTCCTCCTTTACAACTTCTCTAAAAACTTCATTCGAGAGATAAATTTATATGGCGAAAAGAACCTTCGCATCCATTTCTTCCCATCTCGCCTCACTTGTGCCTTCGTTCATCTTCTCCTTACCATAAAGTGCTTTATGCACTTCATTTTGTATCAAAATTGCTTTCATTTTGACTTGCCATTAGCCAAAGTTCACGCTTTAATCAAACTTTTCAATATCGAGTTTCATTGTAGCCATTTTGCACTAATACGACCTCTAAACGACGATAATAACGACTTGGCTCTGATACCAATTGATAATGTTGCTATATGATAGATACTCTAGGAGTTACATATGATTCAATATAGCTAGTAAGTTGCATAATAAACATCATTAAGAGAATCAATTAGCTGGTATTTAATGAGTTGTAACATCTCCACGCACTTAAACCGTTGAAAAACAAGATCCTATGCTGTTAGAGGATCCGCTCGACCAGATCGAGCGAAGCAGATTGGTCGAGCGGGGATCGAGCGGAGAAACAAAACCTACTGGATACATTATGAATTGTTGCTCAACCAAAAAGAATAGTTTTCTTGGGGTTGAGCGGATCCGATAGGGTCGAGCACCGATCGAGCAAAGGTCGAGCGACCATTAGATCCCTCCTACATAGTTTCTGCTCGATTTGCCTAATAGACCATCTTGCATTAAACCTTTACACTTCTTCATCAAGTCCCATTAATTCATGTTTTATCCATCACATTCAAAACCATATTAAGTTACCAACTTAAATCACCAATTAACAACCTCACAGGATTCCGTCCTAAGAGTTCACTCATTAATGCACCTTTTAATTTGTGCACTCAAGTTACACTTAATCACAACAATCTTCAACTTGACTTGAGTTCACCCAAATCAATGACATTCTATAATTCAGTCCATAATATAATAACTTAGACTACTATTCACTCAAAATACAAAAACATAAAAAAAAATAACACATGTACACAAACACAGAACATGCACTAAAATGCTCTCAAAGGGCTCCCAAAAGTATGAAAATCAATTACAAATCAAGTCCATATATCTTATGGGCTCATTGAGGTATGTTGGAATTATCCTCAAACCTTCGTTGTTTAAAGAAGTATCAACATCATTTTCATAATTATGTTTGGTTGAAATAGTGAACACACATGCTGAACCAATTAAGGTTGAACCCACAAGCATATAGAAGCCATCAATTATGGATCATTTCATTATCAAATTGGGACCCTTGCCAACCCTGAAAAATCCACCTTCAATAATGAATCCATAACCTTTTTTATCCAAAATAATAAGGGAAATTAAGTTTCTATTCATACTTGGAACATGAAGGACTCCGGTCAATATTCTTTCAACACCATCAAACATGATAAATTTAACATCTTCAATACCAACTATCGGACAACTAGCCTCATTGCCCATAGTAACTTTTCTTCCATCAATCTTTTGATAAGTTGAGAAGAAATTAAAGTTAAAAGTCATGTGTCTCGAACATCCCGAATCCAAAATCCAACAATCACCACCCTTGTATTCAGTCGTAACAACGAGAGCACCAACATCATATTCTTCACCTTCAACATAGCTAGCTGCGGCGACGATAGCTTTATTGGACTTGCTTTCTTCGGATTGTTTGAATTTTAATTTCTAACATTCTTTCTTGAGGTAGCCTTTCTTCTTACAAAAGTTGCAAGTCTTGGTTCTTTTATTCCTACTCGAATCCTTCACAAACAAAGCATCATTGGAATCTTTGGACTCCTTTTGAGCAAATAGAGAACCAATAAGGTCCTTTTGAGTTTAGGCCTTTCTAACATCCTCACTACTCAATGTACCTCTTCTATATAACGATGTTTCCGTAAAGTGTTTAAATGAAGGTGGTAGTGAAACCAATAATAAGATAGTCAAATCCTCATCATCAACTTTTACATCAATATTTTACAAATCCATATTTATTGAGTAAAATTCATCAAGGTGCGGTTTCATCGGCTTTCCTTCTAGCAATCGGAGATCGCACAAACGACTCTTTAATAAAAGTCGATTGGTAACACTCTTTTTCATGTAGAGGGATTCCAATTTTTCCCAAATGCCTTTAGAAGTTTCCTCCTTCAACTTCTCTAAAAACTTCATTAGAGAGATAAAGTTATATGGCGAAAAGAGTCTTTGCATCCATTTCATCCCATCTCGCCCCATTTGTGCCTTTGGGCATCTTCTCCTTACTATCAAGTGGTTTATGCACTCTATTTTGTATCAAAATTGCTTTCATTTTGACTTGCCATAAGCCAAAGTTCACGATCTAATCAAACTTTTCAATGTCAAGTTTCAATGTAGCCATGTTGCACCAACACGACCTCTAAATGACGATAATAATATCAACTTGGCTCTGATTCCAATTGAAAACAATGCTATACTAGATATAGAACGATGTGTTACAATCTCTAATATCACCAAGATCAAAAGTGTGAAGTCTTTTGTGAAACAAATTACGCAAACAAATGAAAAACGATATTTGTAGGAATAAAATTCAATAATAAATGACACAAAATGTTGAAGAGGTTCACCCAATTTAGGCTACGTCCTCCGGTATGTAGTATCTCTTATATTATCACAAATGAGAATTACAATTAGAGAAGAAATATTAGGCTAGTGTTTGGCTTGGGGTAATTTTGTGGATGTGTTTTGATGAACACTCTTGCTCACTAATTATAATGATAGATACTCTAGTAGTTACATTTGATTTAATATCGCTAGTAAATTGCATAATAAACAGCATTAAGAGTATTAATCAGCTGGTATTCAATGAGTTGTAACACCTCCATGCACTTGAACCGTTGACAACCAACATCCTATGCTATAAGAGGAACCACTCCACCAGGTCGAGCGGGGATCGAGAGGAGAAACAGAAGCTACTGGATAAATTCTGACTTGTTGCTCGACCAAACAGAATAGTTTATTCAGGTTGAGTGGATCCACTGGGGTTAAACCTGGGAAAACGGTCGGGCGGGCAGGTTACGGGTCGGGTCATTTTCGGTCGGGTCATTTTCGGGTCGGGTCATTTTCGGATCGGGTCATTCTCGGGTCGGGTCACTCCCGGTTCCGGCTCGGTCTGTTTGACCCAACGGGTTATGACTCACAAAATTTAAAAATTAAGTTTTTCATTTTTTATTATTTATAAAACTTTTTTAATAAAAAAACTATTTCTAATCCCTATGACATTAATCCACATATCAATTGACACAATATTAAAGCCTTATGTGATTCAATTCAAGTTATAGAAAACCAGTTATTCTGACGCTCGTGTTCTAAAGTTTAAATCTCTATGTATAGTTGGATTTGTGACATACATGTCACATTAGAGAAATTGGATGCACGATTTTCAAAAAATTGTTGGTATGTCGGGTTCATTTGAGTGTAAGGATAATAGGAGAATTAATACTTATTTTGAAAGACTTGTAAGATACGCGCTTCATAAAAGTTATTGTGTTTGACTATTAAAAAGTTGTAACGTTAGATAAAAATGACGCTAAATATCTTCTCATTTCCAAATAAAAATATCTTCACAATTTTCATGTTAGAAAGATATACAAATAATTAAGTACTTATTTCATCGTATAAGATACGCGTTTTATAATTTAGGGTAGTGACATTCCTTTTCTGAAAAGCTCATTCAAATGTGCAAACCGTTTTTATAAATTATATTGATTTGCTTCCTGAAATGTAGAAGAATTAAAAGCTCATTTGACTGATTTAACAAGATATATGTATTCAATTAAGATGATTATAACGTTCTTTTTTAAAAGAAAATATTATGATGGATAAAAAGACGCTAAATGCGTGCTTTTTGAGATTTATTGATGAGTTTTAGGGTTCAAGTGATAATGTGTTGAGATACTTTGAAAACTAAAATTTTATATGAAATGAATTCTAACATTGAGATTACTCTAAAAATTGATATTGGACCTGTCAAAACGGGTCGGTCGGGTCATTTTCGGTCGGGTAATTATCGAGTCGGTCATTTTTCGGGTTAAGTCGCTTTCGGATCGGTCGGGTTCGGGTTTTACCGGGTCGGGTCCCGGGTTCATTTTCGGGTCGGATCAAATTTTCCCAGGTCTAGCTGGGGTCAAGTGGAGGTCGAGCGACCTTCAGATCCGTTCTGGACAGTTTTAGCTCGACTTGCATAGTAGAGTATCTTGCATTAAACCTTTATCCTTCTTCATTAAGTCGAATTATTTCATGTTTTAACCATCGCATTCAATACCATATTAAGTTATCTACTTAAATCACCAATTAACAACCTCACAAGATTTCATCCTAAGAGCTCACTCATAAATACACCTTTTAATTTGTGCACTCAAGTTACACTTGATCACAACATTATCAACTTAATAAGTTAACAGTGAGAGGAAAAGAAAACCTTCACCTATATTTTGTATGTACATAAAATATTCTTGATGTGTACGTTTACGGGTTGTAGTGCTTCTTTGTAAGAATCAATGAGAAAAAATGTTTTAATTTGTTAATGTTTTTTAAAATAATTAAATAAATTAAAATTGATTGATTTGAACTCTAATTAATAGTGCTTTAACTAAATTCTCCATTACAATTTAGATAAGAATCAGGGACTTGGTCAAATCATTTGATGATTGTTACTTGCTAAGACTTGATTTTTCATTGGATGCTTTCCTTGCTTCTTTTACAATCATTTTTGTCTTATTCAGTTTCAATAACTATGAATAAAGTGTTCTAGAAGGATTATGAGTTTTAATAGCTTTCTAGTCTATGTATAAAGTATATGGACTCGTATAATAAATTTTAAAACTTAATTATTTATTTAAATTTTTATTTGAGCTGCTAATTCTAAGGGATGATAAAAAATGTTGATGGAGATCAATTCAAGAGCTATCATATCTTAATTTGTATGGTATATATAACATAAAAAGATATTATTAAATTGTACTCCCTCCGTTCTTTTTTGTTCTTCCCATTTACTTTTTGCACAGTTTTTAAAGCAACTTTCGAGTCTAAATATCTCTAAATACGCGTTATAAAAACTTATAAAAAATATATGATAAAAAAGTATACATTAAGACGAATCTAAAGAGATCTCATATGAATATATTTTATCATCTATAAATGTCTTAAAAATCTTAATCAAATTTCTCTTTCCTAAAATGGAATATTCTAAACGGAAAGAACAAAAAAGAACGGAGGGAGTAATGGACATAGTTTATAAGTATTTCTATTTTTTGTAAAGCTTTCTATTTGAGAGTTTATTCAGATTTTGATGAAAGATAGTGAAAACATCATATAAAACTTTAAAGAAAGAACTAAGACATGTGTGCAATTAATTAAACAGCTCAAATAAAAAAAATTTGTAAAGAGAGATCTATTTATTTTGATTTGCTAAGGTCCCATAAAATATTTGTATTATCAATGTTTGGTGCATTTGTAATATCAATATTTGTCTGGTACTAATGGTAAATTTGGAGGTAAATAGTGATCAACCTTACATGCAAAATGTATATAGCGGTACATATCATATTTATTATATAGTGGGACATAAATAGATTTATATCTAATAGTTGAGAATGTGTGTTAGAAAACAAAACATGATATTGATGTAAAGTGAAATTAAGACGAGTCATGAAGCGCGACCAAATGTCGCGAGGTCTATCTATCCTGCAACACGAATAAATGTCATGCAACATGATCTTGATAGTTCAGGAGGCAGTAGCCTAATCGTAGGGTGTGATCTCTATTTCGTGATAATAATTTTGTTGAATTAAAAATTTTATTGATGAGCGCTTAGTATTCTTACGTAAATGGAAATTTTCTTCATTATATAACTGATTAAATTATCAATTATTGAAGGAATATAGGACGAATAACTTGCAATATTATTTTAGATATAATGTTGCATGAAATACGGATTAAATGTTGTGATTTTAAAAAAATTAGTTTCTAACAATAAGATTTTTATTATGTTGTAAAAAATTTTATAAATTTTTCTATAAGTATTTAATTTTATATTCATTTAGATTAATCACTTTACATGAGGTGTTTGATGTGATTAATTGTATTTTTTTGTAATATTATCTGAAGTAAGGTCAAACACAAGTATCTTTATGGAGAAATATTACAATGGAAATGTTATTTCTTCAATCTGTTTATGAGCGACTTAAGTGTCGTACTCAAATGTTCACGGTAATTTTCATTTGGTGTACGTTCATAACAATTAAGAAAACCTTCATTGTCATACAAAAAGGATCAACAATCTTATATATCTTGTAATATATTGTAATGTAATTTACTTGTATTATATCTCATAACACTATAGGTTGCATGGATTATTTCCTAGCTGTTTATTTAACGTACAACATATCTAAGACTTTTTGTTAGGAGGTAAAGGAACTTTAACCTAATCTATAAAATATACTAATGAACAAACGATTAGGATGACAGACGTCAACTTCACAATAAAAATTTTCTCGTTCTTTTCATATTCTTATTAGAAAATATTTTCTTAGTATATCATGTATATCTTTCTGATTAGATTTATTTAATAGATTAGTAACAAAAGATTTTAAAACTATATCTTATTTTCTAATTTTTGCCATATACAATCAATTAAAATATGTAGTATCTTTTAATTACAATGAATAATTATCGGATAACATATTAAACATTTATTAAAAATTTTCATTAAAATATTTATGTAGTAAATAAGAAAAGAAAATAATTTTGAAATAGCTTTTTTATAAATAATCATAAATAGTCATATCAGGTTATAACACTCAAATAAAATAAATTAGGTTATAAGTTGATTATTATAGTAAAAAAAATAATACTGCTTCCGTTCCTTAATGGAGTTCCCACAAGGAATCTTCACAGGAATTAAGAAAAATAGAATGTTTAAAATAATAGACATGTCATTTTATTAGATGATAAATTTAATAATGGAGGAAAAATATAGACCATACATATTAAAAAAAAACATTGAATAAACACTACTACAAATCATCACTTGTGCCATAGTAGCAGTCGTGGCACAAGTAAGAATTTCCCATGGCTATGATGTCCAGCCACGGAAATTTAAGTTAGAGACTACTGTGGCACAGGTGATCGTGGCTAGATTATTGCCATGGGAAAATTATGGTTGTGGCATAAACTCTTTTTCTTGCCACGGTAAATCCCGTGGCAAATTATATTGTTTTGCCACAAGCATAACCGTGGCTAATTATATTCTTCTGTCACATAAAGTGAATCATTGTAAATTATATTCGTCTACCATGTGCACCACACGTGGCTACAAATCATTTATACACTAGACTCGTAAACCAGGAAATTTAGCTAGTAGTATGGATTTAATGTTAACAGTCAGTAACATTCCTTCCACACAAATGCCTTGGGTAAGATTTGAACCCAAGACCTTCATGTTGGTGTACCAACACTTCAACCACTAGGCCATCAGTTATTTAGTGATAATTTAAGTAATGTTATTATACTTATAACATAATATGATTATTATTATTATTATTATTATTATTATTATTATTATTATTATTATTATTATTATTATTATTATTATTATTATTATTATTATTATTATTATTATTATTATTATTATTATTATTATTATTATTGTTATTATTATTAATATTATTACCTAGTTGAACAAAATTATTAAAAGTAAGTTAAAAAAATTATAATTAATTGAACAAAATTAGTTGCAAAATTAAAATTAATTTGATCACCTAATATTCCTAAATACAACAAAATTAGTCGTATGTTAGAATAATATTACTCGTACTAATATATATTACTTATGATAACACTTATTAGTTATTAGTATATTACGATATTGTTAGTCGTATATTACTATATTATTAGTCATGTATTCTTTTTTTTTCAATTTAAAATTCCGACTTAAAATTGATTTAGTAATTAGTAGCAATTTAGTCGAACATTCAGACTAACGCTTGTCAATCGGAAAATTAGTTAGAAACTTTCAGTCGGACTTGCTCCGTGTTTTTGTATAGTAACGGTTAGAGAAAGAGAAAAACATTTTTCATGTGTTCTTGAATTTAAGAGGATGATAAGATCTGATTTTCACTAAATAAAAATTGGAAAAGTCTTGAAATAGGTTAAAAACAAGGAAAAATAATAACTTATTTTCTAATAAATCTAGAACTAATTAAGTTGGATGAAGATTTTAAATTTAAATATTTGATAAACTTTTAATTTTTTTAATTTTCTCTTAAAAAATACTATCCGTGGCAAGATCAAAACTTGCGATAAATTCAAATTCAGGTGTCATAATTTATAAGACAATCACACAATTGCTATGTAATAGTGACCTATAAGTCTTTATTTGCCATGATAAATATTTACCCGAGACATAATTTGTCGCACAAATGTTTTGTCACGATAAATGTTTCGTTGTGACGTGGCAAGATTAAATTTCCTGTGGCAAGAATAGTGGCGCAAGTGCTTGTTTGCCATGATATTAATTTACCCGTGGCAAAAGTGTTTATTTTCCACGGTGTATATTTACCCATGGTATAATTTGTGGCACAAGTGCATCTTTGCCACGATATATATTTACCCGTGGCAAAAAATTTGGGTATGGTTGTGATGTTGTCTTGAAACCTATTTTTCCCGTGGCAAGATCAAAACTTACCACATATTTTGAATTCCCGTGGCATAATTAGTGGCACAAGTGATGATTTGTAGTAGTGAAAAGTTAGAGGAAAAAGTATGGGGACTATAACTAATAATAAATATTTTTATAAAGTTAGTGGAAAATATATATATAAATCATAAAGAATAGAAAAGTGTTAAAATGAAGTTAATAAAAGATATGTGGGACCAAAAGTATTATTACAATATTACATCAGAATGAATAAGTTTATTTTTGTTCAAAATTTGTGACATAAACAAAAATATTCTTTATGGGAAGAACATATGGAACACGCCCAAATGACAAATGGGAACTTCTGTAAGGAATGGAGGAAGTATGTTGTTGAGGCTGAAAACTTGTTGTGATTTAGAGCATGTAGGACATTATCCAAGGTTAGATGTACTATACATAGACTAAGAAAGAAACATAACAACGAAATAAAACTCAAGCCAAGAACATGTTGCTCGTTCGAGTAAGGACTTGCTCGTTCGAGCAAGGTCTTGCTCGTTCCATCACTTTGTGGCTCATTCGAGCACTTCGTTAGTGCTTTACCAGTTTGGTTCAAAAGCTTCTGCTTGATGGTTTGGGCACTTGTGCGTTCGAGAAATTTGGGTGCTTGTTCGAGCACTTTTGAAATTTTGAGTTAGAAACTTTATGGAAGCTGTTTTAGGACATGCTCGTTCGAGCATATTAAAACAGTGCATCATTTTGTGATATGAAACTTTGTTTCAAGGAGTAAAGTATTGTTATGAACGAATGTCTTACATCATAATTAACTAATATTCATCTGTTATTAGTTTGGATGAATCCATATGTCACTTCAACTCTATATAATAGAGTAAGTGCATGGAAATCAAATCATATGTTTGTGAATTCATTTTATGTCATCTTTCTCTCATTTCTCTTGAAACGTAAAGGAGAGTAATTAACTATTTTATTGTTTTCTGATTTTAATCTTTACAATAACACAAAGTCGTTTTGTTCAATCAATTTGTACTAATCGGTTGATGCGTTTGATTGTATCTCTATGAATTTTCGGTCTCATAACCCAAGTATGTTTGTGGGGGAAATATCACAAAAGGAAAGCTTGTAGACGCCTTCAATCTATATCAAGATTTCTGGTGACGCCTTCGTCGCAACTAATCTTCTTTTAGGTGTTTCCATTCGGTTCGTGATTCAAACAAGGAAGGAATTTGTAGCCATACACAAAGGGGGCGCTACAAAGATCATCTTGTCTTTGTAGTTTTATTTTACACATTATCATTTGTAACAAAACTTAATTAAGATTTTATAAAGACATCAAACATTGAAATTATTATTTATATTATTTTTTTATGTGTTGAAATTTTCTATTATTTTTATGTGATTACTTATGATCTACGTTGTTTAGTGCATGATTTATGATTATGTTTGATATATATTAGTAATATATCTCAATCTAATAGTAATATTTTTTACATCTTTTAAAAAAAATTATGTTATATAATAACTTAATTACTATACATTCATCAACTTCAAAATAATAGAAAATTTCAACACATACAAGATAATCTTTGTAATCCCGCTTGAAACATGATCGATTCGGCCATCCCGATTGAAACAAGATTAGGCCGAGGAAAGAAAATCACGATCAAATTAACCCGAATCATCTTCAAAAGGAGGGCAAAGAAGATTATTATCAATTAATCCCCTAAATGGCAAAAGCCTTACACAAGGCCACAAGGGGTTATGAGCGGCACCGTGTCCTCATAAATAAATTATCAGGGAAATATAAGACCTACTAAACTAAACCGATCCATTAGAATAGAGAGGTAGAATAAATAACTATACATAATAATTAATTTATAAATTAACATATAGTCAATTGGAATTTTGTTTGATACGTCTTAACCCAAAGATTATTAATATCAACTTTTATAATTTTTAGTTATGCACCATTATAAATATTAAGATTTCAATATATATCTTGGCAAACGTGCTCAAATGAAATGAAACAAAGTCAAAATGGAGGGAGTATAATATATCATGTGACATCAACAACCAGCTTAAACTTTTATTTGAATTGATTTTGATCCTTTACATAATATTAGAAGTCAACGTGACAAAAGGTTCTATGTTCAAATCTCAATCACCGGCCTCGAATTAAAATGGAATACATCGCATCACCTGGTATGAGAAGGGCCTATGTTGCATCAAGAGTTCTAGACCAAAGGGATCTCTAGCAAGTAAGCATGTAAAAGTATATAATATATCCTGAGGCTTTAATTAGCAATTTAAGATTTTGGTTAAACTGCTTTGCTAACATAAGCGACGTAAGCTATCAATAGGACACAAATTGACGTTTATAACTTGTCCACTTCCGTGACAGGCTCTGGATTGGTAAGGTTGAACTCATTCATTTCAATTTTAATGGAGAAAGAAAATAATTTAGTTAAAAATAAAAAGCATCTATAAAGAAGGAAAAATAGAATTAGAATTAGAATCAGAATCACTCTTTGTCGGCCTCTTAGCAAAAGATAATTCGTCTTAAAGCTGTTTTTATAGATTGCAATTGAAGATAGGAATTTCAAATCCTCATTTTTTCGTTACAACTTAAAAAGAAAGTCGTCTAAATTCGTGATGCACATAGTTGACCCCTGATTAATATATTAATTTTACTACATTATTCTCTAGTATTGTTGTCGTATGAAGCGGCAGCTGGAACTACCTCGATATACTTTTTTATTTTAACATAACAAATATGTAACACCTTTTTACTTGTGTTTAATGTATCTCAACTATATATTTATTTAAAAATTGGAAGAAGTAAGAAATTTTGTATATGTAGGCACTAAATAATTGATAAAGGTAAACGTAAAGGATACTCTCAGTATCACGCATATGGCAAGATTTGGGTGGGTTTTTTTTCTGAAGGATGCGGATAAATCATATACGTTCCTCTAATGAGAAAGTAAAGAGAGATGAGCGCAGTCAGAAAACCCCCAATTGATGTCTGCACTAAATAATTGATGTATTAGAAAAAAACATAAAGTCGAAAAACATACGGTAAAAGTCTATAGTCAAATACTCAAATGGCGGATTTATTGAGAATAAATTAAATAATTATGACTCAGTTGCCAAAATAGCGTCAAATGACCCATACATTAACATAATAGTAATTCTAAAATCAAACAAGTTAATAATCTATGGTTTTTGTCTTTGAATGGAACAAAAACTATATTGGGACTTGGAAAGTTTGGAGGAAGTGAAAATATGGAAAACTATTGTATGAATCTCTCGGAAGAAATTTTTTAAAGAATAGTTGCCTAAAGAAATTATTAGTTATTATAACATGAAGATTTGAACAGTTAAATTATTGCTTCATTTTGTGAAATTTAATAAGTTTTTATATCATAGAAATATATTATAAATGAGTAAAGGGTGTTCAAATTGAAACTAAAATAAATTCAGTCTCTCCTAATTTTTCATATTACTTTGTTTCTATATGTCGAGCTCAGTTTTTTTTTTTTTAAATTCTGTCTTATTGTCTAAAATTAATTATTGAACGGGATTAGTATATTTATGTTTGTCCATTTAAAATTTACGGCTGGTCTTGGGCGAGACCGTCTTAAGTTGAGATAAGAGTGGCCCGGCCCAATTACCTGCTTTCTCTTTGATTTCATCTTCTGGGCATTTTTCAATTTTAATCATAAAGATATCAGTTTTGACCTTAAAGATATCAATTTCAATTTAATCATACCTGTATGAACTACATTAATCATGAAACTGAATACTATAAAAGTAGAATTGAATAAATTAACAATGAAACTGAATACTATAAAACTGAATACCTGTATGAACTACATTAATCATGAAACTGAATAGTATAAAATGAGAATTGAATAAATTAACAATGAAATTGAATACTATAAAAACTGAATACTTGTATGAACTACATTAATCATGAAACTGAACAATTTAATGGAAAAATTTAATCATGCATGTAGATCAGAATAACATGAATTATGCTTAAAATCTTGCGCACTGGAGAATTGAACAATTTAATAATGAAACTGAACAATTTAATGGAAGAATTGATTACACTTTGTATGAACTACATTAATGTAATTCAATATACATATATTCTAAACTTGAATGCAAAACTGAGCAAAGTAAGAGTATAATTGAGCAAAATTGATATCTTTAAGGTCAAAATTGATACCTTTAAGGTTCAAATTGAAATTTTTTCAGACAAATGAAAAAAACAAAAAAACGAAATTTGAAAGGGAAAGCGCGCGTAGTACACGCGCCTAACATTGGGCCGGCCCAACTCCCGTCTTAGAATAGGACGGTCTCGTCCTAGTTTTTGTGTAAAATTTAAGTTAATATGAATTGTGCGAGTTAGTTTTGTAGTATAAAGCTCAAAGGGAAATAAAAAAAGGAATTATTGATACTGAAATGACAAAAGTTGTAGCATAATAGCACTATAGTGCATGTATCTTCTACTTGGTATACTTAATATTCGTGCATCCAATAATGCATATGCACAAAATCCTTTGGATAGTCATTGGCATTTGGCATCTTTGCCTTTTCTAGTGGGGTCTTGTATATGTTGCTATACATGAGCCGACGGCCTAACCAAGACAAAAATTGCATGACCAACTATATCCAAATTAAGACAGAATAATATTTGTCATTTTGGCCATCTGATTTATACTCAATTAATTTTATTTTTATTCTCTAACGCCTTAAATACAATTCACAATTTTGTTAGGTTAATTTGTTCATACAATAGTACGTGTTTTACACTTTTTATATTTCACAACACAATACAAAAATAGCTAGAATATGACGTCTTAGAACATTTATTTATAATATAATATAATTTGATTTTAGTATGATATATTTAGCGATATTTAAATTAAAAATCACTAATTTAAATTTCTAAAATTATATAGTGAATTTAGTGACATTCACTACAAAAAAAATGCAAATTTCCAACTACCCGAAATAGTCGGAGTTTAGTCGGTATAGAGCTATACCGACTAAATTCCGACTTTTCAGGGTTAGTCGGCTCAGATTGGTCGGTAAATCATTTTAGTAGGAAAACAGTCGGAAATTTCCGACTAATTTCCGACTACCCATTTGGTCGGAAATTTCCGACTACCCATATAGTCGGAATTTAGTCGCCAAGTACTACTTAAGAATTCAACCCAAAATGACAAAAAATAAAATAAAATAAAAATTTTCGACCAAATTACCGACCAGCTGGTTGGTCGCAATAAAAAAAAACTTGAAATTGAAGTGCCACATCATACCCAAGTGGCGACCACCTGGCACATCAACAATCAGCAACATACGCAAGTCACTAGTAGGAATCAAACCCATGATCTCAGGGATATAAAGTCAATGCTCCAACCAGCAGGCCAAGTGGTGATTATTGATAATTTATCCTATGTTATTGAATTTATAACATAGCAACCCTCCTTTCACTTATTATTATTATTATTATTATTATTATTATTATTATTATTATTTGTTTAGTGTATTATTACTCGTATATTGTTACTCGTATTAATTTATTATTAGTTGTAATAGTGTATTATTATTATTACTCATACTGTTAGTCTTATTAGGGTAGTATTAATATCTTATCAGTTGTATTAGTTTATAATAAGTCGTAATAATGTATTATTAGTCATATAGTATTAGTCATATTAATGTAGTATTAATATATTATTATTTGTATATTATGTTATTACTCGTATTAGTGTATTATTAGTATGTTATCAATTAATTGTATTACTATATAATGAGTCGTATTAGTGTATTATTAGTATGTTATTAATTAATTGTATTACTATATAGTGAGTCGTATTAGTGTATTATTAGCTTATTAATATATAGTTAGTCATATTATTGTATTATTACTCTTATTAGTGAAAATAGTAATAATACTAATCTATTATTAATCTATTATTAGTCGTATTTGGAGTGAAAATAATAATACCTTAACAATGGAACTTGACGAAGAACAAAATCATAAACCTGATGTCTGATGATGATCAAAACCGTAAACTTTGAATCTCTTGTGTACCAAGTGATGATTATTTGTCGTAGTATAGTATTAGTAAATTGTTTATTGTATTTGTATATTACTGCTCGTATTATTTCATTATTTTTTTTTGAAAGAGTATTAGTTCATTATTAGTTATATTAGTAGATAATTAGTGGATTATTATTATTATTATTATTATTATTATTATTATTATTATTATTATTATTATTATTATTATTATTATTATTTCTAGTATTGTATAAATAAATGCATTATTAGTCGTACGTATTAGTATTTCATTAGTATAATATTAGTTGTATAAGTATATTACTACTCGTATTAGTAGATTATTAATACTTTATTAGTTATTTAGCAGTATTATTAGTTATTATTAGTCATATTAGTCCATTATTAGTACTTTATTATTTTATTTAGTCGTATTAGTTATTCTTAGTCGTATTAGTATATCGCTGTTATTATTATTATTATTATTATTATTATTATTATTATTATTATTATTATTATTATTATTATTATTATTAGTCGTTTTATATTATTAATATATTAATAATGCAAATTAAACTTTTGAGTACCGACAAATTAAATTAGTAAGACAAAAAATTTTAATAAAATAACAAAATATGTTGTTGGCTTGAATTGAACTAGGGAGCTTTGGTTTGCAAACCATTGTGGTTATTACTACACCACAATAACTTTTGTTATTTACATCTAAATGTTTTCAACTTATATCTATATTTGGTCAACCAAAAAAATCAAAAAAATGAAAATTACCACCGACCAACTTTTGGTCGGAAAGTGGTCGGAAAAACTACCGACTAAAAGTTGGTCAGTGGTTGGTCGGTGATAATTAATGCTAGTTTTTTTTAATTTGAAATTACGACCAAAAACACATTTTGTCGCAATTTAGTCGGACTTTCCGACTAACATGTGTTAGTCGGAAAAGTAGTCGGAATTTTCCGACTAAAACTGGGTAGTCGGTGGGTTTTGGTCGGAATTTTGCTTTTTTTTTGTAGTGATTAATTAAACCCTTTAGTAGCATATTAAAAAATCATACTAAAGTTTTCCGCAACCACTACAAAACAAATGCAACTTTCCGACTACCCAAAACAGTCGGAATTTAGTCGGTATAGAGCTATACCGACTAAATTCCGACTTTTATGGGTTAGTCGGTTCAGATTGGTCGGTAAATCATTTTAGTAGGAAAACAGTCGGAAATATCCGACTAATTTCTGACTACCCATTTGGTCGGAAATTTCCGACTGCACATATAGTCGGAATTTAGTCGCTAAGCACTATTTTAGAAATCAACCCAAAATGACAAAAAAAAATTCCGACAAAATTTCCGACCAGACTCCACAACCCTACTAGTCGGAAAAAAAAGGAAAAAATTTGTTTTTAATGGAAACTGCCATGTCATGTGCCCTCATGACGCCACACGCGCCACATCACCTACAACATCACAAGCTACCAAATACGCCTAACCAGCATCGAACCTGGGACCTCAGATATAATGCACAACACTTCAGCCCCTAGAGCAAGTGTTATTTCGTGATATGTTTTGTAATGTTATTGTATATATTAGCTAATGACTTGTACCTTTATGCTTTATTGGTATAATATTAGTCGTTTGAATTATTATTATTATTATTATTATTATTATTATTATTATTATTATTATTATTAGTGGATTAATAGTCGTATTAGTTTAATTAGTCGTATGTATTATTATTATGAATATTAGTATTATAGTATTACTATTATTATTGTAGTCTTTTTGGTGTATCATTAGTATAATATTAGTTGTATAGTACTTCTATATTATTACTCGCATTAGTTTATTAATAGTTGTGTTAACATAACATTAATCGTATTAGTGTAGTATTAGTATTATTATTAGTTGTATTAGTGATGAGTAAATTTTATTTAACCGCAAGCGCACGGTGTACGCGTAGTGCGGGTCGAACACAAGGAGGCTTAATAATTCCAAATTGTATGTTTATGACTAGCTAAGACAAGGGTTAAACAAAAGGTGTAAGATGATGTTCTAATCCTAAGATGCAAAAGCTAAGACAATAATAAAAATGATGTATAACAATGATATGATAGACACTAGGGCGTCGGGTATCACCCAATTCTAACATGAAATTCAATCACTTTCATGATTGTATGAAATTGAGCCATAAATATGAGAGAACGTGATCTAATTAGTCTCAAGCTTCCGCTCTATTGACTAATATCGATTTAAGACCAACTAGCATTAATCCTCAAACTTCCGTTCTATTGGCTAATACTAGAAGGAATTTAACTCAAATATATCTCAATCCTAAGTTAAACCAATCCTCAAACTTCCGTTCTATTGAAAAGGCTAACAAAGATATTTAAATCAAGACTCATTAAGCATAGGTTCAATCATCGACTCAAATCGCACACAATCAATCAATAAAATACCAATCCATGCTTCGAATTAGGGATTTCACCCTAACCCTAGATAAGGAAACTACTCACAATTCATGATCATGGAAAACATATAATAAACAATGAACAAAAACGAAGAACGAGATGATAACATAAGAAAACTTACGAATCTGAGAGATAACATAAACCGAATTGCGAAATCCCAATGCTACAATTGTTATTCAAAGGTTAATTGAAGAAAAACTAAGAACTTCCAGGAAAAGCCACCGAAAATCTAAAACTAAAACTGAAAATCCCCCCCTTACAAGAAAAATAACCGCCACTATATAAAGCGGTTCCAGAAATTGGAAGAAAACCGTCATGAAATTGCCCGGATTGAAAGAGGCGACGAGCGGCGCATAACAGAGCGACGATCGTCGCTCATCTGCTGGAGAAATCTGATGGCTTGCACGAATTGGCGACGAGCGGCGCCTATGGAGCGACGACTCGTCGCTTGGCTACGACATGCCGATAAATAACGCTGATTAATGTGCGACGAGCGGTGCCCATGAAATGGCTCGTCGCTTAGCCTTTTTGTTGCACTTTACTCCACTTTTCTTGCCTTCTCCTTATCGGGACTAGCTTGTGGCTTGGTCTCTTCACGTGACAAGGGGTCTTAGGCTATTTCTCCAAGCCTTCACCCTCTTATAACTCCAAAATGTACCTACGAACTCCGATTTTGCCTCAAAAATCACATAAAACATGGAATTAACCTCAAGAGACAAAATGTACACAAAACACTACAAATATACCTAAAAACCCACTAAAACTACATATAAGGAGCGTAAAATGAATTTGGATAAGTGCAAATAATTGCACTTATCAATTAGTCTATTACTAGCTTGAATCACGTGCCATGCACAGAAAATTTAAAAATATAATTTCTTAAATATAAACAAATTTAGTTTACATGTATTAATTTTTTATTTGTTAACTATAATAAATATAAAGAAAATACTATTTGACGTGTAAAAGAATTAAACGTGTAACTTCATATTTTCTTATGCATGTAATATCGAGTATTATAGTAATCATAATTTAATTTTGTGAATATCTACTTCTATGTGTAGTTTTTATATATTATATAATATTTTAATTTTATATAATAGAATAGAAAGATAGTATAAACCAACTGGAACATGAAATGTGTATTATAACATAAACAATAAATAATGATTCTAATTACCTAATTTAGCTAATTGAAGAAATTTTCTAAAAATACTCATTTGTCATTTTGGAGGGAAAATAATTAACATGAGAGTGACACGTGTCCTTATTTAATAACGGTATTAGTATGCAGTATAGATTTTATATTTTATATTTTATTCCTATTCAACATATATTGTCTAGTTTTTATAGAATATAGAATGATAGTATAAACCAACTGGAATATGAAATGTATATATTATAACATATAGAATAAAGAATGATTCTAGCCTAATTTCAGCTAAATGAAGAAATTTTATAAATATACTCATTTGTCATTTTAGAGGGAAAATAATTAATGTGAGAGTGACACATGTCCTTAATGAATAACGGTCTTAGTATATAGTATAGATCGTATTACTATATAATGAGTCGTATTAGTGTATTATTAGTATGTTATTACTTAATTGTATTACTATATAGTGAGTCGTATTAGTGTATTATTAACTTATTAATATATAGTTAGTCATATTATTGTATTATTACTCTTATTAGTGCTTTATTAATCTATTATTAGTCGTATTTGGAGTGAAAATAATAATACCTTAACAATGGAACTTAACGAAGAACAAAATCATAAACTTGATGTCTGATGATGATCAAAACCGTAAACTTTGAAGCTCTTGTGTACCAAGTGATGATTATTTGTCGTAGTATAGTAATAGTAAATTGTTTATTGTATTTGTATATTACTGCTCGTATTAGTTCATTATTTTTTTTTGAAAGAGTATTAGTTCATTATTAGTTATATTAGTAGATAATTAGTGGATTATTATTATTATTATTATTTCTAGTATTGTATGAATAGTCTATTTAATATAGTATTAGTCATATTTGTTATTGTGACTCGTATAAGTTTATTAATTATTACATGTATTTGTACATAATATTATTACTTTATTAGTTATTTAGTCGTACTAATGCATTATTAGTCGTACGTATTAGTATTTCATTAGTTTAATATTAGTTGTATAAGTATATTACTACTCGTATTAGTAGATTATTAATACTTTATTAGTTATTTAGCTTTATTATTAGTTATTATTAGTCATATTAGTGCATTATTAGTACTTTATTATTTTATTTAGTCGTATTAGTTATTATTAGTCGTATTAGTATATCGCTGTTATTATTATTATTATTATTATTATTATTATTATTAGTCGTTGTATATTATTAATATATTAATAATGCAAATTAAACTTTTGAGTACCAACAAATTAAATTAGTAAGACAAAAAATAAATTAATAATGCAAAACTATTAGTATAAGACAAAATTTTAATAAAATAACAAAATATGTTGTTGGCTTGAATTGAACTAGGGAGCTTTGGTTTGCAAACCATTGTGGTTATTACTACACCACAATAACTTTTGTTATTTACATCTAAATGTTTTCAACTTATATCTATATTTGGTCAACCAAAAAAATCAAAAAAATGAAAATTACCACCGACCAACTTTTGGTCGGAAAGTGGTCGGAAAAACTACCGACTAAAAGTTGGTCAGTGGTTGGTCGGTGATAATTAATGCTAGTTTTTTTTTAATTTGAAATTACGACCAAAAACACATTTTGTCGCAATTTAGTCGGACTTTCCGACTAACATGTGTTAGTCGGAAAAGTAGTCGGAATTTTCCGACTAAAACTGGGTAGTCGGTGGGTTTTGGTCGGAATTTTGCATTTTTTTTGTAGTGATTAATTAAACCCTTTAGTAGCATATTAAAAAATCATACTAAAGTTTTCCGCAACCACTACAAAACAAATGCAACTTTCCGACTACCCAAAACAGTCGGAATTTAGTCGGTATAGAGCTATACCGACTAAATTCCGACTTTTATGGGTTAGTCGGTTCAGATTGGTCGGTAAATCATTTTAGTAGGAAAACAGTCGGAAATATCCGACTAATTTCTGACTACCCCTTTGGTCGGAAATTTCCGACTGCACATATAGTCGGAATTTAGTCGCTAAGCACTATTTTAGAAATCAACCCAAAATGACAAAAAAAAAATTCCGACCAAATTTCCGACCAGACTCCACAACCCTACTAGTCGGAAAAAAAAAATAAAAAAATTGTTTTTTAATGGAAACTGCCATGTCATGTGCCCTCATGACGCCACACGCGCCACATCACCTACAACATCACAAGCTACCAAATACGCCTAACAAGCATCGAACCTGGGACCTCAGATATAATGCACAACACTTCAGCCCCTAGAGCAAGTGTTATTTCGTGATATGTTTTGTAATGTTATTGTATATATTAGCTAATGACTTGTACCTTTATGTTTTATTGGTATAATATTAGTCGTTTGAATTATTATTATTATTATTATTATTATTATTATTAGTGGATTAATAGTCGTATTAGTTTAATTAGTCGTATGTATTATTATTATGAATATTAGTATTATTAGTATTACTATTATTAGTGTAGTCTTTTTGGTGTATCTTTAGTATAATATTAGTTGTATAGTACTTCTATATTATTACTCGTATTAGTTTATTAATAGTTGTGTTAACATAACATTAATCGTATTAGTGTAGTATTAGTATTATTATTAGTTGTATTAGTCTATTACTAGCTTGAATCACGTGCCATGCACAGAAAATTTAAAAATATAATTTCTTAAATATAAACAAATTTAGTTTACATGTATTAATTTTTTATTTGTTAACTATAATAAATATAAAGAAAATACTATTTGACGTGTAAAAGAATTAAACGTATAACTTCATATTTTCTTATGCATGTAATATCGAGTATTATAGTAATCATAATTTAATATTTTGAATAACTACTTCTATGTGTAGTTTTTATATATTATATAAATATATAATATATAATATATAATATTTTAATTTTATAGAATAGAATACAATGACAGTATAAATAAACCAACTGGAATATCAAAATGTATATTATAACATAAACAATAAAGATTGATTCTAATTACCTAATTTGGCTAAATGAAGAAATTATCTAAAAATACCTATTTGTTATTTTGGAGGGAAAATAATTAACATGAGAGTGACACGTGTCCTTATTGAATAACAGTTTTAATATGCAGCATAGATTTTATATTTTATATTTTATTCCTATTACCATATGTTGTCCAGTTTTTATAGAATATAGAAAGATAGTATAAACCAACTGGAATATGAAATGTATACATTATAACATAAAGAATAAAGAATGATTCTAATTAACTAATTGAGCTAAATGAAGAAATTTTCTAAATATACTCATTTGTCATTTTGGAGGGAAAATAATTAACGTGAGAGTGACACGTGTCCTTACTGAATAACGGTTTTAGTATATAGTATAGATGTATTAATTTGTTATTTGTTAACTATAATAAAGATAAAGAAAATACTATTTGAAGTGTAAGAGAAATTAAACTATCACTTTATATTTTCTTATGCATGTAATATCGAGTATTATAGTAATCATAATTTAATATTTTGAATATCTACTTCTATGTGTAGTTTTTATATATTATATAATATTTTAATTTTATATAATAGAATAGAAAGATAGTATAAACCAACTGGAATATGAAATGTATATTATAACATAAACAATAAATAATGATTTTAATTACCTAATTTAGCTAAATGAAGAAATTTTCTAAAAATACTCATTTGTCATTTTGGACGGAAAATAATTAATATGAGAGTGACACGTGTCCTTATTTAATAACGGTATTAGTATGCAGTATAGATTTTATATTTTATATTTTATTCCTATTCAACATATTTTGTCCAGTTTTTATAGAATATAGAATGATAGTATAAACCAACTGGAATATGAAATGTATATATTATAACATAAAGAATAAAGAATGATTCTAGCCTAATTTCAGCTAAATGAAGAAATTTTCTAAATATACTCATTTGTCATTTTAGAGGGAAAATAATTAATGTGAGAGTGACACATGTCCTTAATGAATAACGGTCTTAGTATATAGTATAGATCGTATTACTATATAATGAGTCGTATTAGTGTATTATTAGTATGTTATTAATTAATTGTATTACTATATAGTGAGTCGTATTAGTGTATTATTAGCTTATTAATATATAGTTAGTCATATTATTGTATTATTACTCTTATTAGTGCATTATTAATCTATTATTAGTCGTATTTGGAGTGAAAATAATAATACCTTAACAATGGAACTTGACGAAGAACAAAATCATAAACTTGATGTCTGATGATGATCAAAACCGTAAACTTTGAAGCTCTTGTGTACCAAGTGAAGATTATTTGTCGTAGTATAGTAATAGTAAATTGTTTATTGTATTTGTATATTACTGCTCGTATTAGTTCATTATTTTTTTTGAAAGAGTATTAGTTTATTATTAGTTATATTAGTAGATAATTAGTGGATTATTATTATTATTATTATTTCTAGTATTGTATGAATAGTCTATTTAATATAGTATTAGTCATATTTGTTATTGTGACTCGTATAAGTTTATTAATTATTACATGTATTTGTACATAATATTATTACTTTATTAGTTATTTAGTCGTACTAATGCATTATTAGTCGTACGTATTAGTATTTCATTAGTATAATATTAGTTGTATAAGTATATTACTACTCGTATTAGTAGATTATTAATACTTTATTAGTTATTTAGCTGTATTATTAGTTATTATTAGTCATATTAGTGCATTATTAGTACTTTATTATTTTATTTAGTCGTATTAGTTATTATTAGTCGTATTAGTATATCACTATTATTATTATTATTTTTTTTTTTTGAAGCCTTTGAGTTAGACTTAGACACTATGGTTATTTTTTTAGACTTCCAATTTATAGCAGAAATTTTCAAATCTATAATCTATAATCTATTATAACATATAAAAAAACGTCTTACATAATCCGTCGGTTTACTGTTCATTCTTGTCTCACATGATGAACAGTAATGAACCTAGTGCCTACTCCTATTCTTCTACTTCCTACTTCCTACTTTTTTCATCTCTATCTAAATTGCATCCATCTTACTTTTTCCATCTCTATCTTAATTGCATCTGCTATTCTGCATCTACCTAATTTCAGCTGATTTTATTTGATTTCGAATTGGCTAGCAATGGAGCTAAGACCAAGCAAGGGAGATGACGCCATCAGTTTAAGTGGTTAGTTCCATTATTTAGGTTTTTTTATTGATTTATTTGTTAGGTTTCGACTTTATTTTTTGTGTTTTTAATTGTCACTGTGATTTCGCCATATTTTGTTTAGTTTCATTATTAAGCTTTTCGTTTTAATTTTTTATTTTAATCTAGGTTTACATTTTCGCTTTTACGGTTTTCAATTGGTATTGCCATTTGATTTGTCCATTACTGATTGTTTTTGTGCATCGAAATTTAATTCCAAACCACTATCCACTTTCTATCCATTTTGATAATATCTGATTTTTTCTACACAGTTTATTGTTTATGTAAGGTCTTTTTATAGCAACATTTTGTTGTTTATGTTGAATTAAATTTTAATTTATACTCAGAATAACTTACCTTTCTTAGATACTCAGAAAAAAAAAAACCATTTACATCCAATTTCGTATACTCCATTTCATCTAAAGATTACGCCTTTATACACCATTAGATATCAAATACATGTTTTGATGATCATATAATCAATAAACAGACTAATCTTATTGTGGGTTTCGTCACGACATGGCTATCTTCCAAGTATGAAAATACTCAAGAGTAGTGAAGTTTGTTGAATTGCATCAACTGAATTAGTGGACTTTTGAGCATGAATTTGTTGCTGTATGTTGAAATTGGGTCAATTTTTTTGATTATTTTGCTCTGATCAATTGAGGTTAGTTGTTCGTCAAATTGGGTCAATTTTTTTTGATTATTTTGTTATTTTTTTTATAAATAAATACTACCCAAGTTGAACATTTTATGGATTTTCCTTATATTTTTGATTTTTTTGCTCAGATCTTACTTGTTCTTGAAATTGGGTCAATTTTTTTTGTTTATTTTGTTCTTTTTTTTATAATTAAATGCTCTACCCAAGTTGAACATATTATGGCTTTTCCTTATACAAAAGTTGCACATTTATTGATTTTTCCTTATTTTTTTGTGCATACTCATCAATTCGTTGGTTTTTCTAATTCAATTGTTGCTGAGAAATTGTTGATAATACAACTGTTCATTAGATCTTAAAAAAGAATCGTTAAATGAGTTGCTCTCTCCTTACATATTAAATTAATACAAGATATCAAACGTAATTGACATCTAATATATGCACATATATGCTTCAAATACATGATTTTATATGTGCATATATTTGTGATTTAATATGCACATCATTTTCAAATAGCAAGAGTGTGTATGAATTACATTTTCCTCCACTTACATCCCAAAAATAAATGATTAAGACAACAACAATTTTGTCATTTAAAAAGAAAAATCCAAGAAAAACCCACTTTTTATTTTGTATAAAAAAAATTAACGAAAACAAGAAAAAAACGTAATTTGCATTAGTGCATGCTCTTTTGAGAATTTCTTTGAATTTGACATGTGTATTTTGTGAGGTTGCGAAATCTATTTTCGTTGTGCGACATGTACGTCTTGGATTAGGCCATTATGAATATTAAAGCATGTTAAAGGGCTCTATAAAAGAGCCCAGGCTATGCAAACCTCGGGGATCTCGAGTTCATAGAGTTTGACATCAAAAAGGCATCCGGATAACAGGTAAATTGCATCTGATAATAAGAATTTGGTTGATTTTAGCTGCTCTGGTTAATTGTGAGATGTCTTATTTTCCTGCGTACTTTCTCTTTTTTTTCCAATTATATTTTCGGGTTTTTTTTGTGTGATAATTTTTGGGATCTTATACATAATCTTATGCTACAGGTTCTGGTTACAAAAATTGAATGCTTGCTTCTTTGCTTCTTCGCCCCTTTGATTGCTCAAATTATATAGTTTTGTTATTTTTTCATATTGCTCAGCTCAACTGATATACTTGTGTTATTTTTCCATGATTATCTATTTTTGATTATGTTAGTAGGTTTTGGTTTTTTTGAGCTGATATGGCTTTCAAATTCGATATGTTTCCATTTTTGTAAAATTGAATATTTTGTTGTATTGATAATATCCGAGTGGATTAACATTCTGATATGGATTTTACATTCTATGTGTATCCATGTTTTTAAATTGAATCATTTGTTGTATTGGTAATATCCGAGTTGATGAACATGTATGCTTGATTAGATTTTAATTATAGAGTTGCCTCAAGAAAGGCAAGATATTTACTTGTGACAAGTTTGCGTTTTATTTTTAAGGATCATTTACAACCTACAGCCTTTAAGTTTACTCATTTTTAAATAACGTATCTTTGTTTTACAACATACTTCAACTTGGGAACATGTGCTGCACTTCACTTCACCAGATGACCTGATAAATGACGACCATGCTAAATGACCTTTGACTTTCAGCTAACTTATTAATCTAGCCTAATTACCTAATTAACCCTACTTAAACCCTCCTTCCCCAACCTCTATATACCCCTCTCCAATCAACACCATTCCTCCACCCCAACACTACCACCGCCACCACCACCACCACCATTAAAGCCCCTCCTTTAAAAACAACTTTTCAAATTCAATTGAGAAAGTGGGTATCTAAATTCACCAATATGCAGCAGATTATTTTGTTTAACTTAATTCAATTTCTCCAATTCATTTTAGTTTTTATGAAGAAACCCAGAAAAGTAGATATTCAAATCCTTTGTAATTTTGTTTTTTCTATTGTGACTATGAACTTGATGAAGAAGGAAGCTTAGAATACATTGATTTCAAATCTGAAATTGAGGTTATTTAAAGGAGTGAATTGGCCTAATTTGCTGTTGGCATCCGGACCTTCTTGACGAAAATAGTGTTTAATCTGAACTTATGTGCATGAAGAACATATTTGGCTATTTGGGGAAGATGAAAATGACAAGGAAGAGAGAACCTCACATTTGAAATTTTTTAGGGTTTGTCAAGAGTTTGGGGAAGATGAAAATGACAAGTTAGAGAAAACCCCACCTTCAAAAGTTTTTAGGGTTTGTCAAGAATTTGGGGAAGATGAAAATGACATAAAAATTGGCATGAAAGGAAGAATTGTTAAATTACCCATATAGCAGAGGTATAGCAGAGATCAATCAAGAGTTTGGGGAAGATGAAAATGGCAAGAAAGAGAAAACTTCAACTTCAAAAGAATCCAATCAGCATAAACTAGTCATTAATTAAGAGGTTTTTATGGTGGTGGTGATGGTGATGGTAGTGTTGGTGGTGGTGTTGGGGTGGGAGAGTGGTGTTGATTGGAGAGGGGTATATAGAGGTTGGGGAAGAAGGGTTTAATTGGAGGTGATTAGGTAATTAGGTTAGATTAATAAGTTTAAGTGAAAGTCAAAGGTCATTTCGCATGGTCAACGGTCATTTATCAGGTTATCCGGTGAAGTGGCTGTATCGCTGTCATGTTTCCCAAGTTGAAGGCTGTTGTTGGTAAAAAACAAAGTTCGCGGCTGTTTATTTGAAATTGAGTAAACTTAAAGACTGTAGTTGGTAAACGATCCTATTTTTAATAATGTAAAGTTTCTATCATTTTCAAAAAAATTTGTTGTATTTTGTTCTTAATCTAGAATTGACTTAATAAAATACTTGACAACTAAGGACATAGCAGAGGGTTCACCAAATCTTAAACTTGCCTTAGATGCACATATACTTCCGCGTAGGTGAGGAATGCTCTGTTAAAAATTTCAAATTTTAACACTTAGTAACTTCTTTTTATGTTTTTATTAGATCTATTTGATGATTAATCTGATGCTTGAGGCAGTTCTCAGATTGGTAGATTATAGATATGCCTTGATTTATTGCCTTGATATTGTTACACAATTTGCACTTTCTCTTGCTATAAAATTTAATTGAACACTTTTGTTTAGATGGGTATTTTAAGGAATTGCAGCCTTGCAGTTTTGCTTTGTACCCTTCTTACTTGTTATTATTTTCCCCTAATGCTCATTTAATTCATAGTCTGTTCCTTATTTTTTTGTTGTTAATCAAGGGTGATTCTAATCATGTGCATGGTGCCCGATTAGGCACTTGACTTCACTAACTAACCAACCAAAATTAGTTATTAATTTTTTAATTTTATAGTTTTTATTCAGCTTCTGCTTTAATGGATCAGGCAAATGAAGTATCGAATGTGTAATTTGCTTATACTTTTTATGTTTTTATACACATATGAATGTTGCCATCTATGATCATGCAAAAAGAAGCGATGGTACAAGATTACAAGCGTCCTTCTCGGATTCCTGATGCTCAAAAATGAAGTGATTCAGTATCGTGCTCCTAATGAAAGGATAAAGAATTGGAAGAAGGTTATGGATAAAGCAAGTTTCTTGAGTTCAATGAATAAGTTTTTTTATCAGAATAATATCATCGATATAGTAGCAGATTTATATGTTGTATTTTTTAACTTGATTTGGATTACGAATTTTCTTAGGAAACTTTTGTTTTCATGTTTTGTAATTGATAATGCTATTGTATATAAAATTTGTAGGTGTAGATGTGCATTTTAGTTAGACCAACAACATTGTAAGTATACATTAAAATCATGATAGGATTACGTTATTGCAAACAATTTCAATTCAACTTAGCTAAACTATAAAATTAATACAATATAATATGAGTATGTTTAATTAATCCTTCTTAAACTAAAATTCTGACTTTAAATAGATTTCTTGGGAGACCGCGTGATATGCGTTAGTTAATTATTTCTTCAAATACATATTTAATTTATTCATGAAATTTACATTTACATTTGAATTATTTGGTTTATCGAACAACCTTTTATCCTTTGCACCCTTGTAGTAAATAGACAGTTTAATATATTTTCATTCGTATTATTGTAGATAGAAATCCATAAAATAGGAGTACAAAATTCGATTGTGTAGCTTGGGGGACCGCGTGCGTCGCACGCAGCCCCACACTAGTAACACCAAATATCTTGAGACTAAGCTTTAGTAATTGGGCATGCCCCCTAATCTAAGTCAATAACGTACATAGATTGCATTCCAACTTCTATTCTCTCAACCTAAAATAAAATATCAAAAATACATATTATTATAAATCTATAATATAATACAAATATAAATTAAATTTCTTCATTTTGGTCATCAACACTTGATCTTATGGGTCACATCGTGTTGGATATCCCTAGTAGTTTGAAACAGGAAAAATTACCAGGAATAATACAACCTTTTGTTTATTTTCCTACAATAATACCAACTTTTGATTAACCATGAATAATACCAACTTATTGGGGTGTTTTCCTACAATATACCTAATATGTTAAAAATCAAACTATATGTGATTATATGACAAAAAAATTTAGTAGATTAATTAATCTACTAAAGTTGTTATTATTGTAGGAAAAAAAACCCCCAAAGTTGGTATTAATTATGGTTAATAAAAAGCTCGTATTATTGTAGAGAAATTAACAAATGGTTGTATTATTCACGATAATTTTTCCTTTGAAATATAGACCTAAGGTATTTAAAGCATCCATTGAACCCAAGGTTTTTGAAACATGTTATATTAAGACTCTTAAATTTTGTAAGTTACCAAGTACAAAATCAATATAGGTAAGATCGAACAATGAGTTTTTTTTTACGAAGTCATGAACACGCAGATTGGGAACATACAAACTCAAACAAGATTTATAGTGCGTTTCAAATTGAGAGGAGCAAGTTAAGAAACACAATGCAAGTCACACTGCACATAGCCTATTTTGAAGTGGAGACTAAAGTTCTAAGAGTGTTAGGTGAAATGACAAGACACGACCAAACCCGAATCATTTACCAACAAAAACTTTGATACATTCTAGGAAAATACCAAAAACTCCTAGATTAGGACATATTAGCTTCGAAAATAATCAAGAAACTCCCTAACACTACAAAAAAACGCATTTTTCCGACTAGCCATTTTAGTCGCTGATTGGTCGGTAAACGTCTATACCGACTAATCTCCGACTAACTCGAGGTAGTCGGTTCATAATTGTCGGTAAAATGAAAGAGTCGGAATTTCAGTCGGAATTCCGACCATCTGAGCATTGGTAGCAGATTGGTCGCAATTCCGACTAAACGATTTAGTTGGAGTTTAGTAGCCATATACCGACTATTTTCATACTATGCGCCCGTCGCCAAATGTCGACTACCCATATGGTCGGAATCTAGTCGCTGTATTTGAAAATTGGTTATTGATGTTTTTCAGTTTTTTTGCAAAAAAATAATAAATATAATCACCCTTTTCGACTAAACTCCGACCACAAGGTAGTAGGAAAGTAGTCGGAAAAGTCAAACCTTAATTTAGTCAAAAGTTGAACAACTTAAGGCGGCTCTGGATCCCGACCAATTTCCGACTAACTTGTAGTAGGAAAGTAGTCGGAAAGGTCAACCTTAATTTAGTCAAAAGTAGACCAAATTGTGGCGGCTATGGATCCCGACCAACCTCTGACCAATATTTAGTCGGTAGGTGGTCGGTGATGCTCAAATTTACCGACTAAATTCCCACTATTTTGTAGTCGGAATTTAGTCGGAAATAATATAATATTAAAATAAAAAAACTGGTCAAATGTGGTCAACATCGTTGACCACATTTGACCAGTTTGTTATTTTATCGATAACCTAAATTATCGATCAAATAAAATAAAAAACGCAATAAAAGGTTATATGATAGGCACGAAAAAAATTAATAATGCAAATGTAAAAAATAATGTTATACAACCAAATGTTTTAAACCATAAAAATAATAACATAAAAACAAAAAATACAAGGACTCAATTGGGCGGAGGCGGAGGAGGTTGTCTTTCTACAAAAATGGTGCGCACAAAGTTGAGTAGATTGTTGACCTCTTCCCTCAACTGCCGATGCTCCTCCATGAGTGCATCATGCTCCTCCCTTGAAATGTGCGAGTTGAGGCGGGCCTCAACTCGATTAATAGACTCCTGAAGATTATCCAACCTCTCGTTCACCATTTGGGTTGGGGGAGGGGCGGCTTGGTATTGAGACTGCGGCTCCGCAACATCGGCGTAATAAACCGGTGCTGCGTCACCAACACCTAACACACTCTTGGAGGACTTCTTCGTCGGCACCTGTGATTCGATATTTGGACGGCCTGAAAATAGGCGTCGTTAATCTCCTCATCAGGCGCATCAACAGGAAGTTCGGCACAGAGGCGCTTGTATTCGTTCTAAACAACAAAACAATATATTCTGTAAAAATTTCTGCAGAGTTTCGACTGTAAACTAACTAAACAAAAACTTAAATAAACCCTGAAATAGAAGCCAATATAGATATAATGCGTATCTACAACGAAAACAACTATCAAACCAGCATTTCCTCAAAATCCAATATCAAATATCTTAAGAAATATTCTAAAACAGCTAATTTACCAAAAGCTAACCTACCAAAAAACTAACTAAGCTACGATTCAATGATAACCATAAAAGCTAATCTAGAAATAATATAGATCAAAGATTGAACTTACGTTTATGGCCTTGGACTTCTCGTTGACCCACTGCAACCCGTCCTTTGTACGCACCTTATGAGTGCGTAGAATTAACTCATAAGAGAGCGGCGTGCGTTGCTGCTCTTGTTCCTGCAATAACAAAGTTGAAGGTTATACGAAATTATGTTTAAATACTCATGCGTATAAAAATATTAAATCAAATTATTACAAGTTGAAGGTTATACCAAAATGCGCATTGTCCTGCGCGTAGACACCGAGCCGCCGGTATGGATGCCTTCAGCGACACCCGCTACATCGCCCCGGCGATGGTTCCTCCTCCCTCTGGACCGACTGGCCTGGAACTCTTTGCTTTTCCAGGCTGCTACCCATCGGTCCCAAGCCTCCGTCGACGCCCAGGGGGGCTTGTACTCATTATTTTCCTCATAGAGTCTTCTATGATTATGAATAATGTCCTTGTACCTGAGCTTGGCCCTCTTCTCCCACTCCGTGCGCACCGTCGAAGTAATAGAGGGATCCCAAGCCCATTGTTTTTGAAACGACAAAAACAATCAGTATTAGTATAACAAAGCAATTTAATCAAAAGTTAATCAAATAATGAAGAAATGAAGTACATAGCCTTACTTGAAACTGCTGCCAATAAAACTCGATAGTTTTCCTAGATGGGTGCCTCCAAGCCCATCCATTAGGATCTTGGTAGGCCTCAAACGTCCTACGGATGGACGTGGATATTTGGCTGCCACCGTCTGTGGCAGACGTGCGCTCGTCAGGCATCCATGGTAGGGGTTGAAGTAGATGCTGCGGCACAGGGGCAGAGTCATTGCGCGGTGGCCCCTGCGCAGTGTAAGTCTTCGGTGTCCTACCGTGACGTGGCGAAGCACGTGACGACACCGGAGAGGGAGTGACACCCCCCGTTGACCTCAAAAAATGCTCCTTTAAACCCTGATAAGGTTGAGAGAGCGCTACAACATGAGGTTCAACTTCAGGCTGAGATCGAGTGGCTGCTGGGGGAGGGTCAGAACGCGTATGCTGTGGTACCGGACGCTATTCAGGGTCGTATGGTTGATCGGTTCGCGGGTCAATACGCTGTCTTAGATTGTTTCTCATTCTAGGCATCTAAATTTAACAATTAATTTCATAGAAAATAATAAAAAATTTCTATAGGATCGACCAATATGAACGTCAACCAGCTTGTAAAGCGGATGGATTGTCCGTTCTCGTAACATGGGCGTATCCGGTAGTAGTCTGATCAAACCATTGACATTTGAACAAAGTGACCCTTTTAATTGGAAGTGCTCGATACTCGAGGTCAATAATGTCCTCTAACTTACCATAAAAGTCGGTTTCATCCGGACTGTTATCATCAGATTTCACGCACACCCCGCTGTTCTCAGTAGATTTCTTTTTTGCGGAATGGGAGATAGTGTGAAATCTATAACCATTCACGTAACAAACATCATAGCGACATGCCTTCTGCAAAGGTCCCTCAGCGAGGTCCTTTAGAATATCGGCATTATCCACACCGTCAAGAAACCCGTCCCTAGACTGCATATAAAATCAATAATTCAATGTTAATTCGTAATACTGTTTACACAACAAATTACGATGGTAAACGTGTACTCACAATCTGTTTAAACCAGCGGGCAAACTGGTCTTGGACCACATGGTCAAGTTGCTCTGCGTTTAGATTGGGTTCGTACTTTGTGATTAAGTGTACGAATTGATCATAAAATTGATTCACCTCCGGACAATTTCGCATAACATAAGTCTGAGCAATGTTGAGATCTGTTTCATCCAGCGGAAGAGCCTTACCCCGCCCATGAAATTTGATTGGGTGTGTGAATATGGACAAAACACCCGATCTCACGTTCTCAAAGCATCCGTCATCCTTTCTAGGAAGATCTCTAATTCTGCATCAAACGTCTGGCCCAAAGTAATGCGAGACAAAGTATGATGCTTCTTCTGTAAGATATGCGTTACAGATCGAGGCCTCAACATGCGCCTTGTTTTTGACATTAAGCATTAAATGTCGAAGATACCTGTAATTTAAACCAAGTAGTAATTATTAAGACATGTAAAAAGTGACCAGAAAATGAAATAATACTTAGTTTAGACATGTAAATAGTAGTTACCTCTCAAAGGGATACATCCACCTATATTGTACCGGACCAGCAATTCTTGCCTCGTAAGCTAGGTGAACAGGCAGATGTTCCATAACATCAAAGAATGTTGGAGGAAATATAGTCTCTAGCTTACATAGCACCACTGCAATTTCCTCGTTCAACCTAATGTATGGAGTTAGTATTACGGGCCAACATGAATATTGTTGACCCGAGCTGCCAAATGGGTTGAAACCATTTGTACACAACCCCAGTCTCACATTTCTTGTCTCCCGTGTAAAACCCGGATGTGTCGCGTTGAAAGTCAACCAGGCCTCACTGTCCGAGGGGTGACACATCTCTCCATCTTCTGAACGATGCTCCGCATGCCACCTCATGTGGCTGGCAGTAGTCGCAGACGCATACAACCGTTGTAGCCTAGGACCAATGGGAAAGTAGTGGAACTGCTTTCTGGGGGTGTTATCTGATATCCATCTAGAAACCCCACACTCACCACATTGTGTCATACTCGCCGTGGGGCCCCAATAAATCATACACCCATTAACACAACAATCAATCTTCTCTACCGGCAATCCAAGAGCCGAAATTTGCTTCTTCGTGTCGTAAAAACTTGTTGTCATCTGATTATCTTTCGGCAACAATTCAATAATGAATTGACATAATTCATCATAAAGTCTTCCTGGTATACGAAAGTCCGTCTTTAGGCTAGTCATCCTTCCTATGACCGACATCTGAGTATGCGTTTCACAACCAGGGTACAGAGGTAAGTTGGCGGCTCTTAACATATCAAAGAACTGTCTTGCTTGGGGCTTCGGATCTTCATCAATATGTAAAGGCGGCGAATATGGTACATTTGCGACGACATCATCACAATGCGGTAAAAAATGATGATGTGTATCCGGAAAAGTACTCGCTGCTGTATCGTACACCATTTGTGCATAGGGATTTTGAACTGTGTTCTGCTGTGGCTCAACCGGAGCCGACTCACTACAAATTGGTGCACCGTCAGAACATTTGTGCAGGTACCAATCGTAGTAGTTTTCAACAAACCCCTTTAGAACTTCGCTGGTACATCCAACTTATTTCAGTTCGTAAGTCCATTGCTCTGCAAAACAACAAATACGACGTTTATAAAAAGTTGTGCCTAATTAAGAACCGGCCAAATATTAAGTTTCCAAATTACCGACCAACCTGCGACCGGGAAGTGGTCGGTAATCTGACACATATAAAAAGTCGTGCCCAATTAAGAATGCTGTCAGCCAGTGATTTTAAAAATTCAAAATACCGACCAACCTGCGACCATATAGTAGTCGGAAATTGGTCGGTACATATAAAGATGTCTACCTCACTTAATTCTGTCAGACTACTTTTGACTGATTTGACGTTTTGAATTACCGACTACTTTGCGACCATCTAGACAGTCGCAAGTTGGTCGGTAATTTATAAAAAAAAAATTTAATAAGGTTTTTATCGGGCCATTTTTTGGGTAAAAATTATAAGTACTAAGATGAAATAGTGGTTTTTCTTAATTATTTCCTCGAATGTACTATAAAAAAATAGAAAACGTTAAATATATATTTCTCAAACCTGATGAACATATAAGTAAAATAATTCGATGCTCAATTTCATCAGATTTGAGAAACATATTTTAATCGTTTCTAACACATTTTTATAGTAAGCATACAAGAGAATAAGTAAGAAAAAGCAACTATTTCGGTTAAGTACTCATAATTATTACTACAAAATGGCACCAAAAAAAACCTCATTAAAATTTTTTTTCTACAACAAATAGAAGCGTTAAATTTGTGTTTTTCAACTTGTCCCTCTCCTCTCCACACTCACACTTGATTGAAGAAACTCAAGTATGAATCTGAAGAGGAAAGGGACAAAGTGAGAAACAATGCAAGCAGATACTTGTTTAATTTAACCAAAATAATGCTTATATCATACCTAAATTATTTGGAGAGAATAAAGTAGAGAGAAAGTAGGGATGTAAAATGTAAGAAAAATTTACGTTGAAGGGGTATTTATAAAAAAATCAGAAAAGGGACAAGAGTGATAGTCGGTATACTGTCGGTCATAAAAAGTTGTGCCCAGTTTTAAAATTCAAACTTACCGACCACCCTGCGACTGTTTGTCTAGTCGAAAATTGGTCGGCAAATAAATGTCAGACTTCTTTGACTGATTTGATGTTATATTCACCGACTAAGTTGCGACTATTTGTCCAGTCGAAATCTGGTCGGTAAATAAAAAAAAAAATTTTCAATGAGCTTTTTTTCCGGCCATATTATAAGTACTAAGTTCAAATAGTGTTTTTCCTTAAATATTTCCTCATACGTACAATAAAAAATTGAAAACGTTAAATATATGTTTCTCAAACCTGAGAAAATTTAGCATCGTATATTTTACTTTTTATGAGTCTACTAAGAATAATTTTTTTCATTGCAGGCGTTGGCTACGCAATAGTGCAATTTACAGCCTTAGAAAATACAATAGGTCGTAATTACCACTATCGCGCAAAACCAACGACCTGCAAATCGAAAATTATTCTTTTTCAGTAGCTAGAGGTGTTCAATCGGATCATTGGGTTGATTTCGGGTTAGGTGTTTTGGGTCGGTTCAAAATCGGGTTTTGTGTTCACATTGGTTTTTACATAATTGTAGATCCATTTTTAAGTCGAGACAAATCGGGTTCGGTTATAAAGTCGGGTGTCTATCGGGTCATCGGGTATGTTTTGAACACCTCTATCAGTAGCATATATAAGTAAAATAATACGATGCTAAATTTTCTCAGATTTGAGAAACATATTTTAATCGTTATTAACACATTTTTATAGTAAACGTACAAGAGAATAAGTAAGATAAACAACTATTTCGGTTAAGTACTCATAATTATTACAACAAAATGGCACAAAAACAAAGCTAATTAAAATTTATTTTTACAATAAATAGAACCATTAAATTTATGTTTATCAATTCATCCCACCCTTCTCCGACTCGTACTCTATTGAAATTAACCAAGTACGAGTCTGAGGAAGAGTGGGACAAAGTAAAAAACATATTTTAATCGTTTGCTTATAAACGTTCGAACTTTCGTTTATTTTTTAGAGGCATCAAATTTGTGGGTCATCCGCTGAGAAAGATACGGATGACCCCCAAAGATCATGTTGCTTTTTGATATCAAATTTCATGCATCTGTATCTTTCTCGGCGGATGACCCCCAAAGATCATGCCTCTAAAACATAAATGAAAGTTCGAACGTTTATAAGTAAATGAGACAAAGTTCGTACGTTTAGTATCAAATTTTCCCATTTTTTATTACGATTAAACCGTTAAATTTATGTTTCGCAATTTGTCCCGTTCCTCCCACACTCACACTTGAGTGAAGAAACTCGAGTATGAGTGTGACGAAGAACGGGGCAAGTGAGAAACATGCCAAAGACCTTTTGACCACTTTTTACAATAAATGAAATCGTTCAATTTATGTTTTTCAACTTGTCCCTCTCCTCAACTATCTCCCACTTGATTGAGGAAACTCAAGTGGGAGATAGAGGAGGAGAGGGACAAAGTGAGAAACAAGTACGAGTTTTGGAAGGAGTTATTAAGGAAGAGAGTAGAGAGAAGGGTAGGAAATGTGAGAAAGTGACGTTGAGGGTGGGTATTTATAGACAAAATCAGGAAGTTTCCGACTAATCAGCGACTACATACTGGTCGGAATCGAGTCGGCCAACAAAGACATTTACTTCAGCTTTTTTACGGTTATTTTTTTTTAATAAAAATTGCGACTAACTTCCGACCAGACAGGCAGTCGGAATAGTTGCGACTAACGTTTTAGTCGTAAGGCCGTCGAAATTTTGCTACCACAGTCTTTCAGTAGGAAATTAGTCGGAATTTCCGACCACCATGTGATAGTCGGTAAATTAGTCGGAAATTGCCGACTAAAATCGGGTAGTCGGAGATTTTAGTCGCAACTTTGCATTTTTTTTTGTAGTGTAATGTGGTCAGTGGTAGTGTCCTCAACCACTCACTTCCCAATCTTATCAAGTAATTATTTTTGTTAATACGTGATACTAATCGCTAGCTTTTGAAAAACCACAAGCCTTTAAGGAATTAACCTCTTCTCACTTCCTACTTCCTCGTGAAGAAGAAACTCTATCAGAAACTCAAAAGAATGTGCACTTTTCACAATACTTCCTTCACATATGCTAGTAAAGGAAAGGGATCACTACAAAACCATTTCCGTTTGGCGACAAACAAAAATTTTGACCAGAGAAGTTAGGCGACAAAATAGACGACCAAAAGCCTTGTTCCAAGCTGGCGATAAAAGCCTTTTGTTACCTGTTTTGTCGCCTACACCATGTTTGTCGCCTAATTTGTCGCCTAGATCCTTAGCGGAAAAAAATGCACTGTTCTATTTTCAAATTTAGATGTTAGTCGCATAAATTGTCGCATACTTTTTGTGTTTTGCATATATAACCAGGTAAATGTTAGTGTTTGATTATTATTATATGTAATTATACATGAAAATAAATCTTTTGTGGTTGTTGATAATTTATTTTATTTAATTTATACATGTTTGATATTTGATTTTTTTATGTTTTTTATTTGTTTTAATTGTGTAAAATTACTCTTAATTTTTTGAAATATGTTTTTATATTCGTATTATGATTAAATGAAATAGTATTAGATTAATTTATTATTTTGTTTATTTCTGTGCGATTATTTGATGTATCAATTTGGTTTGTTCATGTGTTAATTTTGTTTATCATAACATGTAGTTTATTTATACTTATAAGCTTAAGTGTGTTTTAAAATTTAATATAGGTGTACACGATGACGGATGACGGTAGCTATTATTTGTACAATAGAAACTGGATGTACGAAAGAGAATTTGATGACGGGTCTTTTAATATAGAGTTCATTAGGGGATTAGAAGAATTTATAAAATTTGCATTGTCGAAGAGTCGTTTATCAAAAATTAGATGTCCTTGTGCGAAATGCAAAAATATTGTGTTTAAAAATCCAAATGATGTGAGGGAGCATTTGCTAAGGAAAGGTTTTGTGGAACATTATTACGATTGGAGGTATCATTACGATATTGCCGCCGTTGAAGGTAGCAGGCGGCAATAACGCGTTTGCTAGGCAACAGTTGCCTGAAGATGTTTTATCCGAAGAGCCGATAGCGGAGGAAAATAACTATGCTCGTATGGTGCATGATGCTGCTGCGAGTCGATTTCCGGATGCGTAAAAAAACATTTTTCCCCAAAATGAGTACGGTTACGTGGAGGCGCAGTCGCCTGAATACGCAATTCCCGAAGAGCGGAATCCGAAGGCAAAAAAGTTTTTTCAAATGTTCAGTGCCGCAAACAATCCACTATATGAAGGTTGCGGAAATTACTCTTAGATGTCGATTATAGGTAGGATGACCAATCTAAAGACAGAACATAATTGCTCTAAGAGGTTGTATGATGGTATGTGCACTTTGATGCGGCAGGCTTTACCACAACTGAACTCGATGACATCCAGTTTTTACGACACAAAGAAGCAAATAGCGGGGCTTGGCTTGCCGTCAGAGAGGATTGATTGTTGCATTAATTGTTTTGTTATGTCTTGTCTACATAATATATTTATTTACAATTAGGTACTTACGTCATCTGAAACTCAATGTTGGAAACAAAGCCCATGTTGAAGCGTCAATGTGCAATCAATATCTTACCGAAGAGGCTTCTCATTTTGTATCTCATTACTTTGAGCCAGAGGTAAGATGTAGATATAGAGACCTTCTTATGCACGACGATGGCGGTCAGAACAATGATAGATCAGGTGTCCTTCCAATTTTCACTCACCCAGTCAGATTCCATGGGAGGGGTAAAATAAAATTGCTAGACGACGAAGATCTTAAAATTGCACACCAGTATGTTTTGATGAACTGTCCTGAGGTTGAACCTTATCTGAGAAGGTTCACAAGTCAGCTACGTTCTGCTGTGCCTCCTTCCATACCGCGGAAAAAGTTCAATGCTTTACTCAAAGAGCAATTTCCAATATTCTTCAAACATTACGTAAGTTTCTGTTGTTTTTCTTTTGATATTACTGTTCATATAGTCTAACTCTATGTTTGATATTTACAGGCTTTTGCCGGTCATCTCGATTATGTTCTGAACGGCCAAATACTGAAAGACGTGGCACAGGGACCTTTGAAGTATGCAGAAACGTATAACATCTGTTACGTCACTGGTTATAAGTTCCACGATAACAAACACGCTACGAGAAAAGCCGCAGACAATAGCGGCGCGTGTGTTAAAGCAGCCGATGACAGTGAAGACGGATACGACTTCTACGGCCGACTTGAAGACATTATAGAGCTGGAATATCCAACAATGTCAATTAAGAGAGTGACTCTATTCAAATGTCACTGGCATGACCCGAATCGTCATGGACGTGGATGCGGCACACGTGTTCACGAACGCTACCAGATAGTAGACATTCACATCAATCGATCGTACGGAAAGTATGACCCATTTGTCCTAGCTAGTCAAGCGACTCAAGTCTACTACATTGGCGAGCTGTGTGCAAACTCAAGCCAATGAAATACCAAGTTAGTGTTGCTACAACCAATGAAGTTGATGACAGCGCATTCGAAGAGGAACAACGTATACACTTTCAGGTCTCGTATGAAGACAATGTTGACACATCGCTTCGCAATCCTTCCGGACAATTCATTGATTGCGAGGATGAACCGGAATCGCCGACATTAATTCTCGACGAACATGTTGATGTTGATTTAATATTGTCCGGTGATGAGCAAAACGATGATGAGGCTGAGTATTTTAGCGATGAGGGTGACTTGGATGTAAACTATTACTAGTATTAATTAATGTACTGGTATGACCACATATGTTTCAAAAAAAAAAAACAAAGTTAGTTAAATGCTTGTTCAAAAAATTATAAAGAAAATACCAAAAAAGGTTTGAAATAATGATAAAAAAACGAAATTACCTCTAAAACACAAGATCGGTTTGCTCCAAGAAGATCCACCGGAAAGTTTTCCGGAAAATACTTAAAAATACGGGCCAAAACAAGATTTAAGTGAAAAATTAGGGTTAAAATGTAAAGAAAGTAAAGAAGACTTAGGGAAAATTAGGGTTAGAATATGTTAAGAAAGTAAAGAAGAGTTAGGGATAATTAGGGTTAGAAGGAGAGAAATGAGAGTGAAAATTGATGTGGAAAGACGTATGGGATGTCTGTATATTAAGGCAATCCTATGCGACCTAATTTTAAGTCGCCTATTTTGTCGCCGGTCGTAGAAGTCGTCTCCGTCTTCATTGTCATCGGCTGCTTCAACACACACGCCGCTATTATCTGCGGCTTTTCTCGTAGCATGTTTGTTAGTGTGGAACTTATAGCCATGTTATACGTTTTGGTATTTTCTTGATAATTTTTTGAACAAGCATTTAACTAACAAGCATTTTTTGAACAAGAAAAAATCATAGCTGTCTCTATGGATGATTTCGATATTTTTTGGGGATGTTTGCACATCAGGTATGATTTTTTCTTCATTTTTTTTTTTGGTTTTTTTATTTTGGTTTTATCATGCATGTATAATGTGGTTGTGGTTGTGGTTGTGGTTATGTACTTAGTGTGTTAGTGTTTTTTTTTTTGGATTTTGGGTTCAAAATTTGGATTATTTAGATGAATTTGTTATGAAATTTAGGGTTTTTTAGGGTTTTTTGTTTCGAAATATGTGGTAGTTTAGGGTTTTTTTAGGGTTTTTTGTTTCGAAATTTAGTTTACGAAATTTGTTATGATAATTTGAGTCCTTTTTACTGATTTTAAAAAATCAAAAAAAGTATATTTGTTACTTAGTATTTTTTTTCTGATTTTCAAAAATCAAAATAAAGTGTTGTTAAGTTTTTTTTATTGATTTTTGAAAATTAATATTTTCATGTTGAGTTTTTTACTTAGTTCTTTGGACTGATTTTTTGGGATTTGTTGAGTTTTTTTACTGATTTTCGAAAATATATATTCATGTTGAGTTTTTTTACTGATTTTCGAAAATTATAAAATATATATGTTGAGTTTTTTTACTGATTTTCGAAAATTAATAAATATATATGTTGAGTTTTGTTTACTGATTTTTGAAAATCAGAAAAATATATAATTTTTACTGAGTTCTTTTTTCTGAATTTCGAAAATCAAAAAAATATATTCATGTTGCTTTTTCTATTATTTACTTGTATTTTTTTATGCTTGTTAGTTTAGGTTACGTTGAATTTATAATAATTCTGATAATAAGTTTATTTTTCAAGTATGATATTTTTTGTTAATTGTGCTTGCTTAGTATTCAAGTATGATATTTTTTTATTTTAAATGAATGTTAGTATAGCCTAAGTTGAATATATCTTAATTCTGAAATTAGTGTACTCTTGGCTTTGTGTAGTCTTTATTTGACATAGCGAATATGGCTGATAACCCAAACAACCTAAACAACCATAACAATGAATTCTATGATTTTTTGAGTTTCGACTTGAACAACATCTCGCCTAGTGACTATGTTTTCCACCAGCCTAGTTACTATAGTACACCCACCAACCCTTCCTTGCACCCACTGGAGGGGTCTTTTCCAGTTATCAACCATATGACCCCTCCCAAATTGGCTATCTTGGGTCATATTCGCATTTTCCTGCCTCCGCCTCTCTTCCCAACCAGCACCCACTGAATATCGGTGCTCGCTCACAACAATCCCAATTTGTTGTTGAGGAGGTTGATGAGGAGGCTGTTGCTGCATACTCTCCAGAAGAAGAGCCCTCTCTTGGCGAACACGTTCGCCAAGCGCAGGCTACTCTGCGTACTCCACCCCCACAAGCTTCATGGGATATTCCTGGGGATCGTAGGCCATTACTACCATGGCTTCCGCTAACATCTCAGTAAGTTATCTTTAATAACGTAAATGAATTAGTTAAAAAGTAGAGGTTGCTAATTAATCGTCTGTTTTAGATTTGATGCGTCAGCGGAAGACAACCGTAGACGGGGCGTCTCTTCCAAAATTGGAAAGACGTTTCGACTGTCTTTAGACCCTCATGGTACTTCTTGGAAGAAGGTGCCAGAGGCGGTTAAAAAATTTTATTGGGACGAGTTTAAGGTATACGTTAACTACTTTTCTTTAAATTTAGACAAAGTTAAATTCAATACTCTTAATTTATACTCTTATTTTATTATTTTGAATTTTCATAATATTATTCTATAAGTGGGATCCTCAAATTTATACAGAGGTCCACAAAGCATGGTACAAATGATGCTCTGTTCGTTACCGAGATACAATGAACAAACTTAGAACGAAGACTCAAGAAGATATCGTGATGTTGTTTTGGGTAAAAAACGACGGGAACCTTCGGTAGATGTGGAAAAAAAATGTTATCCCATCCTTGTAATCTCAAGGTGTCTGAAAATCTTGACGTTACAAAAAAGTTAGCAAACGTCGTCGTCGTCGAGAACAATGATGTCATCACGACTAAAGACGCTGCTTCCTCGTTCTCTGCTACTCAGTTGGCTGTCGCGAGTATGTTTTCTCTATCTCCCACTAAATTACTTCTAATTTTTGAGAATGAACTAGACACTACCAAGGCACTCATGGAGAACAGCCCGATGTGGTGTCTTTTTGATGATGTAAGGCAATGGACGGAAGGCGAATGGTATAGTGATAGAGTTGTGTGGATTGAACTGTTCGGGTTACACCCCAAAGGCTGGTCCCTTGAAAACATTAGGAAGATTGGAGAAAAATGGGGCCCCGTACTGTACATTGATAAAGAAAGCGAAGAGAGTGTTAAAAGTCTTACGTATGCACGGTTACTTGTTGGGACTAAAGCTCAAAACAAGATTGACGTCCGCATTAAGATTGAGTGGGAGTCAGGGTGCTGTGATGTATGGGTTCAGGAGTGTAGTGCATGTGTTTGTAGCTCAGGCTTGTCGAAGGGATTCAATGGGTCTGCTCGTAGGTGGTTTTTTGATGATGTAGGTAACTGATAAATGCAATTATTTGCGCTTATCCGTATCATTTTTATGCTCCTTATACGTAGTTTTAGTGGGAATTAGGAATGTTATTAGTGATTTGTTGCAATTTTTATCTCATGAGCTTAATTTTGTATTTTATGTAATATATGAGGCAAAAATGGAGTTTTTATTAGGTCCCGGGGTGATAAGAGGGTGAAGCCTTGGAGAAATAGCCTAAGACCCCTAATTATGTGAAATGATCGTTGCTCGTTCGAAGATGTTTGATAATGAAGATGGGCAAAAGAGAAAAGAATGGAAAAGTGCTTAAAAGACAAAAGTTTGGAAGTGAAATTTGATACATGATCACTCGTTTGCCCATAACTTTTGATATAGAGATCACATTGATGCAGCGTTTGCAGCATTGGAAAGTAGACTTCAAGAGCTTTCCAATGGTATATTATATGTCCATATCAAAGAACAGTGCAAGAAATGGCGGCCATTCAAAGTTCGCCAGCCAGACCCTGAGCGACGACTCGTCGCCAGAAAAGTGACGCTCGTCGTTTTTCCGTTAGAATGCATTTTTGACAGTTTATTTCCTAATTTTTAGAGCCACTATATATAGTGGTCATTACTATCATTATTTTCCTGTCTTAGAACCATTTTATTTCTGTATTTTCTTTGAGTTTTCTTTCAATTCTCTAGCTTTTTCACTATTGTAATTTCAATTTCCGCATCGTACTTTTGGATTTTCGAAGATTTCCTTGAAGAATTCATTGTTGCATTTGGATTTTGTATATCTAGTTTATGTTATCTTTCGGATTTGTAAGTTTTCTTGCGTTATCGTTTTGTTCTTCTTTCTTGTTTATCAATTATTATATGTTTTTTTTCTTATCTAGGATTAGATACAAAACCCATATCAATTATTAGTGAGTAGTTTTCTTATCTAGGGTTAGGGTAAAATCTTTAATTCGAAGCATGGATTTATATTTTATTGATTGATTGTGTGTGATTTGAGCATATGATTGAACCTATGCTTAATGAATCTTGATTTAAATATCTTTATTAACCTTTTCAATACAACGGAAGTTTGAGATTAGGATTAATTTAGGATTGAGATATATTTAAGTTAAACTCCTTCTAGTATTAACCAATAGAACAGAAGTTTGAGGATTAATATTAGGTTGCCTTAAATCGATATTATTCAATAGAGCCGAAGCTTGAGATTAATTAGATCACGTTCGATTATATTAATGGCTCAATTCCATACAATCATGAGAGTGATTGAATTCCATGTTAGAATTAGGTGATGCCCGACGCCTTAGTGTTTGACATATTTTCTTTTAACATCATTATAATACTTGTTTTAGTTTCTTGCACCCTAGGATTAGATACAAAACCCATATTAATTGTTTATCCCGTGTCTTGTAGTCATAAGCATACAGTTTAGAGTTATCTAGCCTCCTTGTGTTCGACCCGCACTACGCGTACACCGTGCGCTTGCGGTTAATTAAAATTTGACGATCAAGTTTTTTGGCGCCGTTGCCGGGGAGGCGACCATAATTCTTTTTGTTTTGTTTATTGATTTACATAGACACTTTCTTGTTGTCCCCTCTCCTTGACCTCTTGAATGCATAGGCGAGCTCGATCTCTTAAAACTTCTGAAAATTTTTGTTTATGAACTCAAATATTCCATAAAAATAATCTTCATTTCAAGAGCTTTCCATAGACACCAAACTTGAAGAAATCCATCAAGTATAGAGTAACTTACGTTCATTTCCTTATTCCACTAGTTTTTGTAAAACCTGTTCATGTAGAACACTCATACATGTATCTTTCTATAAACTAAGATCATTTTAATATGGATATTTTTGTATCTAAAACTAAGAAAATTATCCCTTATAAAACCTCTATAAAAAAATCAATTATAATAGAAAGTAAAAGAAAAGAAAATGTTATTTTCACAATCTTATAAATTTTGTTACTTTAAAAATTTAAGTAAAATTATGAGACTTGATTAAGTATGTTGCTCACCATAAAAAGTATACTCCAAATATGTTAAAACCATCACAAGTATTAGTTTAACAACTCCAACTAAGGGAAGTTAAGTGCATGTTAGAAATCCCAAATTTTTATTGATTTTTGGATGAATGTGATATGTTTAGTTGAAGAGTTGGAGTTGAGACTTGAAGGGCAAGGACCCGAAGTTGGAAACACTTCTAAGAACGCAACGGAGCTTACGTAGGAGCTTACAAAATACTTATATAGGCTTGGAGTTGAGGTATATATCACATGGGGTGATTTTTAAAGGATTTAAGAACAAGTTGGGAAAGTTTTATATAAACTTGTTTTTAAAAATAAAATTCCCAAAGAGAAGGTCTTAAATCTTGAAAATGATATCAAAATGATAATTTTGAGTAAGGAATGATTTATTACATGTATTATTATTGTGGGCATCATGCATGTTAATCTTATGAATTATGGTATGTTTAAAGGCATGATTTACTACTTTGTGAAAGTAATTGTGATGGAAATGGTTTTATGGACTTAGAAAATATTTGAAATGCATTTTAAAATTAATTTCCAGTAGCTATATGTTAAAAAAAATCTCTTGAATAATTTTGTTGAAATTTATTCGTTAAATCGGTATTTTAATGGATTTTAAGGTGTTAAATACTCTTATTATAAAACAAGGTATTGGATAAACACTTGATCATCAAAACAAATTAATAAAATCATATTATAATGTCTCCAACAAGATTTGGCCAGAATATATTTTGTTTAGAATTTTTCATGATTTTTGAGTAATCGTTAACTTGTTTCTCGGTAAATTGTTAAATAGTAAAATATAAAATAGTTACCAAATGAAAGCATATGGACTTGAAACTTTTATCACATACTCATATGGACAGTAAATAAATTTGATAAAATTTTGAGAAGATTTTGTTGACGTCTGAGGACCTTAATAAGTTTTACTTGGTTATTAATAATCGGTAAGTTAGAAAACGGTAAAATACAAAATAAATACTAAACGAAGTCTTTTGGGAATTAAAATTTATGAGACACTTATATAAACAGCATATTAATGTTGAAAAATTTATATGGATTTTCGTGACCATATATGTACTTAAATAAATTTTATTCGGTTTATCGGTAAAATAACAATATTAATTATTAAAAATACCCCACACAATTTTTAATGGTTATTTAAATATTTATATTCCTTAAAATAGTTTCTGGAATATCATAAAATTTTTACATTATTTTATTTGGACTTAGATAATTTTAAAATAATTTTATTTGATTTATCAATAAAATGCCTATATAAAATAAAATAGAATATCATACATGACATTTATAAGTTTGAATGAGCTAATCAAAGTATTGTATAACTTCTAGAACTTTGGTAAAATTTGTTAAGCTAATAATTAATTATTTACTAATTTATCAAATTCATAAATATTGTTTAATTATTCAAAGGTGTAATATTGTTAATTAAATTTGAGTAAAAATAGACCTATATCAAAAATTTATAATTGTGTTAGTTACCTACTGTCTTATAGTATAAAATAAGTTTTACTTAGATGGTTTATAAGCTTTATGGATTTAAAACATCATTTAAATAACGGTAAATACCTAAACTGTCGACATAATCGTAAAATCATTATAAATTTGTATAAACAATTATAATCTTATGGGACAACCTTAAATTCATTTTCATTAAGTTATTATAATGACTTGATTAATGTGGGCCTTGTTGGAGAATTAATATGTATTTTGTAAATAAATTATCGATTTTATTACCGGCAAAACTATCTCGTTTTTAAGAAAATAGTGTTCTATGAAATATTTTGTCATAATGATTTTATACACTTATGAACTATATCATACTTGTTTTGAATGAATTTCAAAACTCTTTGATTGAAACAAAACATTTTAGTCGTTTCCTTGAAAAATCGTATTGAATTTTTAATCACTTTTGTTGCGTTGCATTACCACACATGCTAGTGATGCCCCAATATAATACAAAGGTTATGTTTGATGAAATGATTATGCTATGCATGTTTTACCCATGTGGGAAAGATTATGATTTTATTTTTGCTATGCTGTAAAGAAAATATATTTTGCTATGTTGCAAATAAAAGATGTTTATCATAAGGAAAAAGTTAATATTTTTGACTTTTCAAATGCTATTGAAATTACAAGGTATATATTATATACAAAAATGTTTTAGCCTAAATGACCGGTACATATGCCGCAGCAAATGTTGTGTGCATGATTAAACGACACACCAATACTGAGCGCGTATTGTTCACAATACCATTGTGTTACACTTGTCCGACATGTCGCGGACGGTAGACCGACTACAAAACGAGTCACAGGATGACTCACAGAGTACCCATGCAAACTTATGATATGAGTTTGAAATTGATTTGGATCTATTGAGATCTTATGGTTTATTATGAAATATAAGAACTTGGAATTATTACTATAAAACCATTGAATTAAGTTCAAATGATAATATGATTTATCAAATGAAAAAACATCTTTCAAAATGAATTTGCTTAAATCAAAAAGTTTTAATAACTTGTTTGACGGACACTAGTTTGTTTATACTCAGCCTTTTGTTGATACTATGCTTTGTATGTTTTCCAATGGTTTTGTTTTTAGAGTAAACCTCCATGGCACCTCGACGGAGAATGGATATGCGACCGGAGGATGAACCTGAGTTGGAGTATGACTCCCCTTTTGTTTAGATCTCTTTATTGTATTTGAGAGACTATTAGTTGGGTTGTTTAGGCTTGGACTATTTTAAGGATGTATTTGAACTTTGGACTTATTTCGATTTGGTTGTAATTTTCCTATATTTTGGACAATTTAGACTTCCGTTATATTGCTTTGGTTTGGTTCAAGTATTTTACTTGGATATTGGTTTAACATCTAAGTAACCCCTTAATTGTGCTGGCAAAAGTAAGCTTCCGCTTGATTAATAGTGAATTCAAGTTAGTGTTTGCCTTCATAATTCGGGGCGGTTACAAGAAGGTCATCATAACAAAAAAAAACTCTTTTTAATGAATAAAAAGAAACTTTAATTAATAGTTGTGAGGTTGTTTAAAATTTTAATAGTATTTATTACACATTATGTAATTGGATATTTCTTTTAAAATTTATATTTTTTCATGTATTTTAATTCGTGCATTACACGAGTTTTTATACTAGTAAGTTTTGTATTTTACAATCTTATCATTAAACGAACAATAATCTCATTTTTCTAATTAATCAGTTTAATATTTTAAGTGATCACTTCTAAATTAGAAGTAAAAATATTTAAATTATGTGAAATGATCAATATAAAACTATAAATGATCAATATAAAATGATCACTATGAGTGATCAATATTTTTTTACATTGTTGACTACTCCCTCCTATTCACTCAAGTTGCCCCATTTTCTTTTATGGGCAATTCACTCAAGTTGTCCAATTTTCTTTTTTGTCTTTTTTTTTTTACCTAAATACCCAACTAGAGCTATTCATGGGCGGGCTTGGGCGGGTAGCGGACCAGGTAGCACCTAAAAATTTTACCCGCAGGCTCAAATATTCAAAACCTCGCCTGCAGGCTAAAATACAATACATTTTCTAAAATACTCAAAACATATAAAGTCTCAAAATACACAAATCACATGAATAGTGAATATAGACGGTGGAGTCGACTACTTGTTTGAACTTTGATAGTCGACTGCTTGAGTACTTTAAGGGTTAAAATATTGAATGTAGACGGTATAATTAGAAACTTTAAAGTTTAAAAAGAAGCAAACTCTAGGGCTAGTACAAGAGTAATAAGCTAAAGTAGAGTATGAGTATTAATTACTAAATTTGGGTATGGGACATGTAGTAATGCTTGTTTAATAATTTATAAATCTAATTATTTAATAAATAATATATATTAAACTAAGCGGACGGGCGGGTATAGCCGCGGGTATTTTTTTGGTGTCGCTACTATCACCTTTACAATTAATTTAATCAATTAAAATACCTCACTACCACCTTTTTGGTGGACCCCATTCCACTCTTAATATCCTTGCCCAACTTAAATGAGATAACTTGAGTGAATAGGAGGGAGTATTATATATGCATAATATAATGTTCAGATATTCTTTAATTAAAATGTTGACTACTTAATGACTCTATTGGGATTTTGCATAATAGAGCTCACAATTGACAATACCCGCTGAATCGAAAAACTGGCCAATTGAATCATCAATTATAATCACGTGCTGAAGCACTAAAAAACAAGTTTCGGTCAAAGAACAAGAATTAATAAAACTAAATATATATTTTAGTGATTAACATAAACATTTCAATCCTGTGTCGTAAGTTTTTGCACATAAAATTAAGAAATTTGGCAGGATTACCTTAAAATCTTGAAATTTAACATTAGCGTAAAACTATCCTATTTAATGGATATATTGTTTTTTGTAGTTTCTATTCTTTAACTTCATACATTATACCAAAAAGTTTTGAAAATTCTAAATATCACCGCAAAGAGATTTTGCCATATGTTACTCATTAGCTAACGAAAAATGCTATGGTATTCGATCTTGACCAATATCTCTACAATTAAAGTATTCTTTTCTAGCTTTTATTTATAAGTAATTTGAATAAATTAGAATATATATAATTGTTGAACATTTAGTGTCTAATAATCCTAAGTTAATAATCACTAAGTACTACTAAAGTAGTGGGATAATATGTATTAAATTACGTGGTCCAAAAAGGGGTTCAAAGGAAAGGATAAAAGAACATTTGGAAAACCGAGTCAGCAAGAAAAGTCGACTCGGCTTTCACTTATTTGGGCCTAAAGCCGACTCGGTTTTAGGTACTGGAAATGAGATTTTGTCCAGCAACAAAAGCCGAGTCGGCTGTGCTGGTCTTGGAGGAAAAGTCGACTCGGCTTTTTCCTCTGTTATGACCGTTGGTCTTTTTCCCATTTCTTTGAGTAATTACTTTGGATTCCTATACTAATATCTTTTGATTTCTGGAGTTATAAGGGAGTATTAAGAAGAATAAAACTCATGAATGTCATGAATTCATGACATTGAATTAGATGATCATCAATTTGATCATTAAGGGTGATTATTGTGCCATGACCCTTAAGCTATACTCTTGTAGTATAAATAGGGTCTTGGTGATGAGTTGAAGACATACTTTTTATGAAATTCCTCTACTCTTATTCTCATTTGCTTGTACTTTGTGAAGAGAGTGATTAACTTTTGATTAAGGCTTTAATTCTTATAATTTCCAAACACATTGTTGTTAAGTGGTATACTCTAAGTACTAAGAGTATATTTTGTTGTTTGTATCTCATTGTGAATTTCCAAGCTTCAACCCAAATACCTTTGTGGGGGAAATATCACAAAAGAAAAGTGATCAAACGCCTACAACAAGTATCGGGTTTCCGGGTAACGGTTGTCGTTACAAAGCAATCTTAAAGTAATATAGTTTTGTTATTTATAATTTCAATTTTGTCATCAACAAAGGGTTAAATACAAATTCCCTTTTGTAATTTGTATTTTGCATTATTAAGCCTTTAATAATCTTTTGTGATATTCTCTTCGGGATGGCAATTATTAAGGATTTTACTTCTAACTTTGCTAAGTTGGATAAGTTTGTCGGTGTCGATTTTTGATGTTGGCAAAAGATGTTGTTCCTCCAAACTACTTTGATCGTGAATTACATGATAAGTACCCCTAAGCCGGAGGAAACGGAAGATGAAACTCTTGATCAAACAAGAAAGAGGAGTAAGTGGGAAAATGATGATTTCATTTGCCGGGGCCATATTCTCAATGGAATGCAAGACTCGCTATTTGACATCTACCAATACCATGAGTCCGCTAAGGAATGACCGGATGCCTTGTAGAACAAATACGTGACGGAGAATGCAAGTTCCAAAAAGTTTCTTGTAAGTAATTTTAATTCTTATAAGATGGTAGAAAATCGCCCCATAATTGATCAATTTCATGAGTTGCAAAGAATGCATGCTAACCTAAAATTACATAAAATTGAAATAGATTAAGTTTTTCTTGTTTCAAGCATTATAGACAAGTTGCCTCCCTCATGGAGGGATGTTAGAAAGGCTTTAAAGCATAAAAGAGAGGAGATTACACTCTCCGATCTTGGACATCATATAGTTGTTGAGTCTAGCATAAGGATTCATGAGAATCGGAAGGATGAAAATCCTAATGTTGGAACCATTAACATGGTTGCGGAAGGGAGACCATCTCAATCCGGAGAGAAAAGGAAGAAAATTGATACTTCAAAGGGGAAGGCCGTTGTCTCAAATACCGAAAATGTATGTTGGAAATGTGGCAAGCCCGAACACTGAAAGAAAAATTGCATTGTTTTCAAGAACAAGCAAAAGAAGGCAAAGGGGAGTGGTCAAGCTTCTACAAGCAAAGACCCTTCAACTCAAGGTAATCTTGCAATTTTGAATGAAAACTCTTCTTTGAATCTTTCTTCAATGAATACTAATTGAAGTATTGTGCAGGGTGATACTTTGTCTTGATGGATCCATTCGGGGGCATCGAGGCATTTGTGCAATTCTACAAATTGGTTCAAAACCTTTCGAAAGGTAGTTGATGGGGAGGAAAAAAAAGGTAGTTGATGGGGAGCATCTCTTTATGGGAAACAACGCACCTATCATGGTCCAAGGTAAAGGACAAATTGAGCTATTGTTCACTTCGGGGAATCTCTTAGTTTTAAGGGATGTTTGTTATGCACCCGAAATTAGTAGAAATCTTGTCTCGGGTCCAATTTTGAATTGATTGGGCTACAAATTAGTATTTGAAGCCGATAGGTGTATTATCTCTAAAAATAACTTGTTTGTAGGACGTGCTTTTCTATGTAATAGTTTATTTAAATTGTCTTTAGATTTAAATAAGAATTCTATATGTAATGTTTTAAGCATGAATGAAAACGATGATTTGCATTACTTGTGGCATGTTAGACTAGGACATGTAAATTTTGATAAAACTTCTTTTATGTCCAATTATGATTTAAGTCCTATGTGTGTTAAATTGTCTAAAAATAGCAAAACGTGCATGTTAAATAAGATCACAAGAACACCTTTTAAAAGTGTTGAACGGAAATCCGAAATTTTGGAATTAGTCCATAGTGATCTTTGTGACTTCCATAGTACACCATCATTGGGAAATAAGAAATATGTCATAACATTTATTGATGACTTTTCCAAGTTTTGTTATGTATATCTTTTACATACAAAAGATGAGGCTCTTGATCATTTTAAGATTTACAAAAATGAAGTAGAAATATAAATTGAAAGTAAACTTAAAAGGTTAAGAACCGATAAAGGAGGTGAATATTATGATCCAAATTATTTTAACTCAATGGGCATTATACATGAAACAACCGCCGGATACGCACCACAATCAAATGTGTGGCGGAGAGGAAAAATCGTACTCTACAAGAGATGGTTAATTCCATGTTATCCTACTCGGGTTTGAGTGATGGATTTTGGGGTCAAGCAATGTTGACGGCTTGTCACATTCTTAACTGAGTTCCAATAAGAAATCAAACTTAAGCTATCTTAAGGTTTGGGGTTGTAGGGTCATTGTAAGATTGCCCGGTAACAAAAGAAAGAAACTCGGTGAACGAGGGATTGAATGCATTTTTATAGGTTATGCTATTCATAGCAAAACTTATAGGTTCTATGTTATAGAACAAAATGACTATATGTCGATTCATTTGATCATAGAGTCAAGAGATGCAATTTTTCATGAAAATAGATTTTCATCATTAATAGACAAAGAAATCTACAAGTTTAGTGTCAATGATAATGTTGACGATAATAAACAAAGTTCACCTCTAGGTGTTGATGAAACTCAACAACTAGATGAACAAGAATTAGTTGATCCTATTCCCAAAAGGAGTAAAAGACAACGGAAAGCTAAAAGCTTTGGACCGGACTTCCAAGTATACTTGGTTGAAGGTACTAGAAGTGAAGTATCTTCTAGTGTTCCATATTTATTTAATGTGGAAGGTGACCCATTGACTTATAGTGATGCTATGGCATCACATGATAGCGCCTTTTGGAAAGAAGCTATTGATGATGAGATGCAATCCATCATGGGTAATAATTCTTGGGTGTTAGTGGATCTTCCTCCTACTTGTAAACCAATAGGTTGCAAGTGGATTTTTCGAAAGAAAATGAAGATTGATGTTACTATTGACAAGTTCAAGGTCGTTTAGTGGCACAAGGCTTTAGACAAAAGCATGTTATCAATCATTTTGATACATATGCACCAGTTGCAAGAATAACCACTATTCGGTTATTGGTAGCTTTAGCTACGGTCTATCATCTAGAAATACATCAAATGGATGTTAAAACCGCATTTCTATATGGGGAATTAGATGAGGAGGTTTATATGAAACAACCCGAAGGGTTTGTTTTGAAAGGACAAGAGCAAAAGGTGTGTAAACTTGTTAAATCCTTATATGGACTTAAACAAGCACCTAAGCAATGGCATCAAAAATTTGATGAAACAATTTTGTCCTTTGGGTTCAAATTGAATCCAGCCGATAAGTGCGTTTATAGCAAATTTGATAGCCATGGTAATGGAGTTATCATTTGGCTATATGTGGATGACATGCTCATCTTTGGTACAAGTATAGTACAAGTACAAGAGACAAAAGATTTTTTGTCTAGATCCTTTAAGATGAAGGATATGGGGGAGGCCGATGTGATCTTAGGTATTAAGATCATGAGACAAGGTAACCATATTAAGCTAAGTCAATCTCACTATGTTGAGAAGATACTTAAGAGGTTTAGTATGCTTGATAAAGCACCGGTCTCTACTCCCATGGAACCAGGTACGAAGTTTGCGAAACATACCGGTCAACCAATTTCTCGATTGGAATATTCAAAGGTCATAGGATCTTTGATGTATGCCATGACCTGTACAAGGCCAGACATAGCTTTTGCGGTTGGTAAACATAGTTGATTTACGAGCAACTCGGGTCCCCATCATTGGATGGCGATAAGAAGAGTATTAAGATACTTATTGCATACCAAGAATTATGGTATAGCTTATAGCGGTGAACCTCCTATTATAGAAGGCTATACCGATGCTAGTTGGATCACTAATGAAGAGGACAATTCATCTACAAGTTATTGGGTGTTTGTTTATGGGGGAGGTGCCATATCATGGTCTTCTAAGAAACAAACATGCATAGCTGATTCTACTATGTCAGCGGAGTTCATAGCTCTTGCTTCAGCATCTAGTGAGGCAGAGTGGTTGAGGAATCTTATGTTTGAGATACCTTTGTTGCCTAAGCCGATTTCACCTGTGGCGATTCATGCGGATTGCATTACGGCTTTAGGTAAGGCTTATAGTCAAATGTATAATGGTAAGTCTCGTCATATTGCTCTTAGGCATAGCCTAGTGCAAGGACTTATCACTAATGGGGTCATAACTTTTGCCTATGTGAACACTAATTTCAATGTGGTGGATTCGTTTACGAAAGCCATGAGTAGGGATTCAATTGAACAAGCGTCAATTGAAATCGGTTTATGTCAACAAGGATCATTTGGAAAAGCCCAATTAACACATGAGTAACATTGTGTCTTCAATTCAATGTGGTAAAGACATTTTGATCTTTGTAAGAAACAAGCATACGCCAAAAGGTCTCATTTATTGCACTTGATTTACAGCAGTTTTTTCGGAGCGCTATAAAAGAATATCAATTTATAGTCGTTACAACCGTAGTAAAAGAAAAATTCTTATTTATAGCCGTCTAAACTGCAATAAAAACGGAAAAGTTATTTATTGCGCTTCTAACAACTCTAAATATAGGTACCTTATTTATAGTTGTTGCAACCGCTGTAACAAATAGTACTCTATTTATAGCGTTTCTAACAACTATAAATATAGGTTTCTCATTTATTGCCTTTCAACCGTTATAGAAAGCACGCGCGTTTAGATTTTCCCACACATGCTTCTTTTATTCATTAATATCCCGCTATTCAATCAGTCTCTATTCAATGAAAAAAACACGGTCGTGAAAGTTTTTTGTAGAACCGCCATTCATCTTCAGTTCTTCTCGCTGCTTCATCTTCATTTCTTCGCTGCGCTTCATCTTCATCTTCAGTTCTTCGCTGCTTCATCTTCCTCCACCCAAAACAATCGCCATTAAAGTAAGTTTTCTTCCTCCTCCTGTCTTGATTTTCTTCGAATTAGGGTTTCGGTTGAGAATTTTTCTCAATTGCAATCTAATTTATCAATTTGTAAAGCATTGAAATTTTTTCAATTATCAGTTTGAGTTTAGATGAATGATTTAATTTAATTTAATTTGTTTGTGTGTAGAATGGTAGTGGTAAAGTTTGGCTAATTTGTAATTGGTTATGTATTTTGAATGGTAGTGGTAAAGTTTCTAATAATGGGTTTGATTCACAAAGTCAGAATCTTTCACCATTTTTGTAGTGCTTTTGGCCTGCTGTTTTTATACATAGCTACTGATTTTCGTTGTCTAGCTACTGGTTTTCATTGCTGATTTTCGTTGTAGTGCTAATACTGGTTTTCATTGTTGATTTCCATTTAATGATAATACTGGTTTTCATTACTAGTTTTCATTACTGATTTTTGTAGTGCTAATACTTGTTTTCATTACTGATTTTCGTTGTAGTGATAATACTGGTTTTCGTTGTAGCTGCTGATTTTATACTGATTTTCATTACTGATTTTCTGTTTGAAGTTCTTAATAATTATTACATGTATAATAAATCCTTTAATTTTATAGGCTTCATTGGATATTGTGTGTGATTGATCCATATGATGATGTGGTATATTATCTTGACTCATTACAACAAAGCCCAATTACACGAGTAGATTTACTTGAAGTGGTTGAAACGTAAGTTTTTGAGTGTTGCCTTTTAATTTTCAGAAAATGGTTGTTTTATTTTTTAATAAGTTTTATTTTTTAGGGCACTTCTATTTCGAAGCCAAAAAGAGATTTCCAAAAAGATGAGACGAACTACTAAATGGATAAAAATACAGGTTTGTACTTAATTAATAGATGATTAATTTTTATGATACTTGTGATTAGAAGCGTAATTAGTCTTTTGTGTTTTTGAATTTGTGATCTAGTGTCCTAACCAATCAAACTACATTGATTGTGGCTATTATGTAATGAGATACATCAAAGAGATAAGTGACCACAAAGAAATCAAAATTCCAGAAACTATAAGTATTTTTTTAGATTTGCTTTAATTTACTTTTACCTTGGCATAGGTTGAGTTGGAAGGTTTTGTATTCTTGTTACTTTTAGAATTAAGAGCTCATATCAACACAAAGTTATTAAGAGTTAGGATGTTGGTTTCTGTTGTTGGAAGTGTAATGAGTTGCTTGTTTTGATGTTGTCAAAGGTGATTGTGACTGAAATTAGATGGGATTGTCGAGTTGTAGGAAATCTACTAAACATGATGTTGCTGCTTTGGTTATTCTCGTTACTTTTGCTCTTTTTGTTTATATTTCTACTGCTCCTTATGCTTTCTTGCATTGATTTTGATTATTGAATATTGATGTTGTAATTGTCATTTGGGGATGTATTTATATAACCTGGTGGATGTTTGTAGAGGAATTTCAATGGAATTTGATCTGTTTTGATCAATTATGTGTTATGTTGCTTTTTTGGTTGATCTACTTATAAACCATTGTTACGATGGACTTCGATGATCCATTGTTAGCGAATCACAATAAAAGTCTATAACTGATTCAATTTGAGATTTTGATGAAGTACTTAGGTTGTATACATGGAAATTTGCTTTATTGATTTAGTAAAGAAGTATTTTTTTGTTGAAGTGACTGATAAGTTATATTATATGAAAATACTTATTTGATATTTAATAATTTGGATTATTATAGTAGCTCTTTTTATTGATTGGTTTATTATGACATTACAACTAGCCTATTATATTTATGTTTTACTTATGACATTCATGTTTTTGTTCATTTTACAGTATTATGCAGGACATATTTATCGAACTTATACTAAGGAGCTAATTGATGAAGTGAGAATTGAATGGGTTAACCACTTGTTGCCTTACCTATGATAGATTTTTATATTTTGTTACGAATAGTACAATCTTTGGTTTTGAAATGTATGATATTTTATTGTAATACTTTGGATATATTTATGTAAGTTTTGAATTATTTATGGAGCAATTATTATGGTATCAATTTATAATGGTTATGACAAGTAATTAAAGGAGGGAGAACTGATATTTGTAGAGGGAATCAACCCTACTTTCTATAGCTGTTGTTCATCATCGTCAAGTTATGGGATTAAAAAATAATCTTCATCGTTTACAGTTATAGCAATTGTCTATAGCTGTTGTAATTGCATAGATATAACTAATAATATTGCTGTTGTAAATGCTATAAAAATATTACATTATTTATTGTTGTTATAAAAGCTATAGCATTGACAGTAATTTATAGCGGTTCCTAAACCGCTATAGAAAGCATGGAAGACTATTTATAGCCCTAGTGATTTATTGCTGTTGAAAGTATTTTCTATAGCAGTTCATAACAGCTATAAAAAGACATTTTCAACAGCTATAAATAGGCTTTTTTGGCATAGTAGATAATGACCCATCGTTGATTTGGATCGTGATGAACGAGGTAATCGTCATTGAAAGTTCTCAAGATCAAGAGTTGAAGAGCTCTTGGTGTTGTATCCGGAATTCCGGATCACGAGGATATGTTTTATACGTATTGAGAACCTACCTATATAAGTTTGAAGTGTGGTCGCTTCAAGTAGTCAAGATTGGCATATCGACTATGATAAACTTATGAATAAGATACGGACACGGCCTTATAATGTGTCAGGTTAATGACTTTGTGTTAATGATTTTGTGTGTACTTCGTCTTCAAGTGGTTGAAATGGTCATTTGATTCAAATCCATATGGAAATCAATTCTGGCTCGATCACTTGTGAAGTATGTTGTACTAAGCGTTAATTCAATCCGAAGGGATATTAGCGTTGATGCATGCAATGTATTATAGGTTTTATTTTGTAAATGAGAGGCTTATTATACCGGGGAGGATTGTTGAACATTTAGTGTCTAATAATCCTAAATTAATAATCACTAAGTACTATTAAAGTAGTGGGACAATATGTATTAAATTACGTGGTCCAAAAAGGGGTTCAAAGGAAAGGACAAAAGAACATTTGGAAAACCGAGTCAGCAAGAAAAACCGACTCGGCTTTCACTTATTTGGGCCTAAAGCCGACTCGGCTTTAGGTACAGGAAATGAGATTTTGTCCAGCAGAAAAAGCCGAGTCGGCTGTGCTGGTCTTGGAGGAAAAGCCGACTCGGCTTTTTCCTCTGTTATGATCGTTGGTCTTTTTACCGTTTGTTTGAGTAATTACTTTGGATTCCTATACTAATAGCTCTTGATTTCTGGAGTTATAAGGGAGTATTAAGGAGAATAATACTCATGAATGTCATGAACTCATGGCATTGAATTGGATGATCATCAATTTGATCATTAAGGGTGATTATTGTGCCATGACCCTTAAGCTATACTCTTGTAGTATAAATAGGGTCCTTGTGATGAGCTAAAGACATACTTTTTCTGAAATTCCTCTACTCGTATACTCATTTGCTTGTGCTTTGTCAAGAGTATATTGTGTTGTTTGTATCTCATTGTGAATTTTCAAGCTTCAACCCAAGTATCTCTATGGGGGAAATATCACAAAAGGAAAGTGATCACACGCCTACAACAAGTATCACGTTTCCGGTTGACTGTTGTCGTCACAAAGCAATCTTCAAGTAATTTAGTTTTGTTATTTGTAATTTCAATTTTGTCATCAACAAAGGGTTAAATACAAATTCCCTTTTGTAATTTGTATTTTTCATTATTAAGCCTTTAATAATAATAAACTACATAATATATTATTGATAATTTTCAAAATTACAGAGTTAAATATAACTGTCAAAATTCAATGTTTTTACTGCATAATATCTCTATCTTTATTCTTTTTAATATAATATATTTAAATGTTTGTTGATGCGAAAAAATGTGCAACGAGCAGGTTTTCACACTAGTTAATTAATTATAATAGTCGTAAAGAAAGATGAAGCTAAAGACATTAGGGAACGAAGTTTTTTACTTTATTTGTTTTATATTCCCTCCAATTATTTTTAATTTTCTCACTTTCTTATTTGGCAAATTCATATCAGTTGTTCTATTTCCTTTTTTGCCAATGATTGTTTTACCTGAATACCCCATATTCACACAAGTAATGATCAAAATAGCACCTACTTTTACTACTTACAATATCCCAACAACCATCTTTACACTTAATTTAATCAATTAAAATACTCCAACTATCACCTTTTTGGTGGACCCCATCCCACTCTTAATATCCGTGCTCAACCAAATGATACAATTAAAAAGAATTGGAGGGAGTATATCATTAGTAATTACTTTCCTTTTTTTTATTTACTTGTACACAACGGCCTTTTTGTGCAGTTTAATATGTTTGTGGAATTGTGTATATCTAAAGTTATCAGTAAATAAAAATTATAAAAATTTGATATTATGAAACTATGTGTAATACCCAAAATAATTAAAATATATATATAAATAAAATAAAAAATAAAAAAGAACAATACTCCCTCCGATCCTATTTGTTCTTCCACTTTAGGTTTTTCATAAATATTAAGGTAGATAGAATCTTTGGGTTGTAGTGGGTATTATTTTAATTAACTAGTAGTGTGAAGATAATGATTGTATTGGAAGTATGAGAGAAAAAATAATTAGATAGTAGTGTAAAGTAACGATTATTTTGAAAGTATGAGAGAGAAAATAATTAAACAGTAGTGTGAAAGAAGGAAAGTGAGGTATAAGGGGGTTAAAGTGAGATGAAAACTTTCCAAAAATAGAAAATATTTTAAAGTGGAAGTTCTTTTGAAACTACCCCTTAAATAAGGTGGAAGAACTTCAAATAACGAGGGAGTAAATAATTAATCATGTTAAATTCAGAAAAATGGTTAAAAAAAGTTACACATTTAAAACAAAAAGAAATTAATTTAAAATAAATAAATAAATAAATAAAATAAATAAAATAGTTAAAACCAAAATTTTGTTTTAACTATAATACCAATTTATTTCACGGTCAATTCAAAACTTAAAACTTCATCATATAACCACCTCAAAATAAGTATTTTATTCTTCCACTCCTTCCCACTCTTCCTTTCTAAATTGTATTTGTTATGGTAATGTTTAGCTGTGTGAATTTAGTCAAACCAAGAAGTCAACTCTTGACTTCATATGTTGACCGGCTCTTAGTCAAGGTCAAACTTTCTTACTTCCAGCAGAGATAACCGTCATGTAACTTCCAGGTAGTTACCCATCTTCTGCAGTAACCTCCTATTTCCTAAAATAGGTACCTCCAACCTCCCACTTCTACTCTATTCATGAGTAACCGCCGCTGGGAGTATATAAAAAGGGGAATAGCTACGCTAACTGCCCTCAAGCCTTCATTACGATACCGAAACTCTGCCAAAATTCACTCAGACAGTTATCTCCCGCTTCGCCACTTCCGCTTGTCGTTAACCACCACATAGAACACCCCTATCTACTCTTTTCTACTCATTATTCATTTACTTTTTCCCTATTCCTTTATCTGACTTGAGCGTCGGAGAGGGTTTCCAGGAGAACCCCCCGGGCAAGGCTAACTTTTTGTTGTGCAGGACAGACGAACCACTCTCTGAAGGTGTTGCTTCACCCATTGACCAACGTTTGACCACTGTACAACTTCTACTTCAGGTATCTCACGTGCCTTACACACTTCCTCGTTTCATAGTCGAAACAGTTTGGCGCCGTCTGTGGGGATCTCTTGAACAAAAAGTCATGGCTCCCAGAAAAGTTCAAACACAAACTGTCACCGTGCACAGTACAGATACAGACACGTCCGCGGGACAGGTTAACAATCAGGCCGTGACCCGCCGTGATCTGGACATGCTGGCACAAAACCTGACAAATGCTTTCGCTGAACAACTTCGCGCGGCGATCAACGCCAATACCGCTAATCCTGATCCGCAGGTGTTAAGTGACATGGCCGCTCAAATTGAAGATTTGAGGAGAAGGATGGATCCCCCCAATAACTCCCAAAGGCAGGATGACAGGGAGACTATGGCCTCCCGGTCCAGCCGCAGGAATTAGCAGCGGAGGGAGAGATCCCGCCGCCAAAAAAGTTTATCCTCCCAGGGCAAGTCTAGACCACAAACCCAGGATGCCAGGGACTATCTAAATGAAAAAAGATCCCAACGTTCGCAGAACACTCAGTCATTGATAGACAGAAAAAGAGAAGAGAGGAAGACACAACAGTTTTCCGGATCTAGCCACCCGCCTAGCCTTCCTCAAGAACAGGATCAGGCAGAAATTAGCCTTGGAGGACCTCAAGACGCCCCCATGTTGCTAAATTCCCCCCTGTCCGCCGAAATCTTGGCAACACCTAATCCCGCTAAGATTAAAGTTCCTGCCATGAACTCTTTCGACGGAACCACTTGCCCCGAAGAACATGTCGTGGCATATAAAAACTTGATGTTGTTGTACACCACCAGTCAAGCCTTGCTGTGTAAATTCTTTCCCACCACCTTAAGTGGCATTGCCCTCAACTGGTATACCTCTCAACCCGCGGGATCAATCCACACCTTTGCACAGTTGGAAGCTAAGTTCGTAAATCACTTCGTTGCTTCCAAGAGGCAAGAAAAATCCAACTTTCATCTGCTAAGCATTGTGCAGCAAGAAGGAGAATCCGTGGCAACTTACCTGAAAAAGTTCCAAGAAGCTGCTCTAGAAGTGACGGATCTTGAATATTCCGTGGCACTCAACACCCTAATCAATGGGATGCGAACTCCAAAGTTAAAATTCCAACTTGTGGAGCATCAGGTAAAAAGCTATGCCGAAGCCATGAGGCAATGCCAAAGCTACGTTACCGCTTCCGAGATATGTCAGGCCCATGACACTAAGAAAAGAAAGCATGATAAAAGAGAAGCAGCATCCAATCATCCTCAAATCATCCTCAGGTCACCAGTCACGGAGGGATAGAGGCTATCCTCCCCGTCACCACGGACCCCCTTCTGACATGGGACCACCGAGGCATAGACAAGTGTACGTTGCAGAGGAGTCGAAGACGAGGAACTTGAGAGACAGAGGAGAAGATCCCCGCTTCAACAGCAACCGGCGGGATATCTTATTCGCTGTTCAAGATGCCCTCCCGGCACCTCCCTACCACTACACCGGCTGACCGCCGTAACTATGATCTATACTGCGACTATCATCGCGAATATGGTCACATCTTGGAACAGTGCAGAGAACTCAAACGTATAATGCATCAGATGGCAGAGGAAGGGAAGCTGAGCAGGTTCTTAAGAAGGGACTACTCCTCCCGCAATAATAACGAAAGGTCATACCGCCCCAGGCCTAAACCTCGTAAAGAGGAAGAGAGGAAAGAAAGCTCTGCTGATACACGGGGAGTCATCAACATGATTGTAGGAGGCTTCAATGAAGAATACCCAACGATCAAAGCTGTCAAGGACAGCGTCCATACATTGATGAAAGGCCCCCCAAAGACGCCCTCTAAAGGTCCAGCCATGAAGTTTGATTCTAATTTTTCTGAGCCCATACAACTGCCACATACAGACCCTCTGGTAGTGGCAATCAAAATCGGGCAAATGAAGGTCATGCGAGTCCTAGTAGATACCGGAAGCACGGCGGATCTTATCACCATGAACTACCTGAGACAAATGAAGTTCGAGGAGAAACACTTGCAGCCTTTCGATAAGCCCCTCATAGGCTTTGGAGGCAACCAAGTCGTTTCCTTGGGCACTATCACTCTCCCGGTGCGAGTAGGCGAGAAGGACAATTGTAGGACATTGCCCACCCGATTCACAGTTGTTGACCTCAACTTCCCCTACAATGCCATCATGGGGCTGCCTCTCATCAACAAAATCAAAGCAATCATCTCACCGCATCAACTCCTGTTGCAGTTCGAACAGGATGACGGAAAATTCGGAATCCTTCGAGGGGATCAGAAGGCAGCACGTCAATGCCTTATTAACTGTTTGAAGCATGACAATGCTCCTGGAGTACCCCCCAAAAGGAAGCGAGAAGAGGAACACCAATCAATCATGAGTGTTTACCTGGACAATCTCAATGTCCCGGAAAAACCTCAACTACTGGAACAGTATGAAGAAATTGAAATGTTTGAAGGAAAGAAAATAAAAGTAGGGAAGGCCCTACCAGAAGCAGTGAGACACGATGTCTTGGCAGTCATTACCGAGTTCCGTGATATCTTTGCTTTTGCCGTGGAAGAGATGCCCGGGATACCGCCGGAGATAATGTGCCACAAACTTGATATCAAACCGGGTTACAAGCCCGTTAAGCAAAAGCTGCGGCACCAGGGCAAAAAAAGAATCGAAGCAACCAGGGAAGAAGTGACAAAGCTATTAAAGGCTGGATTGATCAGAGAATGTCAATACTCTGAATGGTTATCCAACGTAGTGCTGGTCAAGAAGCCGAACGGCAAATGGCGAATGTGTGTTGACTTCACTGACCTCAACAAAGCTTGCCCAAAGGATGATTATCCCCTTCCCAAGATTGACCGCCTTGTGGACTCCACAGTGGGACACGCTCTTCTAAGCTAATGGATGCGAATGCTGGTTACCATCAAATTCCTCTGGCACTGGAAGATCAACCCCATACCGCTTTCATTACCAATGTCGGGGTATACTGTTACAAAGTCATGCCCTTTGGGCTAAAAAATGCTGGGGCAACATATCAAAGAATGGTGAACAAAGTTTTCAACTCCCAGATAGAGAGGAATTTGGAAGTCTATGTGGACGACATGATCACCAAGAGTAAGCGGGATAAAGATCATGCTGCGGATCTAAGAGAAACATTCATGACACTCCGTAATCATAAAATGCGCCTTAATCCTGACAAGTGCGTATTTGGAGTTACAGGAGGGAAGTGCCTGGGGTTCTTGGTGGATGAAAGAGGGATCGAGGCTAACCCTGACAAGATTCAGGCCATCTTAACAATGAAGTCCCCCAAAACAGTAAAGGAAGTTCAGAAACTAACCAGGTGTGTGGCTGCCCTGGGAAGATTTATGTCAAAGTCAGAAGAAAAATGTTCGCCCTTCTTCGAGACCCTCAAACAAACGAAATTTGAGTGGACCGAAGAGGCAGAAGAAGCATTTAATAGCTTGAAAGCCTACCTCGCCTCTCTTCCCAAGTTGGTCTCCCCCATAGAAGGAGAAACTCTAATCTTATACGTTTCCATATCAGAGTACTCAGTCTCTTGGGTCCTGATAGCGGAAAGAGAAAAGAGCCAGTTACCGGTGTACTATGTCAGCCATGCCTTCCGCCGCTCAGAGGGAAATTACAGCGAAGTTGAGAAGGTGTTGTTTGCTGTCGTAATGGCGAGTAGGAAATTGAAACCCTACTTTTAGTCCCATCAAATCCGAGTTAGAACTAACCAGCCCCTCAAAAAGGTTTTGGAAGGCAAGAACCAATCAAGCCGCATCTCTGAATGGGCCAACCAACTGGCAAATTACGGGATAGAATATGAACCAAGGACTTCAATCAAAGCCCAAGCCTTGGCTGACTTCATCGCGGAAAGCACAAGGCCAGTACCATGCGATTCCAACCAAGAATGGAAGCTATATGTGGATGGCTCATCTACCAAAGTAGCCAGCGGTGCAGGGATACTCATCATCTCTTCCGCCGGTGCCAGGTTAGAACGAGCAGTGAGGTTTAAATTCGCTGCCTCCAACAATGAAGCTGAATATGAGGCCCTCATCCTGGGGCTAACCATCTGCTACGAATCCGGGGCAAAATGTCTTTCAGCATTTTCAGACTCCCAGCTGATTGTAGAATAAGTGAAAGGTGAATTCGAGGCAAAAGACGAGGGCATGAAAATGTACTTGGCAAAGGTACAAGAGTTGGTTGGGAAATTCGAAAAGTTCTCACTATCTCACATACCCCGCTCTGATAATGCTCAAGCAGATTTACTAGCAAGGTTAGCAAGTTCAGGGGATTCATCTAAAGCCCGAGACATTGTCTGGGAAGTCCTTCCTAACCCCAGTATCAATGTCACGGTAAACATGATAGACAGATCAGAGACATGGATGGAGCCACTAGTTAAGTATCTCGAGAATCAAACTCTCCCGGATGATGAAAACGAGGCAAGGCAACTGCAGAAGAAGAGCAAATGGTTTGAATATCTTGATGGAACATTGTATAAAAAATCCTATACACATCCACTCCTGAAATGTGTTACCCCGGAAGAAGGCAATTACATCCTCCGGGAAATTCACGAAGGAGGATGCGGGATCCATCAAGGCATACGGACCGTGATCAATAAAGTGCTTCGAAGCGGATATTATTGGCCCACTCTCAGGCAAGATGCTGAAAACTTGATACTTAGGTGCTCGAAATGCCAGTTCTTCTCCAAGGTATCAAAGAAACCTACAAGCTTCCTTACTACCATGCAATCAGTGCTTCCCTTTGACAAGTGGGGGATGGACTTACTTGGCCCATTTCCCCATGCCAAGGGGCAAAGAAAGTTCATCATTGTGGCAATAGACTACTTCTCCAAGTATGTTGAAGCGGAACCACTCAGCACCATAACAGAAAAACAGGTATGCCAATTCCTCTAAAGAAACATCATAACGAGATATGGTATACCCCGAGTTATTATCACTGACAATGGTAGGAAATTCTTGAGCCGAGGCACCGTAGAATACTGTGAGAAATTCAACATTCAGATCCGATTCAGCTCAGTATCAAGACCACAAACCAATGGGCAAGTTGAGTCAGTCAATAAGGAAATACTCAATGGTATGAAGAAGAAAATCGAAGGGGCCAAAGGGTCATGGGACGAAGAGCTACCAGGAATTCTCTGGGCCAGCCGCACTACTGTGAAAGAATCAACAGGTCATACTCCCTTCTCACTTGTTTTTGGTTCAGAGGCCGTTCTGCCAGTTGAAATTGGGGTTCCCTCCACAAGGGTGACTTGCTATTCTTTTACTAAAAATGACGAAGGAAAAAGGGTGAACTTAGATTTGCTCCCGGAGACCCGTGGTAAAGCTCTCCTACGATCAATCGCCCAGAAACAAAAGATGACTCGTCAATTCAATAGTCATGTAAAGACGAGAATACTCAAACCAGGAGACTGGGTGTTACGCAAAATAGAAGCCACGAGGAAAGCCACGGAAAAAGGGAAGTTGGGGGCCAACTGGGACGGCCCATTCAAAATCATCACTGCTATCAAACCCAACACCTTTGAGTTAGAAGATGTAGAAGGAAAGACACTGAAAAGACCTTGGCATGCAGACCACTTGAAAAAAATTTTCATTTAGCAAGTCTTGCAAGGGGCATACATCATCAATATCATACATCAGCATCACATCAGCATCATACATCAACATCACATCAACATCAGTCCAATTTTCAATTTTCAATTTTCCGATTTTCATAATTCAGTTCAGTTCAATTTTCATGTAATCAACTCTAATACAGTTTGCATCGGTTTACAATCCCGTGGCTGGTTCCGCGGTTAGGCGGTATCAATATATTTTGGTACTTTGTCAATTTTCAATATTCTATTTGCAGGAACCGTGTTATTTACAACGGTTAGGCGGTATCAATATCTTTTGGTACTTTGTCAATTTTCAATATTCTATTTGCAAGAAACGTGTTATTTACAACGGTTAAGCGGTATCAATATCTTTTGGTACTTTGTCAATTTTCAATATTCTATTTGCAGGAACCGTGTTATTTACAACGGTTAGGCGGTATCAATATCTTTTGGTACTTTGTCAATTTTCAATATTCAATTTGCAGGGACCGTGTTATCTACAACGGTTAGGCGGTGTCAAAATACATGATACTGTTAATTTTAAATTTTCAATATTCAACATTCAATAGACGAAACAAGATCAAAAATGCAAAACTTGTTAAATGAAGATTAGTATATATACAGTCAAAATGGTTACAATTATAAGTCAATGTTTAAGCCAAAGTTTCCGACCAAAAATATACAGAAAAATACAAGGGATAAGTAGAGTATAACTACAAGCTACGATCACACCGGCGGCGGGGAAGAAGTTGGATCGGCTTGCTGGGGAGAGGGTGTGAATCTGATGATGTCTTCGATGTCGGGCCATGGTTCTTCACCCGCCAACTCCGCAGCCAAACCACGGAAAGTCACCTTCTTGTTAGATAGAACCTTCGATAGACCAGAAGATTCTTCTTGAAGAGCAAGGAAAGCCGACTTCTCCGGAGCCTTGGGAAAAGGAGGATTACAGATGGGTATTTTCTCAAGGTCGAGAGCAAGTGCTCTCTTGTCCCTCCCGGGATCCATTTTCTTTTCCCACTCCCGCTGCTCCTCCTCATCCTCTACCACGGCCTTCTCCAATACTACAGAGTCTTTGTCAAGGATGGGCTGGAGGTTGGCCGTGGCTTGGTCATGGCTCTGCTCGGACAGCTCCAAAAGCTTGGGAAAGTCAATACCCATCTTTTGAGCTGCTAGCTTGAACTTCTCCACTTCCACCAGCGCCCCGGTATTCATCATCTCCTCGGACAGGGCCGTCAACAGTGGAGTCACTACATCGGAATTTAACCACTGCCGGGCCAGGAATGCAGTTCTTTCCGACCGCAGCTTGTACTTCGCCGCATCAAGTACCCTCTCGAAGCGGTCCATATCTTCCATCACGACCTTAATTACTTGCTCATTTTCAGAGACAAGTTTAACGTGACAAGCGAGCATCCGGGTCACCTCTGCGTGAATCTTCGCAGAAATGCCGGATGCTTGGTCCAGTGATTGACCCGCCAAATCAAGGGCCTCTTTGATGCGATTCCTCCACTTATCAGCTAAAGCTAGGCGCACGGATAGTTCCTTACACCTAGCCAGCTTCTCCTTCAGACCCGACAGATCGCCCAATTCTGCCTTGAGCTTCTCAAGCTCAGCATTTTGAGTCTCCAGTTTGGAGCTCATGCGGTCATTCTCCGCCGCAAGTGTCCGCTGGACGACCAGCTCATATTCCGCCCTCAGCAGGCTTAGTAACTAAATTTAATAAGGCAGCAACTCAAAAATTACTAACGTATACTATCTGACAGTAAGTCTAATTGGAAATTTGAACTAAACAAAATAGTAGAAAGCATTCATACAAAAACAAAGGCTGACTGGAAATCAAGAGTTCAAAAAACAAAGGTTGACTGGAAAATAAGAATTCGAACAAAAGAAAATCAAAAAACATGTATAAAGAAAATGAAATGGATAACATGAAAAGAAAACGAAATCAAAATCAAATTAGGGTTGAAGAATATGAAAAGAAAAGGACAAAATGGGAAAAAAAAGAAGTAATAAAGAACTTGGAAGTAATGGCGGTGCGAGTGAGCAACCAGCCATAGCAAAAAGCATCAATCAGATTAGGATGGGAAACTAATACCACATGTAACTTCATAGTTCATATTCCTTAGAACAGAGGAAGACCTGGGAGAATTTACCATTGTTGTTGTTGATTCACCCTAATTTTCCTTAACAAAACCCTAATTTTCAAAGATAACTAAGACAGAAGGAGGAAGAATGCTTACCCAAATAAAGAACCTTTGAGATTGAACCATGGGAACACGTGATAAGAAATCTGCAGACTGGGGAATATGAAACAGAATCTGCATCATGAACTCGTGAACTCATCAATGTGATGAAACAAATTCAAGAGTGAAATGCATAGGAGATGTCCAATAGAATTAGGGTTGTGAGGGAAATGGGCGGGGCTTTTATTTTTTCTGAATTTCAAAATTTGTTTTTCATTTGAGAGGAGGTAAATATACCGCTTAATAATTTGGTAATTTAGACGCTTTTTCTAGCTTTTTTTGACACTTTTTGCCGTCGAAAATTATCTGTCGAAAAACTTTGTGTTTGTTTTAGACAGTTGCTTAAGTGTCTAAATACAAGCGTCTAAAAACTCCTTATTTTGTTGTTGTGAAATAATTAAATGACAACAATAATAATAAACAGCTCGAGAATCTTCTAGTCTCCTCAAAACTATTAAATGTCTATAAGGTAAAAGTACTTGCAATAGAAAAATAAATTAAAGTTCATCTAACATATAATAATAATAATCAAACTCATCGGATTATTCAATTGCAGGTTCTCGTGTCCATTTCTCACTCTTCCAAACCCACCTGCATTCAAGTTGCTAGTTGTCGAATGACAACATCATTGCAGGTTCCAAAGAACATAAACCAGTACACGTCAGAGACTTCATACAATGCATTGTATAAGTTACATACAAGCAATGAGTTCATCCAAGCATGCAAAGACTTTAAGAATTTAAATTCATATTCGACTTTCCGATTTTCCGATTCATGTCGTTGCCCGTCCTTTTCACGTCGCCAGAGTGTTACCAAAGTTTGGAGGAATACACATGCGAGAGCTGATCCCAAGGCAACCTCTGACGTAAGACGTTGCATGTCATGTCCGGGTTGTCATAGGTAATGTATGCATACCCCTATGGTGACCGTAATGATCCACAACTGCCATGGGAACGAATAATAATAATTTCAAATCCATTGTAACAACCCCGTAAAGGTAATAAACACAACCCTCCTCAATTTCCAAGTTAAACTTCTTTCACATTATTTGAGGTGTCTAAACCTTAACGACTCGTTTGGTAGGTGGTAATAAACGGTGGCAATGGGAATGAAAAACTAGTGTAATTTTGGTTGAAAAATCTCTTGGCTACCTAGATGGTCATGCTTGTCTAACTTCAATTATCTCATTTTCTTCATAAAATTCATTCCTATGCATTACCATTGAGAGAGGTAGTATTAGGTTTTAATGGAAATTTGTAAACAAAAAAGCTTTTTTGTGATTAAAGTTTCATTACCATGGGAATGATATAAAACTTTTGATGAAATGTTACATTATAATTCATTCCCATTACTATAATTTAATACCCCTAAACAAACGGGCCATAAGTGATATACAACATCACATCATAGAAAGATTAAAACATTACTTTACACAACCAATTACAAAAGTGTGGTCTAAACGTGTACCTTAATAGCACGAAAATCCAATACACAATCACCACACATGCGGTATTTCAACCTCTTATAAACCAAGGTCCTAAACACAAACACACACAAAAGATCACGTATTAGTACGAGTTCATATATTTAATCCACTCTATGCCATCTAGGCATCACTATACTTCATAATGTTAAATGATTGAACCTTAAAAACTCAATGTTCCTTAATTCCAAAACAGGCAGTGACTTTTCAGCCCTTTTCGAAAAGTTTATAAATTTCAAACAGTAAATCTAACTTCATCCATGCGTCCAGAAGGCATCAATTACCTTGCGTACCAAATTTCATAATTTTTGACACTCATTTACTAGTTTTAGTTAATTTTAGCGTTTAAGCAACTTTTAATTATATCAAAAGCGAAACAACGAACGAAATGCACCCAAACCCGAAGGCTTAAAGCGCGTTTCTAGAATTTCTAGTTTGTTTCTATTCAATTAAGGTTTCTAGAATTTGGGGATTTTTCAAATTTTATTACTCCACTAGGTACATACCTGTGCTAAGCACGGAATCATAAGAATTTTTAGAAAAACATATGAGAAAAAAATTGGACATTAAAGACTATTGTAGAAGAGAAAAGAAGCATCAATGAAAAAACATATGAGGCAAAATCAAATATGGGTTAAATTATATAAGGAAATCAATGGAATAAAATTAAATTTAAAAAACTACGTAAAATAACTTAAGGTTGCGTTTGGGAACGTCCATTTCATTTCGAATTGTGATTTCAATTATGGATACATTAATTAAAAATTTGAGAATGACAAAGTTTGAGAGGTCATTCTCAAATTCTCATTTTTAACCACTTTTATAACCATAGTGGATTTGACTCAAATCCAAATTTGAAAATTTTTGATTTGCCAAACAATAAATTTGAGTCATTTCCAAATTTCCAAATGAAATCCTTGTTTCCAAACATCGCATAAGTAGAATTAGGTGGGAAAATAACTCTTAAAATTGTGACACTTGTCACATTCTTCTATTGCTTTAGTAGAATTTATGATGATTGGAAGTTAATTAATGGTTTTACATAGCCTATATATGCATCAAATAATAAGCAAACTTGTTAGTCTACTACTCTATTTGAAGTTAAAAACTTGGGTGAGACCGTCTCACTTGTGAGATGCGTCTTATTGGACCGGCCCAATTGTATATATATTTTAACCAATTTTACGCATTAAAATATCAATTTCAAGATTTAAAAAACCAATTTGAAGACTTAAAAGAACAATTTTAAGGATTTAAAATTGACATTTTGAATCATGGAATTTGACAATTTCAAGACCAATTGCTAGACTTAAAATTCTCTTTTCAAGTATAAAGTAGGAGACTCAAAAATTGATGTTGATATTAAAAACCTTGAAATTGACCTTTTAAGTCTTAAAATTGGATTTTTAAGTCATGAAATTGTCCTTTTAAATCTTAAAATAATTATGTCAGAATAATCTAAAAAATTTATTAGATTTGGACCGGTTGCACAGATAAGACGGTCTCACAGTAGAGTTTCTATTCTTAAAATTCCCGTACACTATGTTTGGATAGCAAGTTAAGAGAGAAAAGAAAGAAAAGGAAGGGGAAGGAAAGTAAGGGGAGGGAAAGAGAGGGAAATACTTCATTGTTTGTATAAGAAGGAAGGGAAGAGGAAAGAAAGAAATTTCATTTTCCTTCCAATTCTTTCCTCTTATAGAGAGATTTGGATGTTAACAAAATAATGGGACTTAATCCCTCCAAATCCCTTCCCTCCAAATCCTCTCCCTCTCTTTTTGTTATCCAAACAAGAAATTCTCCATCCCTCCAAATACTTTCTTTTCTTCTCCCTTCATTTCCCTTAATCCAAACAAGGCCTTAATTCATGCAAACCCTAACTTTGAAGATTCAAAATTCAAAATATACATGCAAAACTTCAATTAAGCGTAATTGGCAACCAATTTGAAGTCAATTACTCATAAATTTGTCCAATTTTCCCAAATCATATCAATTTTTTGAGATCCCCAGAATCATTGAAACCTAAATTATGATGTCAGAATTTGGAATTCATACAACGCCTTGACACTCATTCAATCAACTCCAATTAAGCGTAAATGTTAACTAAATTTGATGTTAATTGCTCATTACTGATCCAAAATTGTCTAGATTATATAAATTTAAATTTTCCCAAATTCTTATAAACCCTAACTTAACATTCAAATTTAAAATCCATAATGTAGATTGAGCTGATACTGCTTTGACCAACTCCAATCAGGTCGAAATTACATACAATTAATTCACACTTACTTTAATTGCATATTTAGTCGGAAGAAATTTGCCATTACCTTAATTACATATTTAGTTGGAAGAGATTTGAGTTTTGAGAGACACTATTAAGGGGGGTTATTCTCAAATTGACATAAACAAAAGGGGTAAGTATATAATCATCATCATCATCCTACCCAGTGTATCCTGCTCATAGAAAACTATGGACAAGGTCTGGGGAGGGAAGGATGACGGCAACTCATACCCATAAAGGAGAGCGCGGCCAAAGGAGTCTTTTGACTCGAGAAAGATTAAGAGAAGTTCTTGTAACTTGAGAGATAAATAAAACGCATATAGACAAAATAAATAAGTAAAAACAATAAAAAACTAAAAAATAACCAATAATACTAATAATAATAATAATAAAAGAAACAAGAAAAATCGAGAGAACAAGAGCACCGGTAATCTAAGAGGAAATGTGCACAAAACCCATATTCACGTAAATTTATTTTTACAAGACCCATATAGTTGGTGTTATGCAAGAGCATATGAAAATTCTAATCATACATTGTGGATGTTCCACCCGACAATATTTATGTCTCGATTTTGATAATGTTTTTTCATTTCAGACCTTCATCCTAAATTACTCAAAAGTATAATCTGAATACTTTCAGATTTATTAGCTGCAAAGCCAAAAGCACTTGAATAATCAAGATATAGAAGTAAACTACAAATAATATGTCCTTAACCTTAAGAATGAGTCAAAGCGCCAAATCCTGTTTGTTTCCAAAATGACTCAACAGAACCGCTTGCTTGCACATTAGAAACATTCTAGCATTTAGGAAACTATCGCGACTAAGCATAGACGACTAAATGCAATAGTAAATGAGTAATACATACATACATACAATCATAGTAAGTTACATAAATAAGATGAGCCCAACATATTCGTCTTTCCATAATAAGTTACGCCAAATGTTTTCTTGTAATTCAAGGAAGCTTTGGTTGTCTATCTCTGCTTTCTCATGCTTCCTCTTCTATTTTCTTTTCTTCAGATACTTTAGCATCAAAATCAATCTGTGAACACTAAAGAAATTTTATTAATATAGAAAAGGATACATTAATAGTAAGAGAGGAATGTCAATCTGTGAACACCAAATAAATTTTATTTATATAGAAAAAGATACATTTATAATAAGGGAGGAATGTATAGATCATAATCAGATCTAGTCTAATCAATGACAACAGAAACAAGTGGATAAAAGAAAATAAAAACACTTCTGTTGTGCCACCATTAGATATTATGTAGAATTTGCAGTTTTCTACTTCTACATCAAAGCCAGTTAAAAATATCACTTGATGGTTTACATTTACTTTTGGATCAAAGTTTTTAGGTTACCCAAGTCATGAGAGAAGGAGACCCGTGCAAGAGGAGAGTAATTGACAATTTGTTTTTCGTCTTTTACATTACAAAATCTTGGCTAAAAAGAAAACGCAAGCTATCAAGTGGGATGGAGTAAAATGTAAACTATCAAGTGGAGAGTAAAATGCTCAACTTTAAGAGGGAGATCCTCTACCTCCCTTGCTATTCATCCTTTGCATGAACTTACTACTTCAACATTAACTTGGACATAATGAAACAACTCTCATAACCAAATCATAGTGGGAGTTCTCAGCAATTTAGATCAGCAATTTAGATTTGTTAGTCATGTTTGGTGAACTGTTCTCATCCATTTTATTTCATTCTTTCCACTCATAACAATTAATCCTCCTTGTTTGTGGACCATATGAATAAATATCGTTCTCCCGTTAACTATTATTTGCAACATACACTAAAATGGATGCTTTCTTTTATGTGCAACAATTTTTTTCCAAATATAACAAGTTTGTTCCAGCAAATTGACAAGAATACCCGTACTCAAAACTTTATAACCTCAACTACATAATAAAAACATAACTACTTGGAAACTAATCTGAGCAAGTCCGAGTTCAGCTTGATGGTCCGAGCAAGTCTGAGTTCAACTTGAAAAGCTCGCAAACAAGCTAGAGTTGTTTTTTTGTGCCCTTGTACTACTTAATAGTATAAACTAGTTTATTATACTTCTAGCAATGAAATTCATGTTTCATAAGCAATCAATTAGACAAGCAATTCACCTGGTTTCATAAGCAATCACATGTATGATAACATATAACTATTATAAGTAGATATCATATCTGATTAGTGTTATAAGTTTATGGTATTGATTTTATGTAATTGGATTGCAATTCAAGTTAAAATGTGGTTTGATATGATGTGATGTTATGTTTTGATGTATAATTTCACAATCAACGCACCAACTTGCATCATGTACGTTGTATTGTTTCCTATTTTCCCTTCTCTTTTTCCTTACTGTAAATATATGCAAAACCATTCATTAGTGTTATATGTCAATGTATGCATGTATGTATGAATTTAAAAGATTTTTTTCTCCTTAGGTATGGGTCATAGCAATCATTGATTCTGGCTTGGAGATATTTTATGATTGAGAATGCTGAGAATGTTATAGAAAAATGAACAGGACTAGAAAGCGAACCTCAATGGCTTAAGGATTATGTGGTGGAAATACCAATGAAGAGAAAACAGGAAGATAACCAGCAACATCTCCCTTGATATGTACCAGAATTAATGAGTCAGGTTTATACTTTTCAGAGTACATTGCCTCCCAAACAAAAAAAGCCTCTCGTGATCTTTTTAATCCCTTGCACCCCCATGAATACTAGCTTCAATATCAAGTGAAAATCCAGAAAAATCGCAATTGATACAATTTTGAAGAGAGGTCTATAAACCTCTATTAATATGGTTACTTTCACAGCCGAAACAACTTCTAAAGACTTAATCTTTATGACCATGAGTCCATGACCAATTAAAGTAATGATTTTTGAGGGGAATTGTAAAGCTAACCCATTTATCCCATAAGACAAATAAAAGATTTGAATGCTATAATCGTATATCGAAATTGGTAGAGCATAATAAAAGCATAAGTTCTAGGTATAAAACATATGAATAAGAAGCAGCAAAACATATGGTTAATTTTGAGAGAATTTGTAAAGCTACACAAAATTTTTGAATTCCATAATTGAATATTGAAATTGGTAGAACATAATAAGAACCAAACATAAATTATAGGTATAAAACATAAAAGCAGCAAAGGATAAGGAACTCACAGAATGGAGGGTAGTGTCAAAAGAGTAACACCCATGGAGGTAGCCAAAGCTGGCGTAGGTGGATTGGAAGACGTAATCAGCAGAATACAACAAGTCGGTTGATATGGAATGCGGTTCCGGTCCCTCTATCTCCCGGAAAACCCGAATAGAAAAAACCCGGCGATTCTGATCAAGCATTCCAAAATGGAGGGGGACCCTAGGTTCCGGTAAAGAGCCAGTGACTACTGTGCAGAAATTGGAGTACCCAAGGTGACAAAACGCATTTGAGCTGAGACTATGTCTACGACAAGGGAGGCGGAATAGTAGTTGCTCATCCTCTTCTGTTATCCTCTGGCGCACCACCCCTACACCTAGCTGGGCGAGCCCATAGTAGGTGTCACCAATTAGAATGCGACCAGGCCTATGGCGGCGAAGTTGTGGAAAATTTGCATCATTGGAACCAATCCCTGCCCATTCCCATTGGTACGAGTCCAGATGGAAGGAGAATAGATCCCCAGATCCGCCCTTACCGAGAAACCGCCCATACAAGTACACCTTCCGGCCAACCACCACTGGGGAGGAAACCCAGATGGTAGGGGTGGTGACAGGTGGGTCATCCAGGATTGTCCATTCTTTGGTGGTGGGATCAAACACCTCGAAAAACCGCAACGACGAGGAGGGTAAGTCGGTGGGTTTAATGCTGGTGCAGCTAATCAGATTTGGTCCACCGCAACTGCCTAGAATGAACAATTTTCCGTCCGCAGTGAACGCCACCGGAGTAGGCTTACCAGTATTCATCCCCACTTTTAATTTCTGTATCTTGTGGTTTACATCAAACACATACACATCGGGAGGATAAATCTGATTAGGGTCTGAACCGGAACAGCAAGGTGAACGCTCGCGCTCTCCGCCCAAGATGTAAAGCTTGGAGCCCAGTTTCGCACAGGCCATCTTTAGAGGGTATTCTGAGGCAGGGAATTCAATGATTGGCTCAATTCTTCTTTGGTCGGAAGGTTTTTTCTCGTCGCATTCACGATGACCGAGGTCTATGGGGATGGCGAACAAGGTGTGAGCCATGCTGCTTCCAAGATGAGTCATAAATAAGTAGACGCTCTTCATATTCATCGCACCGCTGCTACTTTTCTTTTCAGGAAATACATGTAAGAGAGAGGCGAAGAATCAATGGTTTGTTAAGAAGAGTTTTTTTAAAGAGAAGAGTACTCTATACTTCGTAAAACCCTAAAATTATACTCCCTAGAAATTCCCGCTTTCCATTTTGGAAGTTTCAATTGTTGTTCCTATAAGAAATATTTTCATTTATATATATTACAAATTTTCGACGCAATAACCTCATCCATCCTCATTTTAATATTTTACTAATAATTATGGTCTCCATCTTCCACTAACTCCATTTTAACATTTTTATATTCCTTATAGTTCACACATATTACCCACTAACTTCATAAAAATATTTTTTAATTAGTTGTGGTTCTCATATTTTTTCCACTAATATTCTTTAAATACTTTTTTAATATTTGTGGTCCCTAATTTTCCTCCATCAAATTTATTATTCAATAAAATAATATCTCCACTATCTAAAAGATTCCACTTTTCTTAATTCCCATGAATATTTCCAATGAGAACATCAATAGGGAACGGAGGGAGTAATATTATCAACCCAAATTCTCGTGAGACACGGTCTCTTTGAGAGACCATATCTAATTAGATCGGTCAATTATATGTTTTTTAAAATATTGGAAGTAGGTATTAATAATAATATAAGTAGACATTTAAATATTATAAGTAGGCGTTAACGATAATGTAAGTAAACAATAAGAATACGGTAAGTAGGCATTAATCTTTAATGGGCTGGGCTTAAGATACGTCTGTTTGGTCTCTCAAGAGACCAGCTCTATTATCAATAAAAAGGAAAAAAAATAAATAACACCACAAATTTTACAAAAAATATATTATAAACACCACAAAATTTTAAACTTTTATTATAACAGTATAAAAAATCTATTAGTGGTGTCAAATCAGTTATTTGTTATAAAAAACTCTAAATCCTAACCCAAGCCAGCCCCACCACCGTAACCACCTGCCAAAGCCTATTGACAGCCCAAAGACAAACTTTGTAACCTAAACTAAGCAAAAACAAAAATTAAATTAAGCAGACCAAACCAACCTAAACTAAATAAAAAAAAGGCAAAATTATATTAAACCACCTTTTCTATACACTTGTTTTTAAAAAACCACCTTATATAAAAAAAATTTCAAAAAACCACCTTATATATACAATTTTTTGCAAAAAACAACCAATTAGCAAATTTCGTTAGTTGACCGTGTGTTTTAACGGTTGACCACATTTAAATGGTGTCATGTGCCACTCACGTGACTTAAATTATAAACCCATCTCCTTACTCTGCTATTTTCGATCTCCATTGCTGCTTATCCCTAATTCATTCTTCTCTCTACAACAAGTAAACCCTAATATCAAATTCCACATCTTTCATCAAAATTCTTCAATTCATTCAAGATATATCTCTTTCAATTGCTTACTAATGCTTTCAAGATATATCAAATTCCACAATTTCAGAAATTTATCTTAAAAAACGAAAAATATAAGAAAAGCAAAAAAAAATTGAGAAGAAGTACATACCAAGATGAATACCCAAGATGCAAGAACAATTTGAATGAGAAGAAGGACAGTTGAATGGCTTTATTGAAGATGACTGAGAGACAGCAGTAATTGAATGAGAAGAAGGAGTAAATCGAAGGGTTACCGAGGAAGGAGAAAATGAATTGGGTTTTCATTAATAACACGTGAGAGGCACGTGATAGCTGATTAGAGGGTCAACGGTTAAATAAGACGGTCAACTAACGAAATTTGCTAATTGGTTGTTTTTTGCAAAAAATTGTATATATAAGGTGGTTTTTTGAAAAAAAATTTATATAAGGTGGTTTTTTAAAAACAAGTGTATAGAAAAGGTGGTTTAATATAATTTTTCCTAAAAAAAACAGAAATCAAAATCAAAAATTAACAAACAAAATCAAAACCAACTTAAACTAAATTAAGCAAAAACAGAAATGGAAATCAAAAATTAACAAACAAAAACGAAAAAAGACAAAAAAAAAAAAACGAAACCAACCTAAACTAAGCAGAAAACATAAACAAAACAGAACAGCAAGTCAGCAATGGAAACTCTAAACCAAATACCAGAAAAATCGAATTGAAGATGAAAACCTAAACAGAAAAATCGAAAACAAAATAAAAAAACGAAACATAAACAGAACAGAAATGAAAACCAAAAAAAAAATTTCGAAACCAAATACCAGATTTGAAGATGAAGAATCGAAACCAAAAAAAAAACGAAAATAAACAAAATAAAAACAAAACAGATAAATCGAAAACATACCTTGATAGCTTGAAGTCTTGAACTTTGGGGTGAAGAATTGAAGATGAATTAGTTAGAGTCTTAGAGATCTTTGATACAAAACAAAACAAAACAAAAAAAAAACAAAATCAATTTAAAATCATGAACAATGAACATACATAAATCAAAACCTGAAAAAATTAAACTCTATCAAGTAGATTAGTACATACCTTAAACTTTTGAAGAAGAGGATTAGATTTAGAATTGAGAGTGAGACGAGAGATTGAGATTTGAGAATGAGTGAGAAAAGAACCCTAAAAAATGAAGGGAGGAGTGAGGACGGCGCATAAATGGAGAGAGCAGGGAACAATTTTGAAAATAAACCCTAATTAAAAGAGTATATATATTAAAAAAAAATTAACGGGTATTTAGCGGGTACCCGGATCATTTAAATACCGGCCCATGACCCGACCCGCAACTTTCAAATTTTTTTATTTTTGACCCGCCATTTATGAGCCGGGTCGACGGGTCGGGTAATTTTGAACACCCCTATCTAAGACTAATGGGAATGTTCATAATTAAATCTGCTTTAAACGAGAGAAAAAGTATTACGAATTAAGCCCTTCCTCCATGTCTTATGTATAGGGTCGATAAAATTGTCCAAAGTAGTATCCATATCCCAATTTCCCCTCGGAGAGATACACGACCTGACCAGGGCCAGACATCCATACGTCTTTCCAAACGCGAATACGATTGCCATTACCAACTTTCCAACGTACCCTTTGCTCAAGAATCGAACGGGACCCCCATATACTACGCCATGAAAAGCTAGGATAATGACCCACCTTGGCACTCCACACATCCTGCGGATGAAAATATCGAGCCTTAATAGTTCTTGCCAACAAAGACTTCGGAAATGAATGAATCCTCCATAATTGCTTCGCGCGCATAGCTTAATTAAAGAGCTCAAGATCACGGAATCCCATACCTCCATTAGCCTTAGGCCTACAAAAAGAAGCCCATGAATTCCACCAATGCCCCTCTTATCTCTGGAAAAACCCCACCAAAACCTCCTGGTCATAGCACTAATATCGCGACACAAACTCAAAGGGAGTTTGAAGCAACTCATCGCATACGAGGGAATGGCTTGGATGACCGCTTTAATCAAAACTTCTTTCCCTGCCCTTGATAATAGTTTTTCCCTTCATCCTTGAAGCTTCCTCCATACACGATCCCTCAGAGCCGCAAAGGATATCCGTTTGGACTTATCAAAGATTGTGGGAAGACCCAAATATTTGCCATGCATAGAAACCTCGGCGAACCCTAGCGAATCTTTAATAAGATGCCGCATCCTAGGCTCCAATTTGCTACTAAAAGAGATCTCACTTTTTTCCACATTGACCTTTTGTCCCGACAAAGCTTCGTATTGGCCCAGATTTTGCTTTATGTAATTGGTCTCTTCCACCGTAGCCCGAGTGAAAATGATACTATCGTCTGCAAAAAATAAATGAGTGGTGTTAAAACCCAAAATGAATTGTGAGGCACTTAGGATCGTCGGAGACGGAATGAAAGCAAGCTTAGGATATGTCTAGAAATTTATAATGAACACTGGAAGAGAAAACATAAATTCTAGGACAACAACAACGTAAGGTTATGATAAAAGGGATGCTTGATCCTAGATGCATTGTACCATATTTGATTCAACGGGGAATCAAAGAGAGTTGTCTATGAGTTGGCACTAAAACAACCCCCCTTATAGTAAGAAATGATGCACAATTTGTTCTATGTATCACAATTACAAAAATATGCGCATATCTTATCTTAAATGCTTTGGCATGAGCTAAGATAGTTAGTTTAGAGCTAAGATTATAAAACTAAAAAAAAAAACCGTTATAAATCTTTAGCTGGTAAATCGGAAAACTCTAAAACCAAATCATTCCAGTAGTTAAGGTGTTGCAAAACGGGCAAGGCCAGGATTATTCCACTTTGGAAATGGAGGAGAAAATGTTACATAGATATCATTACCTGTTTGTTGAGGTAACTATAGATTATTGTTTTTAGTTAGTTTCGAGGACGAAACTGTTATAAGAAGGAAAGACCGAAACAGTCGCATAAATTAATCTCTTTTTAATCACGAATTTAACGTATAAATATTTTTAATTAGTGGTGATAGTAATTAAAATAAAATAAAATTCTACGATGGTTAGAAACTTGTTAATTTGTAACGTGGTTATGAATCGTAAGAAGTAACGTAAAATTTGGAGGTAAAACTTAAAGTTGAGCAATTACCTACAACAATTTGGAAAATTTATAATAATTATTCGAAAAATTTATTTACCCATGTTGGGAATAATAAATATTTCATACATATATACAAGTGATTTTTACACATGAAATACAAGTTACATAACTTGTTACATGTACAACAATTTTTACCCAAACTTTAAACTATCTTAGATAAACTTTTCTTACACCATTATAGACCAAATTAAGGATAAAAATCACCTCAAATCAGCCCCAAACAGTAGCCCCCTAACTGCCATACTACCCCTCTTTTAGCCCCAAAACCCATTTACACACTCTACCAAACTCTCTACCCAAAGCCCCTTTTGTTCTTACCCAAAAACACCATCATAACAAACATGCAAACATGATAAATCAAGACATATTTGTTGTCCAGATTTTTAGCTCCATCAACCTTCTTTCACTCTTCATTTTACTTCTAAATTCATCCATAAGTACAATAGAAGTTCAATCTTCCTAGCAAAAACACCTTCTTTTCTCATCAAATCTTCTTCAAAAAACCCATCTAAACTTCTGAAAAATAATGTTTAGAAACTCAAATCTTTCATAAAAATAGTCTTCATTTCAAGAGCTTTCCATAGACACCAAACTTGAAGAAATCCACCAAGTATAGAGTAAGTTATGTTCATTTCTTTATTTCACTAGTTTTGTTAAAACTTGTTCATGTAAAATTCTTTTTACATGAAATCTTCTATAAACTAAGGTTATTATAAAAATGGGTATTTCATCATAATAACTAAGAAAAATAATGTCTTAAGAAGGCCTAGAAATTTAGGCTAAAAGTAGGAAATTTGAAATATTTTTCTTCTATCAACTTACCATCTCCTACTTTTGTTTCCTAGCCAAAAACTCTCAAGTTGTGGGACTTGTTCAACAAGTGTTGCTCAACACTAATCAATCTCCAAAGTAACAATCTATCAAAGAGTAAGTAAATCTAACAATTTTTAGTTAGAAATCAAACGTCATTAAGTTGGGAAAGTTTGTGTATGTCACATGGGGTGATTTTTAAAGGATTTAAGAACAAGTTGGGAAAGTTTGTGTATAAACTTGTTTTTAAAAATAAAATTTCCAAAATGAAGTTCTTAAATCTGGAAAAATGATATGCTATTGAAAATTTTGAGTATGGAATGATTTATTTACATGTATTATTATTGTGGCCATCATGCATGTTGATTTTATGAATTGTTGTGTGTTTAAAGGCATGTTTAACAATACTTTGTGAAAGTAATTGTTATGGGAATGATTATATGGACTTGGAAAGTATTTGAAATGTATTTTAAAAGTAATTTCCAGTAGCTATTTGTTAAGAAAATCTCTAAGATATTTTTGTTGAAATTTATTCATTAAAATGATATTTTAATGGATTTTACGGTGTTAAATACTCTTAATATAAAATATGGTATTAGATAAGCTCTTGATCATAAAAACTAATTAATAAAACCATATTATAATATCTCCAACAAGATTTGGCTAGAATATATTTAGTTTGGAAATTTTCATGATTTTTGAGTAATGGTTAAAATGTTTATCGGTAAATTTGTGAAATACTAAAATATAAAATAATTACCAAATGAAGACATATGAACTTGAAATTTTTATCACATACTCATATTGATAGTAACTAATATTATTAAAATTTTGGGAATATTTTGTTGACGTTTAAGGACCTTAATAATATTTACTCAGTGACTAATAATCGGTAAGTTAGAAAACGGTAAAATATAAAATAAATAATAAATGACGTCTTTTGAACATGAAAATTTTATGAGACACTTATATTGACAATGGATACATCTTAAAAAATTTATATAGCTTTCCGTGACCATATATGGACTTAAATAAATTCTATTTGGTTTATCGGTAAATTAACGATATTACTTATTAAAAATACTCCACGCATTTTTAATAGTTAATTAAGATTTTAGATTCTTTAAAATAGTTTCTGGAACAACATAAAATTTTATATTATTTTATTCGGACTTAAATAATTTTAAACTGATTTTATTTTATTTATCGATAAAATGCCTATATAAAATAATAAAATATCATACATGACATTTATAAGTTTAAATGGGCTAATAAATGTTTTATATGACTTCTAGAACTTTGTTATAATTTTTTTAAGCTAATTATTAATAATTAACTAATTTATCAAATTAATAAAACTTGTTTAATTATTAAAAGGTGTCATATTGATAATTAAATTTGAATAAAAATAGACCTATATAAAAATTTATAATTGTATTAATAACCTACTGCCTCATAGTGGGCACGACTACTGCGGTTGGATGGTGTTATGGACGTGGCGTTGCTTGCGTTGGTGTTTGGCTCTTCCTTTTTTATTTTTTGGTGTATTTGGTGTAGAAACCTTATGGTTTGTTGAAAACTATGGCGATGCATAGTCCACTCCTATGCTGTTTTGAGTGGCCTGTCTCTTGGCACCCCTCTTCCAATGGCTTTTTTCCCGTTTCAGGGTTTTTTTATGCCGGAGGTTTTTGGGTCCCAAGTTTTAGTGTTGGTGTTGTATTATATATTAATATATTCCAAATTTTCAAAAAAAAAAAACCTACTGCCTCATAGTATAAGATATTTTTAACTTAGATGGTTTCTAAATTTTATGGATTTAAGACATCATTTAAATAATGGTAAATACTTAATTAT